>RYFJ01002820.1:0-201594 GCA_003991445.1 Oryza meyeriana var. granulata | reverse complement strand
TGATGCTACGGGATTCCGTTGCTTCTTCAGGATTGATTCTAAGGGGTGATACCCCAGTCGGATTGCTGTGTCATGGGTAAGACAAGCTTCCAGCTGAATTATTATTGCCTTTGGCCTATGTAATCTTATGTATCTAAGTTTATTCATTATAATTATAACTATATGTATTTATATACCATGCTAAATGAAGTGCAGGACTAGCAATTTCCTGGGCTAGTCATGCATGATATAGCTTAGAACATATAATACATGGAGATTAGATTAACCTAGACATTCTCATAGATACGTATCTGTTTGGTCCCACCTCGTGGTTTGACGGCATATCTCGCTGTTGAACTGCTGTAACTATTCTTCCAAATCTCTTGTTCTTTAGCCTGTGTTGTTGTTTTCTTATAGTTGGTGATCTATATACAAGCGCGATGAGGTGGGAGGATTACAGTTTATTTGCTTCTCTTGAGATCCCATCCAACTAGACATATTGTCACACTTCTACCCATACCTCTTATAGTGCAGAATAATCGGTCTGCCCCATTATATATGTGAAGTATATTCTTGATATATAGCTTTAAGCTAGATATATGTGCCATTATTTATTAAATACGAATGTATGCTATTTTTAACAGTTTTCTAAATACAGAGTTCGTCGGTGATGCACAATTCGATAACGCACTCCTAGAGTATTAATTAATGAGTTAGCTACATTTCTGAGCATTAGTGAAGGAATTCAGGGTGCGAGCAAATGTTGTTTTATACATGCCCTTATATTGATGCAAGAATGAGACAGGTTTCTATGCAAGAAATTCATGAAGATTGAATGAAGCGTGTTCATGCTGGCTATATTGTTGAGCAAACCGGTGAATGAGAATTAGAACTAGTGCAGAGACGATATGTAAATGGGAAGGTTTGGATTATTGATGATGTCCATCCCCGTAGTGAACAATTGTAACCCTGTAAAATCGGTCTAATTAAAAAATTATTTTAAGAATGGAAATACAAGAATACCCTAGAAAACGTGTTGTGGAAGTGTTTTGAATAAAATTCTAAAAATTCCATATTAAAATCCCAAGTTAAAATTTAATTATGCCTGAATGCTTTATATCCTAGTGTTGTCGAAATATTTTATAGCATTTGATATAAAATTCTCTTTGTTCCGTGGTGGTTTTTGCCTCTGGTAAATTCTTATGAATTTAATAAATCTCTAAATTCTCAATTAGTCTCGGAGCTCCAGAATTAATTTTAAATTTTGAAGAACACTTCAGTAAGAAATAAATAAAACATAAAAGTCCTTTCTGTTCCCCTATTCGGATCTTTCCTCTTCATCCCTTGATTTCATCCAGTTCCCCTGAACCCTGGCCCCTTTTTCTTTAGGACTTGGTGTCGTTTCCTGAAACCCTACAGTCTCATCAAAAAACCTAAACCGGCAGTTCTCCATATTTTTCATTTCCAAAACCCTAAAACCCCCCCCCACTTTAAATTCCCAATCCAGTCCTCGTACTTCGACATATCTATTTCCTTTTTGAAAGCAAACCCTATAAATCCCTCCGATAATCCTTTGTGTCAAAAACCAATCCCCAGATTCCGAATTTGCCCATTTTCTCCATAAATATTTCAACCATTCTATTTCCAGTATCTACAATATATTGAATGTCTTTAATTCCCGATTCCATTATCTCAAAATATTCCCCTTTTCCACATCACCGAATATAACCATATATTTTGGATGTTCATTATTCCTCGAATTCCAATATCTCACTTCTGCGAAATACCTTCTAATTATTTCCAATTCACAGATTATTCTGATATTCTATCCCAAATATTCACTTCTAAATATCCCCATTTTTCTGACCCCTAAAATATACCACATTTATATATTATGTATATCCGATATTCGGAATATTTCGTAATTCCGAATATTCCACAAATTCCAACTCAAGAATGTTCACAATATTCCAATAATCCCGCGTAATGTCGATATAATCCCTAGAATTCCACAATTCCATGCTTCCAAAAAAATATTCCAATATTCTCTATGCAAACATTCTGAATGTTCCAAAACTCCCATTAAATCTAAATTCTCCCCAAATTACCAAATTTTCCAAAATTTAGGAAATTCCCAAAAACCCCTCCCTTTTTCTCCTTCTTCCTTTTCCTTTTCCATTTTTTCCTTTTCTTTCGTTTTTTCTTCTATTCCTTCCTCCCGGCCTCTTCTCTTCTTCCTCCAGACTCTCTTCAGCTGGAGCTGAGCCTGGCCTGCCTGCCCCTGCGCAGCTCCTTGGCCCAGCCCTATGCATTGCCGGCATGCGCCCGGCCTATAACATCCCCAATCTAGTAGATGTAACTATTTAAGTTTCCTAGAACCATCTTTGTTCTCTAATTAAAATTTTTGAATCATCTTGTCATATAACTCAAAATTCGATTTAATTAAAACCTAATCGGCAAAATTAGACCAACTCCTAAAAGTGCAACAAACCTCACAGAAACATATGCGGAAAATAATTTATTCAAATACTAGATTATTTATCATGAATTAATATGATTTTTCCAGATTTTTAGCAATCATTTTAGACCTCTTAAAAATTCATCTAAATCTCAGCCAGGACCTTTTTCACATTTTTACTGCGACCAAAATACTTGAACTTTTTGTGTGAAACTTTCAAAAATGGAACCTAGGTAGTCTAGGATAGATACACAAAAATCACCATATTTTTAACACCAGTTTTGCCTACTCAAATTGATTTTAAATGTGAAAGGAAGAGAAAAATTCTGAAAATGGGTCAAAATCAGTGTATACTCTCTTTTCTACCCATACCCCTCTCATACACCTAGAGCACCACGACCTGGGCCCACTAATCAGTGTCTAGGAGCTAGCTCCATCTCTTGGGCACCAAAATTTTCGAGTGGGACCCACCAATGCATGCAAATGGAGAGAGTGACACCTATTAGCCTTGCTGTCATCTCTTTCTCTCTTCTCCTCTTTCTCAGCTTCCAAGCCAGCTAGCTCACTCATCTTCACAACTCCATCACAGAGCCAAGAAACCAGGGAGGAGAGCTTCCTTTGCCTCTTTTCTCCATCCAACTCCCTGCCGGCTAAGAAGAAGACGAGGCCGCCGCCGCTTGCACCAGGAACGCGGCCTCGCCGCGGGAGCTCGGGAGCGCGGCCACAAGCAGCCGTGGCCGTCGCGCTGGTGTTTCGGCCACCTCGGAGCTTCCCTGGCGGGGCAGCTGCGCCACCAACACCGCCTCAGCCCTAGCAGCCAAGCGCCCCAAGAAATCGTAGGAGCCCTCGACTGAGCACAGACACCTGTCGCCGTCTTCTCCAACTCCGGTCAAGCTCCACCGCACAAGATTCGCCTCAACCGGTGAGCCATCTTCCGATTCCTCGCGTTGGAAGCAACTTTGGGTGATACCAAGGCTACTACATGTTTTGTTTCCGCCGTACGTTAGCTGAATGGGTCATCGCCTCTATCGGCATCGCCATTGCCTTCCCGGGGCCGCCGCTCGAGCTCGCCTCCGGCGACGCTCCGGCCACGGCCGGCTGAGCCCCGACCACCGTTGAGTTCGCCTGGATCTCCTCTCTCCATTTCTATCAACCCCTAGACGAATCCCATCGCCAATCGCCGCCGGCACCGGTGAGCAGAGCTGGTGGCCTAGCCAGCCTACGCCTCCCCTGTTCTGTGCCGCCGACAGGTGGGCCCGGGCTGGAGGAAAAAGAGAAAAGAAGAAAGAATTAGAAAAATGATTAAGGGATTTATTTTACAACAGAAAAATGGCCAAACTTTGAAAATCCATAACTATTTCATTTTAACTCCTTTTTGAGTGAACCAAAATTTGTTAGATTCATCAAGGACTGTACTCTATTTCTGTAAAATAAAACATAGCACACACAGTAGAGAAAATAACCCCTAAAATTCATAGTACTAATTTATATGTAATTTATTGCTTGAGTTATATACAAGCTTGATAAACTTATTCCAATTTCAAATATTCTCAAAACCCTATATCAGTAGACTCCTTTTTGGCATATATGTCACTTAAGTGAAATACTGTATAGCACCTTTATATATGTTCTACACACTAAAATGTAATTCAATAATCATTAATGTATAAGGACTTCAAAATTTATAATAAACTGATTATAAATCCAAATTGAGTAAACTCAACTTTATTAGAACTAGTAGGTTATGCTCTTTCATATAAAAATACTCAACTTCTTGAAATCTTATCAGAAAATATCAGTCAAATATAATAACTATAGTTTACAACAAAATATTTACAGAATTGCTATTTTCAGCCCTCCTATCTTTTTATTTTTGTAACTCATAGACTGTAAAAGATTTTGAAATGATTCTTTCACTAAAATTCACTTTAAAACATTAAATACCTACTGTATTTATCTCATAATTAATTGATCATTTTGGATAGACATATTTAATTGATTCTTATTTGCATATTTGCTTTTTATCGGTAGATTCAGACAATTCAGAGTAGAGGAAGCTAATCCAAAGGTTGTGTGTGAACCATCGCGGCAGCAAGGCAAGCATCTAAGCATATTGAACCTATGTCTTCAATAAATTGATTTGTTTGCGTAAACAATATATATACGCATGTTTCGGTCAATTTTAAAATGGGAAATGGGAGAGTCAATATTGCCCAATTGTATGCATTTCCATTCCTTGGTGTTGATTCCATTTTTACCTTGTCACCCCTGGTTAAGGACTTTGGGATACTTTTATTTTATCAAATGCTTAGCCATGCTTAATTCTAGACTTAGAAAAATCCGGTAGATGGAGCTATCGGTTCAAAACTAGTTTAATACGAATGGATGGGTTAAAATCTGAAAAGAATAACTTCTGATTTATAATTGAAAATATTTTTGACTTGGACGGATGATAGGGCGATGACAGGATGGTGTTTTCCCGATGCATGTAGCTCCATCTGGGTCGTTAAGGACCGAACTTGTTGACTTCTATTCAAGCACCCTACGTACTTCCACACGCCGGGAATGGGACGGCTCAACTTAGTAGCACGGGAGGCTGTGGCCATCTACGCCCGTCCGTCAGTCGTGAGAATGGTCTTTCCTTTGGAGGGCCTCGTGCGCGCCTAGTTTTGGCTGGAGGTGCCTCCCACGACGGTGAGCCCGCCTTAGTCACCTGTGTGTGTGGCTAAGTCATTGGGGGCCCAGGCGTGGTTTAGGTGGTTGGAGCTGAGCGTGGGAAAGGTTTTGTTGTGACCTCTAGTCCGCACTCAATGTGTAGAGTGTGGGTACCGATGGGTATGGATCAAACTAGAGTGTAGCCGCTTGGCTTCTATCATAACGTGTGGGTAAAGATGTACACATCTGATCACAGTATGAACTATTCAAATAGCCGTGTCCACGGTTACAGGACGACCGCTTGATGTGTTAGTCAGTCTATGTTAGCATCTAACTTGGGATATGTGGTTATGGGATTATGTGGTTATATCATGACTTAGGATAGACATGGATGGATGGGTTTATATAGGGGGGTTTTGGTGTTAAATATGACTTGGTTTTAGTCATGAAGGATGGTATGCTTGTGTAGCATATTTATTTAGGCAATGGTGGCCCATTGTTGAGGTTAGAGCACGGGATTGTGCTCATTATCACCTCTTTTTCAGAACATATTACTTACTGTCATGAAATTTCAGATTGCTATTCTTTCGCAAATGCTTATAGTTTCAAGGTATTATTTTGCTCAATAAACTTAGCCTTATGCAAAACTAGATCAACATAGCCATATTCCTTGATGTAGAGACCAGCATTACTCCTTTGTACTATTAATATTATGTAAGTCTAGCTGAGTACCATTCGTACTCATGCTGCATATTTTTCAGGTGAGGATAATGATGATGTTGGTGTCGTCTACTATTATCCCGCCGAGGGTGGCGAGGATAATGTGTAGATAGAGTTAAGCTCTATCCCAGTCGGTTGCCTTATGGGTTTGGAATGGCACCACTGGTTTATCCTTTATGTTTACATTTTCGCTGCTATCTTTTGTGCTACTTTATGATGAATTAGGGTGTGTGAACTCTCTATGTAATATATATAACCCTGCTACACTTTTATCCATATTTAGAGTATTTGTGATGTGTATCAATTACTTGCGATGAAAGTGTGAGGCTAGTCGCTTTCCTGGGGACTAGCTGAACATGAGTATGAGTTGTGTATAATTGAGATGGTTGGGGGATAGCTATTGTGGTTCGAGTCCTCTAGGGTACGTATCGTGTTTGGTCGTCACCATCGAGTGGTTTGACGGGCGTATGACGTGGAGGATGGCAAGCTATCCTTATGATTATCTCTTTTGTACACTTCTCGATATTTCGGGTATTATATTGGAAGGGGTCAACCGTGATCATGGACACATTGAGGTCGAGTGGCTATTATGCGTGTATGGATCCCACTCATCCAACAATATGTGGTGGTCGCGTTGGGCATTGGATGACATAATACTCGGGGTGTCCATAGCGGTTGGTATCAGAGCAATACTGACTGTAGGCTAGAGCTTAGCTTGGTGATTGCAAAAATACTTACGAAAGGTTCAAAATGAACTATTTTTCGAAAACCATTAGGATGGTGATCCTTTTTGCTTCTCATCCCTTTCTAGTATTCATCCTCACCTTAGTCTCATTTTATCTCCTAACTTGGCTGTGATTTTAATTGTAAAATCAACTCTATGCTTGTCTCATTCAAATGTTAGTTTGAAATGAAAGCCGGTATGTCGAGTATAAGGAAATTACTCTCACTTTACTAAAAATAATGTAAAATTTTGTAAACCAGTAAAACTAAATGGTGCTTTACTATCCCCTGAACCTACCCTAAAATTTCTACAAACTTTGGAAGCCTACCACTCCAGTTTCAAGCTCCATCATGCGAAAACCCGTATTCTGGAATTCTGGACCAGCAGCTGTTCACGATTTTCTACAGAAAGTTCTACTCATCCTTTTCCCTTGTCAATTTTTCTGGAGACTCTCAACTATACTAGGAAGCCTGACAAAAATTTCCAAAATTTTATCTCTTCTGTAGCCCCTCTAAAAATTCATGAATTGGCTGCTGTCTGGCAGTCCTAAAAATTTCAGATTCTAGTCTTCTGAAAAATAAAATATGTAACCATGGAGAATACACCAAATAAATTGTTAAAGGGTACTCCCAGCTGAGAGACGCTCGCTACAAAATTACTTAGATATATACTATGGCCATATGATTGTTGGTTTAATTGGATCTTCGATCTTTCTTTTATTTCAACAGGTAGTTCACGGTCCTATTTATCCTCTCGCAGGAACGTGTTTGGTTTTTGTGGTTCTTGTTCAGATTGTAGGAGTAGTGTGAGTTTACTTGATTTTTCATTGGATCTTATTGAAATGCATCATAGCATGCTAGGCTAACCATATCGCCATTTCAGTGCATTTGGCGATTTCATTCGTAATAGTAGTACTGTAACTTAAATAATGCTGATGTGTTATCTTTCCCTTATAGCTTACAACCAATGGTAGTTTCCATTGCTAATAATCATTATTCTGATTATGCCCGTAGGATGTCTCGTCCTCACACCCGTTCTCAATCTCAAGAGACACCGGAAGGTTCTCGTCGTAATGGCTCAGAACCACCACCCCCACCTACCATGGCTGACGTTTTAATGGCTGTGGAGCGCAACCGTCAAGCTCAGAATGTCGCACTCCAACAAATCATAGCAAGCATGGCTGCCACTGCTGCTCATTTCGCCCAAGCTGCGGGCGGAGGTGGTCATCAAGCTGCCGGAGGGCTTGCTGAATTTCAGCGTACACAGCCCCCAGTCTTCTCCCACTCCGATGATCCGTTAGACGCGGATGATTTGCTCGGCACCATCAAGCGGAAGCTAAACCTTGCTCGCTGCCCAGAAGCCGACAATGCAAACCTGGCGGCCGAGTAACTTCATGGAGCTGCGGGTGCATGGTAGGAGAACTTTCTCGCTATGCAACCTGCCGGCCACATCATCACGTGGGCAGAGTTTCACGAAGCCTTTCGCGCAGCTCACGTCCCAAAGGGCATCGTGGACCTCAAGCAACAAGAATTTCTCAATCTCACTCAAGATCGTAGGACCGTTATGGAATACTTATACGAGTTCAATCACTTGGCTCGGTATGCTCCGGACGATGTCTCCACCGACTCCCGCAAGCAAAATCGCTTTATGCGTGGGTTGTCGGCGGAGCTGCAACTCAAGCTTGCTGCACACATTTTCCGTGACTTCCAGGACCTTGTGAACAGGGCCGTGGTCATGGAAAGCAAGATGAAGAATCTCGAGAATGAACAAAAGCGCAAGAGGGCTGCACAATTTCCAGTTACAAGAGCACATCCGCGTTTTCAGACTCCACCACCTCCTCGTCAACAAGCTTTCATGCCACGACCACCACAGCAACGATTCCCACCTCCCGTGGGTGGAAATCAGCAAGGTCTTCGTCCGCCGGCTCGTCCCAATGTTACTTGCTACAATTGTGGACAGCCGAGGCACTATTCAAACAAATGCCCGAATCGTGGCCAAGGTGCACCGGCGAATGCTCCAAGACCAGCACAAGCACGTCCGAATGCACCACCGAGGCAAGCTCCTCGGGGCCAGCAGGTCCAAAAGAGGGGCAAGGTGAACCATGTCACCGCCGAAGAAGCAAGTCAGGCACCGGATGTTCTGATCGGTACGCTACTTGTTAACTCTCATCCAGTTAGCGTATTATTTGATTCCGGAGCTACACATTCTTTTGTCACAAAGAGTTTTGCTTCAGCCCATGGTCTTTCTATTAGCAAATTACAAGCACCTTTAATTATTGAAGCACCCGGTTCAGAAATGAGAGCCGAATATATATGTCAGGATGCAAAGATTGTTGTTCAAGGGGTAGAATTTAGTGCCAACTTAATCATTCTCCACACCAAGGGATTAGATGTCATCTTAGGCATGGATTGGCTGCACAAAAATCAGGGGGTCATTGATTGTGGCCGTCGTCTTATTTCTCTTGTAAATAATACCGGTGAATCGATCTCTTTTGCTCCAAACAATGCTTCGCCTCAACTTCATACTCTCAAGGGTGCCACAACCACCGAGCTTGCTGATGTCCCAGTGGTGTGTGAATACCCGGATGTCTTTCCTGAGGAATTACCAGGGATGCCACCGGATCGGGAAGTTGAATTTGTTATCGACTTGCTGCCCGGAACGGCCCCGATATCAAAAAGACCCTATCGAATGGCTCCAAATGAGTTAGAAGAATTGAAGAAGCAACTCTCGGAGTTGCTAGCAAAGGGTTTCATTCGACTGAGTTCCTCACCTTGGGGATGCCCAGTTCTATTCGTGGAAAAGAAAGACAAGAGTTTACGGATGTGTGTTGATTACCGTCCGTTAAATGCAGTCACTATCAAGAACAAGTATCCACTTCCCTGGATTGATGATCTTTTCGATCAGTTAACCAGAGCCCGTGTATTCTCAAAAATTGACTTGAGATTAGGCTATCATCAAATTAAAATCAGAACTAAGGATATTCCAAAGACAACTTTCTCTACTCGTTATGGCTTGTATGAGTATACTGTCATGTCCTTCGGTTTGACTAATGCTCCGGCTTACTTCATGAACTTGATGAATTCAATTTTCGTGGAGTATCTTGATAAATTTGTGGTCATTTTCATTAATGACATTCTCATATTTTCCAAGTCCAAAGAAGAACATGAAGAACATCTTCGACTTGTCTTAGAAAAATTACGGGAGCATCGTCTTTATGCCAAATTTAGCAAATGTGAATTTTGGCTAAAAGAAGTGACCTTTCTTGGTGATGTGCTATCTGAAGGAGGAGTTGCTATTCTTCCTAGCAAGGTACAAGATGTGCTGATTTGGAAACAGCCTGAGACCCCCACCGAAATTCGAAGTTTTCTCGATCTAGCCGGTTACTACCGCCGGTTCATCAAGAATTTCTCTAAAATTGCTAAATCAATGACCCAACTCTTAAATAAAAATAAGGAGTTTGTGTGGTCAGCGGAATGTGAAGCAAGTTTCCAAATCTTAAAAGAGAAATTAACTACTGCCCCTATACTTGCTCTACCAGATATTCACAAGAGTTTCGATATTTACTGTGATGCATCTCGCCAAGGACTCGGTTGTGTGCTTATGCAAGAAGGCCGAGTCATGGCGTATGCTTCACATCAATTGAGGCCTCATGAAGTGAATTATCCAACTCATGACTTAGAGCTAGCCGCAGTTGTTCATGCTCTCAAAATATGGCGGCATTTTTTTATCGGCAATCAGTGCGAAATTTACACCGATCATAAAAGTCTCAAATATATCTTCACCTAGTCAGATCTGAACCTTAGACAAAGAAGATGGTTAGAACTCATCAAAGATTATGATATGGGTCTACACTATCACCCAGAGAAGGCCAATGTTGTTGCCGATGCATTGAGCCGAAAACCGCAATGCAATTGCTTGTCGGTAACTCCCCAGTGTGAGACTTTATGTTCTGAATTTCAGAAACTTGGTTTGGAAATGGTTGATCATGGTTTCCTTGCTGATCTTGAGGTCAAACCAACCCTCTATGAACAAATCAAAGAAGCCCAGAAGAATGATAAGGGCATGGCACGAATTCGTGCCAAAATCATGTAAGGCAAAGCCGATTGTTTCACCGAGGACACGAATGGTGTTCTATGGTTTGGAAAGCAATTGGTTGTGCCTAAAAACCAGAAGTTGAAGCAACTCATTCTTGATGAAGCTCACAACTCTCCTTTTTCTATCCATCCTGGTAGTACAAAAATGTACCAAGACCTTCGGCAGAAACTTTGGTGGACCTGAATGAAGCGGGAAATCGCACAATATGTCTCCGAATGTGATAATTGCCGAAGGGTTAAAGCTGAACATTTGAGACCAGCGGGTACACTTCAACCTCTTCCTATTCCCGTGTGGAAATGGGATGAAATTGGTATGGATTTTATTGCCGGTTTACCGAAGTCACCTAAAGGGAATGATTGCATTTGGGTAATTGTTGATCGCCTCACCAAATCTGCCCATTTCCTTCCTATTAAATCTACTGATCAAATAAGCAAATTGGCGGAATTATATCTCTCACGTATCATTTGCCTCCATGGTGTCCCAACAAGAATTGTTTCAGATAGGGGTCCTCAATTCACTTCTCATTTTTGGGAGAGCCTCAATGAAGCCATGGGCACTAAACTCTCTTTTAGTACCGCATATCATCCACAAACCGGAGGCCAAACTGAAAGGTTAAATCAAATTCTAGAAGATATGTTGAAGGCGTGTGTTCTTGATTATGGTAAAAATTGGGAAAGATGCCTTCCATATGCGGAATTCTCCTATAACAATAGTTATCAATCAAGCATTCAAATGTCTCCTTTTGAAGCCTTGTATGGAAGGAGATGTAGAACACCTCTCAATTGGTCCGAGTCCAGAGAAAGACCATTCTTTGGTCCGGATTTGGTCATGCAAGCCGAAGAGCAAGTGCGAACTATTTGCGGACAGCTCAATCCCGGCAAAAGAGCTATGCCGATCGTCGCCAACGTGAACTGAGCTTCAATGTTGGTGATCATGTATACCTCAAAGTCACTCCATTTAAAACCACACATCGGTTTGGAGTGAAGGGAAAATTAGCACCTCGCTATATCAGTCCTTTCTGCATTATTGCAAAGCGAGGAGCTGTTGCTTACAAGCTGGACCTTCCCTCATCACTTTCAGCTTTCCACAATGTATTCCATTTCTCACAATTGAAACAATGCTTACGGATTCCCACCGAAGAAACCAAGTTGGAAGATCTAGACCTTCAACCCGATCTTTCCTATCGAGAGCACCCGATTCGCATTGTTGATGAAGCTGAGCGTATCACTCGAAATCATGCCATAAAATTCTTCAAGGTCCAGTGGAGTAATCACTCCAAGGATGAAGCCACGTGGGAACGCGAAGACCATCTTCGCGGTGCCTATCCCTATCTTTTCTCCAACCCATCGCAATCTCAGGGATGAGATTCTTTTTAAGAGGGGGAGAGCTGCAACATCCCCAATCTAGTAGAGGTAACAATTTAAGTTTCCTAGAACCATCTTTGTTCTCTAATTAAAATTTTTGAATCATCTTGTCATATAACTAAAAATTCGATTTAATTAAAACCTAATCGGCAAAATTAGACCAACTCCTAAAAGTGCAACAAACCTCACAGAAACATATGTGAGAAATAATTTATTCAAATACTAGATTATTTATCATGAATTAATATGATTTTTCCAGATTTTTAGCAATCACTTTAGACCTCTTAAAAATTCATCTAAGTCTCAGCCAGGACACTTTTCACATTTTTGCTGTGACCAAAATACTTGAAATTTTTGTGTGAAACTTTCAAAAATGGAACCTAGGTAGTCTGGGCTAGCTACACAAAAATCACCATATTTTTAACACCAGTTTTGCCTACTCAAATTGATTTTTAAAGTGAAAGAAAGAGAAAAATCCTGAAAATGGGTCAAAATCAGTGTATATTCTCTTTTCTACCCACACCCCTCTCATACACCTAGAGCACCACGACCTGGGCCCACTAATCAGTGTCTAGGAGCTAGCTCCATCTCTTGGGCACCAAAATTTTTGAGTGGGACCCACCAATGCATGCAAATGGAGAGAGTGACACCTATTAGCCTTGCTGTCATCTCTTTCTCTCTTCTCCTCTTTCTCAGCTTCCAAGCCAGCTAGCTCACTCATCTTCACAACTCCATCACAGAGCCAAGAAACCAGGGAGGAGAGCTTCCTTTGCCTCTTTTTCCATCCAACTCCCTGCCGGCTAAGAGGAAGATGAGGCCGCCGCCGCTTGCACCAGGAACGCGGCCTCGCAGCGGGAGCTCGGGAGCGCGGCCACGAGCAGCCATGGCCGTCGCGCCGGTGTTCCGGCCACCTCGGAGCTTTCCTGGCGGGGCAGCTGCGCCACCAACACCGCCTCAGCCCCAGCAGCCAAACGCCCCAAGAAATCGTAAGAGCCCTCGACCGAGCACAGACACCTGTCGCCGTCTTCTCCAACTCCGGTCAAGCTCCGCTGCGGACGATTCACCTCAACCAGTGAGCCATCTTCCGATTCCTCGCGTTGGAAGCAACTTTGGGTGATACCAAGGCTACTACATGTTTTGTTTCCGCCGTACGTTAGCTGAATGGGTCATCGCCTCTACCGGCGTCGCCATTGCTGTCCCAGGGCCGCCGCTCGAGCTCGCCTCCGGCGACGTTCTGGCCATGGCCGGCTGAGGCCCGACCACCGTTGAGTTCGCCTGGATCTCCTTTCTCTATTTCTGTCAACCCCCAGACGAATCCCATCGCCAATCGCCGCCGGCACCGGTGAGCAGAGCCAGCGGCCCAGCCAGCCTGCGCCTCCCCTATTCTGTGCCGCCGATAGGTGGGCCCAGGCTGGAGGAAAAAGAGAAAAGAAGAAAGAATTAGAAAAATGATTAAGGGATTTATTTTACAACAGAAAAATGGCCAAACTTTGAAAATCCATAACTATTTCATTTTAACTCGTTTTTTAGTGAACCAAATTTTGTTAGATTCATCAAGGCCTGTACTCTATTTCTGTAAAATAAAAAGTAGCACAGACAGTAGAGAAAATAACCCCTAAAATTCATATTACTAATTTATATGTTATTTATTGCTTGAGTTATATACAAGCTTGATAAACTTATTCCAATTTCAAATATTCTCAAAACCCTGTATCAGTACACTCCTTTTTGGCATATATGTCACTTAAGTGAAATACTGTATAGCACCTTTATATATGTTCTACACACTAAAATGTAATTCAATAATCATTAATGTATAAGGACTTCAAAATTTATAATAAACTGATTATAAATCCAAATTGAGTAAACTCAACTTTATTAGAACCAGTAGGTTATGCTCTTTCATATAAAAATATAATTGAAAATATTTTTGAAAAGAATCACTTCTGATTTATAATTGAAAATATTTTTGTTGTGACCTCTGGTCCGCACTCAATGTGTAGAGTGTGGGTACCGATGGGTATGGATCAAACTAGAGTGTAGCCGCTTGGCTTCTATCACATCATGTGGGTAAAGATGTACACATTTGATCAGAGTATGAACTATTCAAATAGCCGTGTCCACGGTTACAGGACGACCGCTTGATGTGTTAGTCAGTCTATGTTAGCATCTAACTTGGGATATGTAGTTATGGGATTATGTGGTTATATCATGACTTAGGATAGACATAGATGGATGGGTTTATATGGGGGGGTTTTGGTGTTAAATATGACTTGATTTTAGTCATGAAGGATGGTATGCTTGTGTAGCATATTTATTTAGGCAATGGTGGCCCATTGTTGAGGTTAGAGCACGGGATTGTGCTCATTATCACCTCTTTTTCAGAACATATTACTTGCTGTCATGAAATTTCAGATTGCTATTCTTTCGCAAATGCTTATAGTTTCAAGGTATTATTTTGCTCAATAAACTTAGCCTTATGCAAAACTAGATTAACATAGCCATATTCCTTGATGTAGAGACCAGCATTACTCCTTTGTACTATTAATATTGTGTAAGTCTTGCTGAGTACCATTCGTACTCACGTTGCATATTTTTCAGGTGAGGATAACGACGATGTTGTTGTGGTCTACTATTATCCCGCCGAGGGTGGCGAGGATAATGTGTAGATAGAGTTAAGCTCTATCCCAGTCGGTTGCCTTGTGGGTTTGGAATGACACCACTGGTTTTATCCTTTATGTTTACATTTCCGCTGCTATCTTTTGTGCTACTTTGTGATGAATTAGGGTGTGTGAACTCTCTATGTAATATATATAACCCTGCTGCACTTTTATCCATATTTAGAGTTTTTGTGATGTGTATCAATTGCTTGCAATGAAAGTGTGAGGCTAGTTGCTTTCCTGGGGACTAGCTGAACATGAGTATGAGTTGTGTATAATTGAGATGGTTGGGGGATAGCTATTGTGGTTCGAGTCCTCTGGGGTACGTATCATGTTTGGTTGCCACCATCGAGTGGTTTGACGGGCGTATGACGGGGAGGACTGGCAAGCTATCCTTATGATTATCTCTTTTGTACACTTCTCGGCATTTCGGGTATTATATTGGAAGGGGTCAACCGTGATCTTGGACACATTGAGGTCAAGTGGCTATTTTGCGTGTATGGATCCCACTCGTCCAACAATATATGGTGGTCGCATTGGGCACTGGACGACATAATACTCGGGGTGTCCACACGGCCCATGGCGCCTTGGCCCTGCCTTGTGCCACCGCCGCTGCTCGGCCTGGTTCGCCGTTGCGCTGCACCGAACCCCGCCGCCTCCGCCTCAAATCCCGGGCACCGCTACCTGCCTACTCCCTAGCTTGGCCTCCCCTTGATAAATAGCATCATCACCTTTGTGCCCAAGCTCTACCACCGCCCTAACGCCGCTGCAGCAGCTCTGCCCCTAGGCCGCACTGCCGCGCCACTTCCCATGTGCCGCCGCCCTGGCAAACCACCACTGCCGCTCTGCCCTCTAGCGTCGCCGCCGAGGCCATCGTCGTCTCCGCGATCTGCCGCCTCTGGTAAGCACCGTTTCTCCCCGACGCCTCAGTCCCCTCCTCCTTCCCCGGCTTGGCATCGCCATCCACCTTCGAACCTGGCGCCCAACTCCTCTCTCCACTCCGCCCACTCGCCACTGTCGTCACCGTTGCACGGCTGTGCCACCCCGGAGTCGCCGCTCCTGCCACTGGTCCTCGCTGCCCTCCCTTGCCTCACCGTCGTGCTGTTGAACGGCTCTGCCCCACCATGAACGCCATGGGGGCACGGGAGCCTGCCCAGACACACTGACCAGTAGGCCCCAGCGCATCTCCCTTCCTGATGTATGACAGGCGAGACCCACCAGTGCCCATCTCCTCTGTATGACAACGGGTCTCATGAATAGTACCCAAACCATCTATGCTGACGGATCATCTCGATCTAATCCAAGCTCTTCAATCCACATTAAATCCCGGCCGTCCAATCTTCTAGATCAGATCCGATCCATCAGATCTACATAAAACCCTAAGCCGATCTCAACCGTTGGATTGTTCAGATCGAATCTCCATCATCGGATTTCCTTTGTCCAATCACCCTGCCACATCAGCCCTAACTGCCTAGTCATCCTCCATCTCGGATTCCACCTCACCCTCCTCGGCCACGTGGTAGGACACCAAAGGCCTACCACTCCTCTTTCTCTCCTGTTCCCTAGACCTATTCCACCATGAGCCATGCCACTGATAGTGGGCCCCACCTCCTTTTCCTATTTTAGAATAATCCATTTAATTATTTTCCGTGGGAATATTGCTAAGAATATTCCTTTCCAATTTCTTTCTGATTTTTCTTTGAATTCAACTTCCTTTCCAATTTCTTTCAGGATTTTCTCTAAATTCAATCTTCCGAAGGCCATACCTTTTCTATCCAAACTCCGATTTGACCCGTTCTTCTTCCTAAATTCATCTTAAATCATGATCTACTTTTTATATACTTTTATATACTGTTTATTTAGAGTTTCTTAGGATTTTTCCTCATTTTGCATGCAGTCGCGTATTTCGCCGTTTTGGAAGAAAACGAAATTTGCAGAGGAGTTTCGAAAGATCACCTGAAGACTTTTCTATTGCAAGGCAAGTTACACAACAATCTTCTTGAGCATATTGATCCCATTTGTGAAAACTATTTTATTTTAATGTTATTGTATGCAATGTTTTGGAATGACATTATTATGGGTATTTATTTATTATCCAATATTCCTTGATTATTATGGCCTTTTTTTATTGTTACATGTACCTTGATACCCTGGATGATTAATATTGACTAGCTAGATGTTTAATTAATTATCTAGCTAGATTATTTAGGATCTGCTTAGCCAATGCCTAGAAACTTTAGCGTCATTTTATGTGGGGAACTATTCGTTCACTTATGATTAATTAATAAATAATGGTTATCTTTTCATGACAATTGGTCATGGTTGATTAAATAAACTTGCCAACTAAAACTTGACTGAATGATAGGTTGTGAACACATGGAATGATGATGTTGCTAGTGGTGCTAATGATAATTAAGGACCGGTTCACGGACTACTTGTTGCGAAGCAATATCATACTAACCACAAGCTAGAATGGGTAATGGCTTGACCGGACATGTAGGGAGTTCAACAGGAGGCAACACAGTGTGTTGTGGCTATGTCAATAAGATCACCATGGTTGTGCCAATAAGTCCATGTTCTAGGCGTTGAACCGTCTCCCTGTTGGGTACCTGATCAGTTCCTGCCAGAGACTGGTGGTTCAGCGGGTGGCTTTTCTATTGGGCGAGTTGCATGAAAGGTCTTGTCACGATTTCCTCCTTTGCAGTACCATGGTGGTATTTCGGGGCATGGTGACATGTGCAAAACCATGTCTTGTGGGTAAATTGGTACACCTCTAGATAGAGTATAACTGTTCGAATAGTCGTGCCTGTGGTTAATGGGCGGCCTAGCAATGTTTTTCATGATTAGTCTCACACTATTCAATAATGGTGATAAATGATGGAACTTGATAGCTCCAGTTTGGAGGGTTATGGTTTGGACCTGAACTGCATTGTAGTGCTGTTCAGTTATTGTTTTAATATTGATTGATAATTAAACTATACTGTTTTTCGATGCTTTTAAATGCAAATATTTTAAATGCTGTTTTATACAAGGAACCCATACTATACCTTTCCTTTGGAATCTTGTTGCATTATTTCCATTTCCATGTGTGGCTTGTTGAGTATGGTGGGTGGTACTCAGTCTTGCAATATTACAATCATCAGAATGAAGCTTTACAAGGAGAAGTTTGGTGTTTGGCTTATACCCCTGTTGAGCTGCTTGTGGGCTTGGTGCTGAAGCAACGCTAGTTGTCGTTTCGTTGTTTTCTTCTATGTGAGGAGTAAGTGTCTCTTTTGTACGTATTTATCGCTATTACGTTTTGGTTATGTTTATCAAATTATCGATTTGTGTACCTCGCTAATTCCTGGATGAGCATTTAATGCATAGATTAGCTTGGAAATTTTGGTGAATTTTCGGGCGTGACAACAACCTCCCCACAGAAGATGGTCTAGATCAGATGCTGCGCGGTAGGGAGGAGGATGAGTACAAGACCGATGATAGGAAAAGAGAGAAGTTTGGCCACATGCATAGGGATAATGAGACACCTCTCTTTTCTAGCTGCAACGTGACAAAGTTGCATGTGGTCCTGTCAATGTTGCAGCTCAAGGCAAGCAACGGCTGGTTAGAAAAGAGCTTCACAGAGCTACTGTTTCTGTTTGGAGAGATTCTTCCAGAGGATCACGTCCTGCCGAAGACTACATACCAAACGAAGCAAGTAATTTGTCCACTAGGGCTAGAAGTTTAGAAAATACACGCATGTCCAAATGGCTGCATTCTTTATCGTAAAGAGTGTGTAGACTTAGATGCATGCCCGGTGTGCCAGGTATCACGATAAAACACATGGATGGTGTTGATGAAGTGGACATGAGTGTGAACCACAAGAAGCGAATCCTGACTAAGGTGGTGTGGTACTTCCTTATAATCCCTCGGCTCAAGTGTCTATATGCAAACAAAGACCATGCGAAGATGATGCGATGGCACACCGTAGAGTGTAAGAAGTATGGAATGCTTCGGCACCCAGCCGATGGGGCCTAGTGGAGAAACATTGATAGAAAGTACACCATGTTTGCGTCAGAAACAAGAAATGGAAGGTTTGGGCTGAGTACGGATAGAATGAATCCATTCGGTGATCTAAGTAGTCATCACAGCACCTGGCCAGTAGTGCTTTGTATCTACAACCTTCCCTCCTGACCATGTATGAAGCACAAGTACATGATGATTACATTTATTATCCAAGGGCCAAGGTAACCCAGGAACAATATTGGTGTGTACTTGAAGCCATTGGTGAAAGATCTTGTCGAGCTATAGATAAATGGCATATAGGTGTCGGATGCGTACAAAAGGACCTACATTGATTTGCGTGCAATGTTATTCATGACAATCAATGATTACCCGGCCCTAGGCAACCTCACAGGACAAACCGTGAAAGAAGCCAACGCATGCATGCAATGCTTGGATGACATAGCGTACCTATGGCTCCCTAACTCAATTTTACATGTGTCACCGTAGATTCCTTCATTCACACCACCCGTACCACAAGAACAAGAGAGAGTTTGATGGGACCAAGTAAGATGGTACGACTCCTAAACATAGGACCAGGCAATATATATTCTAAACGGTGAAGGAAATTCGAGTTACCCTTGGCAGTGGATGTTGTAGTGCACTAGCACGCAACGACGTGCAAATTTTGTGGAAGGAATCTATGTTTTTGACTTGCCATACTAGGTGGATCTAGATGTTCGTCATGCGATCAATGTCATGCACGTCAAAAAGAATGTTTGTGACAGTCTTATCGGAAGCTTGCTGAACAAACCTGGGAAGACAAAAGATACACTCAAGTCAAGGAATGACCTTAAAGAACTTGAGATCAAGTAAGAGTTGCACCCTCAAGAAAAAGATGGTGGTGGTCACTATCTCCTGGCTGCCTCCTACACCCTCAGTAAGGCTGAGAGAACCAACTTTTGCGAATGCTTGCACGGATTCAAGGTACCATCTGGTTACTCATCCAACATTTAAACAAAGCAATGTGAAAGAGAAGAAATTAGTTGGTATGAAGTCACATGATTGTCATGTGATGATGACATAATTGCTCCCCATTATGATAAGAGGCATTCTACTGAAGAAGATCCGTGGACCAATAACAAAATTGTGTGCCTTTTTTAACACAATATCACAAAAGGTCTTGGATCCTACAACGCTGCAGAAACTTCAGAAAGACGTGTTCATTACGCTATGCCAGTTAAAGATGTGTTGTCCTCCATCATTTTTCGGCGTCATGGTGCATCTCATCATTCACCTTGTGAAAGATATTAGGATCCTAGACCCTTTGTATATGCACCAAATGTATCATTTTGAGAGGCTCATGGGGGTTTTGAAGGGTTTCGTCCGTAACAGGTCTCGTCCGGAAGGCAACATTGTCGAGGGTATTGCAACCGAAGAGGTCATTGTGTTTTGTATCGACTATATGGATCTCAAACCGATTGGTGTCCCACTCTCTCGCCACGAGGGAAGGCTACATGGTAAAGGAACAATCGGTCAGAAATCATTGTACGCTCCTGATGTCGTGTCAATGAGGCAAACCCATTTCGCGATGCTGCAACAATTGGTAGTAGTGTCCCCATATTTTGATATTCCCTTGAATATGCTGTGAAGACAAAATCGTGCAAGGTCAGAAGTATGGATCTTGAAGCATCATAGGCTTCGTTTTGGTGATAGGTTGAAACTTGAATGTGCATATAATTAATACATACGTGGACAATGAGCAGCTAAGACATTTGGCTCGGGGACCATCTAACAGAATCTTGACAGTCGAAGCATATGTTATCAATGGCTTTACTTTCTATATGAAGATGCAAGATGCGAAGAGTACAAACCAGAACGGTGTTGTCCACATTGATGCCTACAATAGTGATGGCTACAAGAACACATACTATGGAGTCATAAATGAATATATGGCAGCTCGACTATTAAGCTCTTAAGGTCCTTTTGTTTTGGGGCCAATGGGTCAATATCAATAGGGGCATGAAGATTGGAAAAGATGGAGTGGCTGTTGTAGATCTAAAGCATGTTGGATACAATGAAGCCATTCATACATGCCAATGATGTAACACAAGTCTTCTATGTGATTGACCAATCAACCAAGGGACTATTAACACCCGAATTTGGCACTATAGGAAAATATATAGTGGTTGGAAGCCAAATTTGCAAGAGTCCCGAGCCTTCCTCAGGAGGCCAATCAGCCCACCCTTAGGGAGCCAGTTAGACTGGCTGTGTGCCTACGGTCAGACTGGTATAGGCCCGATGGTGAGACCGGCAGCCCGAGTCCGATTGGGATTTCGGTAGTTCTTGTGTTTCTTTTGGTATACACGGGGTTTAATGAGTCCTATTTGGTCTCTAACCTAGATAGGACATGGAGGAGGCTTAGAGAACACAAGTCCAACCCCTTTATAAGTGTTAAGGCCGGTTCAATTGGAGATATCTCGATCAACCAACACAAAACTTACAATTAGCCAATTGATTCGTTTTTTCAGCTTTCAATTTACTTTTTGCCTAGTTCTATCCTAGTTTGTACATCTTTGTCAATTTGCACTATAAATAATCCATCTTCGCTATGAGATTGCGAGTTATCTCTTTGTAGGTTTGTCTCGTAAACCTTCCGTTCCGCCCACGAGACGGGTGATTATCCCAATCTATCAGAATTGGCTCCACTATCCAGTTTTGACTATAAAACCTACCTTGATCTTGATTGAGGTGGTTGGCGACTCGCTACATTGCAAAGTTTTAGGTGATTCTCATCGTTTGACCACAAATAAGCATCAACACGATTTTTTGGCAACTCCACTGGGGACATCTACATCAATGCCATGACAAAACGCTTGGAGGTCGATCCAAGAAATATCATCTCGCTTACCATGGATGACTTGACTGAGGAGGAACGATAAGAGCTCGAGGAACAGAAGTTGGCGATGGAGAAGGTGATGCTTGACCACTACACAAGAACTCACCATGGCATTTCTAAAAGGAACGTCCCTCTTCCTTGAATCGTTGTCGACGAGGTAATCCCTAAATCCGATGATATATCTCCTACTATTCAAGAGCTTGTGGCCACTTCCATAGATAGAACTGTTAGTGCCATGCTGGCTAATTAGTTGGATGCCGCTATGAGTTCTTTCTTTGATAATTGTATGAAAGAGTATTCCGCACAAATTGGCTCTCCTAAAGCCAATTTGCCATCTAATAGTGATAATCCTAGTACTAGTGAGATTCCTATACAGCACATACATAGTAGAACCGATGGGGCTATCGGTAAACACACCACGCAATACATCGGAGTTGAAAATCTAGCAAGTTTGTCACTAGCCGGTCAGACTGCGCTCTCTATAGCCGGTCCGACCATCGGCATGTCTGCTAGTCAGATCGGACTTCAGGCTGGTCTGACCGCACCTCTGGCCAATGGTCAGACCAGCTTTTGGGCCGGTCAGACCGCACAACAGGCTAGTCCGACCGGGCCTTATATGGCCGGTCAGACTGGTGCCATGGTCCTAGTACAGGAGGTTGACCTGATTAGCAATAATTCTTATTTATATCATTACCACGAATCATATTGCTCCACCGTTACCTCCACCACCTTACAATCCTTACCATAGTCACACTCCTAGTCCACCTATTGGAGGATATTCGCAAGATGCACGACATGACCAGCATAATTATGTTGCGCCACCACCACCTCTTAGGACACAAAATCAGCAACTGTCACACCCCGATCTGGCACCGCCGTACAACAGTGCCAAATAGGGCATGCCGCAGGAATACATCACGAACTACCTTCCCACGGAACCGCGATACCGATACCAGTCCCAGGACACAACACTGGTATCCATGGCAATCGGACGTACATCATTGCAGTACCTTAAATAAATAAATACATAAGTAGACATATACCTTAACTTACGTTGAAGCTTTGGAGCAAGCCAGAGACAGCAATGAACGACACAGAGGCAGCGGCAGCAGTGGAACAGCGTACTAAGTCCCAACGCACAAGCAACGGCTGAGAACTAGGACAAAACCTAATCTTCACTTCACTACAACTCCAGCTTCAGCTCCCGGCGGAGGACTATATATATATAGAGCAAAGGTGAGTACTTATGTACTCAACAAGCCAGGGGAACTTAGGTGGTTGTTGCAGGCTTCAAAGAGAGGCTAGATATTTTATAAATCCGTTTTGTTGAAATCCTTTAAATCTGCTAGTGTGTGCTCCTCAACAATAAGGACGAGGTAGGTCTCGTCCGATCGGAGTGAAAGATGCATCAATCTTTATTTTTCTCCAGTTTTCACAATTAAGAATTCACATCAAATGGCTTCTCGAGCCAAAGCATTTCTCCAAACTTCCCGAGTCCTGCTGTCCTTGACAGCCAAGCCGACATCATCGGACGACCCGTGTCCTCGACGGCACATCCTTCTCACAGTTCCCAAAACCACACACACATTTTTGCAAGCAGAGTAAAATAAAAGTACGCTAAGGAATCACCTCACATCCGCCTATGATCGTGGGCACGGCTGTTCAAACAGTTTAGACCTCTACAGAGGAGGCACACTTTACCCACACGACGTGACTCATTCTAGCCACCACCTCGCATTATACGGGTACGATTGATGACATAGAGGTTTTCGCGACAAGGCATTTCCCTAGCCCTCCCAGGTTACCCCATGCCAACTGGAGGGGTCCTCGAGACCAATCACAGGGTAGGTCCACGACAATGCTGTACCAAGAACCCAGGAGGCAACCCCGACGCCCTCCCGCATGATCCACAGTCCAATGGCATGCAAGGCATCCCTGAGAGTCTAGTTACTCAGCCAGGGGCTTCCCAGTTCACCCATGTGGTTGTACTGTCATATGCTCAGATGAAATTCCAAAGGAATCGGTCCTTAAAGCGACCACACCGGCATCACACACACCGGATCGGCCTTGTGTCATGAATCTCCATTTTAAATTTCATTTTGCTTTCACAAGGCACCGACCTAGGTGTTGGGTTTTCCAAACGTTTCGTAAAACCAAGTTTTACCTAAGAAGTTACTCAAATTTTAAGTTAAAGGGGCGACCGTCAGTACTCATACAATAGTGCACAAATACCGAGGCACGACAGCGGTGGTTACAAGGGAACAGGGTACTACAATCATCAAGGGAGGGTTTGAATGCGGTAAGGTTGGGTAGGTCTACCGGTCTGACTCACAGATGGGACCGAACGGAACAGTGCATGCATATCGATGCAGTTTCACAATCAAAATAATTTAAATTTTATTTATAGGCTCGATAGATCAAAGGAGACTTGCCTTGCTCTAGGTCTTCACAAGTCTTCAAGAAATCATCGCGAAATCCGCTCCGAAATGAATTTTCCAGCGACCGTTACTATGTGCAAAGACACAAAAATCTACACAAAGACCAGTAAAAAGATCCTATTTAGTGCTAATAATAGTTCCATAAGATAGGTCTCAATTTTAGAAAATTACTGGAGTTGGAACGGAGTCAATCGGAGTCACAAATTAAAAGATATGATTTTTCGAAGATTTAATGAATTTTGGATAAAGGAAAAAGGATTTATTTAATTTTCAGAGGAGAATATTCAAGGGAATATTCCCTACTGTCACTGATAGGTGGGGACCGCTGTAGACCTGGCCCTCTTGTCTAAGACTCATGGCCCATGGACCGAGTGCAAGGAGAGGGGAAGGGTGGGATGGTGCACGGGGACGGCTCACGGTGGATCAGTGCAACCGGGCCCGCTCGTCAGTGGCCACGGTCCTCGGGGAGTGGCGCACGCATTCAGGAGCGGGACAGACAGCTCTGTCCGAGCAGGGCCACCTGGCAGCAGGGACAAGGTGGCGTGGCTTGGCTTGGGTGGGCAGAGGAGAGGGGTGAGGCGGCTGGGATCGACAGCTCATGGCGGCGAGGAGGATTCCGGCGAGCAACAGCAATCAGCAGCAAGCGGCGGCACCAATGGGAGGAGGGAACCACGACAAAATACTTGAGCGGCTCGGATTGCATCGCCGGGGACGGGGTTTGGCTGGTGATGAGGTGTCGAGGTGGCGGAGAGAGAGAAGAGGGGAAGAGGGCCGGTGGCCATGGTGAGAGGGAAAAAGGGAGGCCGTGGTGGCATTTGAATGATCCAAGGAAGGTCTCAGTGTTGCGGTGTAGGGACTAGGTAGGGGTTCACCGACGGGAGAGAGCACGGCTTCGACGGCGATGAGATGAGCCGGGAAGGAGGACAGGGGCATTGGCGCGGGGTCCCAGGTGCGATACACTCTAGGGGTCTACTCTGCTTCAGGTGTTCGTCGGTGAGGGCGGCACACCGCGCGGTGGAGCGGCGGTGGCGACCGAGCTCGGGGAAGACGACTCAGCAGGATGTTGTCTGAGGAGCAGAACCAAGAGGGGAGGGAAGAGGAGCCTCAGGTGCATTTATAGGGGCAGTGTTTCTGCTCGGTTGGAGGGAGGAGGTCGCCAATTATTTGGGTCCAATCATGGACGAGAGAGAGAGAGGCGAGATGGCGCCACGGCGCGGGATTCTTTCGTGCAGCGAAAATTCACGGACGGTGACTATCGCGGGGGGAGGTAGAGGTTGGCGTATCCGAGGGCGGTGTTTGAAGGCAGAGCGCGGGAGGATTTTCGAGGCCAGGTTCAGTCAAGGTGGGGGCTGGCTGAGGTAGGCGGCGGATGCCCTTTTGACTGGCTGGTCTCGGGACCGAAGAGGGGAAAAAGGAGGGAAGGTGGGAGGTTGCGAGCGCGTCCAAGCGTCGTCGTGATGCGTGTGGCGGGCCGCAGCGGCTAACGATGACTAGCAGTGGCCTCCATGGGACCGGGTAGCATCACAGCATCATCGGGTGGCCATAGAGGCCTTTGGCCGAACAACTTCAGAGCATGAACGTGGAACGGGGCTAGGTAATGGAGGAAGGAGATGAACAGTGGTTTGGGATCGGACGGTGGTGCATGGGGTTTGGACCACGTAGCGAGATTCGAGCGGGCGACGTAGTCCTCGCGGGCACGCGCGCGGGCGGCATAGGGCGGAGGTCGACTGACAGGCAGGCCTATGGGATCGGGCGACCAAGAACGTCCCTGGCACCACGAGGCAGATATCCGAGGGGGCGCGTGGGTTCACGCAGCAGTGTGGGCGTGCAGAGGGGATCAACGGCAAGCGCGCGGCGCTTGGGCCATGTGGCGTCAATCCGTGCAGTGCAGCGGCTCACACGCGGCGAGCGGGCGTGCAAAGGAGATCGAAGGGCTGTGGCGGCTTAGCATGCACGTGTCGAGCATTGGCTGGCTGCGCGTGCCACAGGGCTGAGGCGAGCTAGGCCGTGAGAAGAAGCGGCCCAGGGGAACAGTAGCACTTCATAATTTCCCAGGGTATTTTTGGAGGGCTTTTTAGATGTTTTGCTTGGAGTTTTCAATTGGGAATTGAATTCAAATTGTATTTTTGAATTCAGATAAAAACAGTGAATCAAAGGAGGGGTCCAAGGTAGAAATTATGGGTATTTTTGGTGTAGCTTTGTATTTGTCCCTTTTGGATTATTTTGAGAAGCCCAGGGAGGGGAGGGAATTGAATTCGCTTTATTCCGAACTCATCGGTGTTTGCAGGGATTCCTGCGGAGTAAAACAAGGAGGTGGATATTCAAGGGATTTTAGGGGACCAAGGTGGAAGGGCGATACATGTAAGTACACGTTTATATATGTATGTATACACATCTATTTAGGTACACATATATAGGTGGATTTATAGGGGTGTGTTTGTGGAGGTACATGTGTAAATATATATATATATATATATATATATATATATATATATATATATATATATATATATATATATATATATTTGCATGTATACATATACCTGTATAGGTATAGACGCACATGTATATATACATATACATATACATATTGGTGGGGAGAGATCGTTGAGTAGAGGTTGATTCCTAAGGGGATATGATTCGAACAACGGAACAAATATCGAGACTGAGGCTTCTAAGAAAAGATCGAGTAACTCGTTGTTAGGGTTTTGGAACGAAGCTCGATAATGGTGATTCAAAATCGGAGACTATTTTGGAACGGAGGATTTTTGAGAGGAGGGATTACGAGATCAAGGATAGGAATGCAAATCGAGATCCAGGTAGGACATACAACACAGCACACAAAGATCAAAATTTTCATGGGTAGTTTTTAGCAAAATATTGTTTTAACGTCTCGCTGAAAGCAAGGCGTTACAGCAACCAAGGCCTGAGAATATAGATGAGAGGGTGTAGGCTATTGTGAGAGAATTTTGTGGAATTGAGCCAAGGAATCATGCTAGGGTTCACCAGAAGACGTATCCTGATAATTTTGACAATCTCCCATGTCCCGTGGTTATAAAGTACCCAAGTTCACAAAATTTAGTGGTGAGGATAATAGGACTACGTGGGAGCACATAGGCCAATTCTTAGCACAATGTGGTGAAATTAGCAACATGGATGCATTGAAAGTGCGCATGTTTTCATTATCTTTGTCCGGTACCGCATTTACTTGGTTTACTTCTTTACCGATAAATTCTATCACTACCTTTGCTCAGTTAGAACAAAAGTTTCATGATTACTTTTATACTGCTGAGACTGAGCTTAGGTTGTTTGATTTAACATCGGTTAGGCAAAAATACAATGAAACTGTTACTGATTATATCAAGAGGTTTAGAGATACTAAAAACCGATGTTTTATCTTGAATATTAATGAAAGAGATTTGGCCGACCTTGCTTATAATGGTTTACTTGTTCCTATTAAATAAAAATTAGAAGGCCAACAATTTCTTGACCTTAGTCAAGTTTTGCAGAAAGCTCTGGCCCAAGAAAGGCGAGCTAAAGAAGTTAAGAAATTTATTAAAACTCATGACAAAAAACCTAGTATGAATAATTTGGATTGTTCTGATGATGAGTGGTCGGATCATGATAAAGATCATGATGTCTACACAGCCGAATGGTCATAGACTAATAAACATAAATCATTCGTTTGCTCTAGCTTAACGTCGACTCCTCATAAGGATCGGCAAAGTGAAATTAAATATTCTTTTCACGTGGCCAAGTGCGATAAAATATTAAATTATTTGTTACAAGAAAAGCAAATTAGTTTACCTAAAGGCCATGTCATACCACCGGCGGAAGAATTAAAACATCGCTCATATTGTAAGTGGCATGATTCTTTTTCACATGCTACTAACGATTACAATGTTTTCCGTCGACAGGTTCAATCGGCCATAGATGAAGGACGATTGAAGTTTACTGATGGTCCAAAGATGATGTTGGATCATGACCCTTTTCCGATGAACACTATTAACTTTAACAATAAAAAGGTGTTGGTTCGGGCTAATCAAGTCAATACTACCAAAGGAAAGGAGGTTCTTATAGGAGAAGCTTGGCCCAAGATGATCAAGCCAAAGAACCTAGAGATTGGAGTGTGGAAAGTTAATAGCGATGAAGCTTCAAGCTCCAAGACTCCAGGGAGGCCGAAGGTCACATTCGACATGCTTTTGAGTAAGTATGAGAGCAGAAAGGCCGGTCAACGACTTAATAATCGGCCTAGGAATGCTTAAAGGCGAAGATCGCCTCCTAGGGAGAGATTTGGTCTACAATCAAGACAATTGGAGCCACCGTTTCCCTATAATCCTTAGCTTATGCCATGGGGACCGTGCCCAATGCCGCCGCCGGATTGCCCCTTCCCTTACTTTATGCCATGGGGATTCCGCCGCCAATGTATACACCCTATCTGCCCTTGCCACCAATGCCATATCAACAAGGTTGTGTAGAGACACTGAGGTCAGTACACGGCCATCTATCTACGCCATGTCAAAGCCAGTTTCTATCAAAAGATCGGTCTGAAGAAAGGGAGGAGAAAAGCGCATCAAGGTGGAAACTAGAACTTCAGAGGTAATTACTATCAAGGTGGGGTCCCATGACATCCAAGTGCCCACTGGAGAAGCCACGGGGGCGACGCAAGCCAAGAAGACCGAAGCCGGCAAAACAACTGTCGGCTCAGGTGGTCTAACCGGGCCTAAAGGCTGGTCTGACCGAGGATCAAGAAGGCAGAATACAAAGCCAAACGAGCCGATCTCGGTCAAACCAAGCCAAGAGCGGTCTGACCGGAGCCGAGGCCGGTCTAACCGACAGTCTAATATCGGTCTAACTGGTCCAGAGGACAGAAGCTAGCAGAGGTGAATCCAGAGGTTTCTAGCATGTCGAAAGGCATCAAAAGTCATTACTTGGCTTCTGGAACTCAACCTAATCCTCAATGGATGCCTTCAGATTTGACTGCTACTCAAAAGGGGCGTCTGCAGTGTCTTCGAGCCCAAAAATTGAAGGAACAAGCGGACGAAGAACATTAGGATAGAATGTTCAATGAGTTGAGACCTCCAATGTTGCCAAAGAAGGTATGGAGGCCTAAGGTAATAAAGGTTGAAAAGCCGGTAACTACTCAAAGCGATGATGAAGATGATTCTTTAGATGATGACTTACTGGTTATTAGCAATGACTCGCTGCCAAAAGAGGACATGGACATTAACATGGTGTTTGCCTTGCCATTGGAATTTCGTGCCAAAGATGAGGCCGGAATCGCATAACTTTCACTTGGCCTGAGAGATGCAGTCTTTGAGAAGCCCGAGAATTTTAATAATCACATGAAGCCTTTGTACCTCAAGGCACATATTGATGGAAGACCGATCTCTAGGATGCTCATAGATGGAGGTGCCGAGGTGAACTTGATATCTTACTCATTGTTCAGCACTTTGCCAACCTCGTTCTTCGTCGTCGATGTGCAAGGTAAATACAACGTTATTTTGGGTCATGATTGGATTCATGCAAATTGTTATCTTCCTTCTACCATGCATCGATGTTTGATTCAATGAGACAGCGATGAGATTGAGATCGTTCAAGCGAACACATCGGAGGAAGTTGCGATGGCCGATGCCTCGGTTGAATGGTGACACGGGAATATGCAATGCTTGTCTCGGATGGATCTTTCTACCTATGACTTTGCCAGTGTTTCCAAGGACGGTTCTGTACTCGTTTCTATAAAGCCGGCTAGCTTTGCATGGCTAGGCGATATTTCTTTTCACCATGAGTAAAGAAGCAAATTTTGAGTGGTTGTAAAAGTGGGTGCAAGAATATCGGTCTACAAAGAACGATATTGGTGAAACCTTTGAAGATTTTGATGAAGTAGAGAAGTTGGGACAAGGTTTTACATCGGCCGATCCTTTGGAAGAAGTATATATAGGAGATGGTTCTATTCCAAGGCCGACTTTTGTAAACAAAAATATGAAAACTGATTACAAGGCTAAAGTTATCGATTTGCTTAAAGAATATATTGATTGTTTTGCATGGGAATATCACGAGCTGTGGGGTCTTAGCCATGAGCTTGTAGAGCATCAGCTTCCTATCAAATCAGGATTCAGGCCTTATAAACAACCACCTCGTCGCTTTAATTCTAATATATATAATTGTGTTGAGGAAGAGATAGACCGATTATTAAAGGCAAGGCTTATTAGGCCGTGTAGATATGTGGAGTGGGTTTCTAATATCGTACCAGTTGAGAAGAAGAGTAGAGGTAAGATAAGAGTGTGCATTGTCACACCCGGAATATTCATCCAAAATTTGGGTGATTTATTGTGCGTAAATCCTCGTTCAGGAATCAACCGATGCACACAAATAACATAGTTGATATCAAAGTAAATATCTTACATAAAATAATTGTATTATTTATAGAGGCGAATGGCACCTCTCAAATAGGTAAAATCTAAGTAGCGGAAATAAACTATGGACGATGTGATGACTCCAAGTCCACAGGCGCTTGACCAGGCTCCCGCTCAGTCCTCAAAGAATCCTTCGTCGCTGAAGTACTCCTTTGATGATGATTGTTGATTGCAAGGTGAGTACATGAAATACTCCACAAGCGCCACACAACAAAGATGCAAGTGCATAGATATCCAAAGGACGGCAAAATGGGGCTCATTTTGCATAAACAACATTTAATAAAGCATTTAAGAAAGTAATAAAACAAGTAATCATTAAACAATATTAACCAACACTATACCGCTCTCCAAAGAGGTACAGGCCCAACCACTCCCAACCTGGAGCTATCCATATTCCCTCATTTATTATGTGTAAAGTAATGTAGGACTAATCACGAAAAACATTGCTAGGCTGCCCATTAACCGCGGGCACGGCTATTCGAATAGTTTTACTTTGGCTAGAGGTGAACCAATTTACCCACAAGACACAACTCCACAACACGTCACCGTGCATCTCAATACCACCATGGTACCTCAGAAAGGAGTTGTGACAGGACCCTCCATGAAACCCGCACAACAAGAGAGCCACCCACCGAACCATCTGTCTCCGACAGGACCTGATCAGGCCCCCAACAGGGAGATGACCTAGCACCCGGGACATGGACTTATTGATGACTGCCATGTGTGGACTTATTGACGACTACCACAACACACCGTGGGGTCTCCGGTTGAACTAATCACACTTCAGTTCCCGCCTTTACCCATTCTAGCTTGTGGTTAGTACGGGTATTGCTTCGCAAAGATAGCTCACGAATCGGTCCTTAAGTGTCATGAGCACCACTAGCATCAACCACAGTCCCGGTGCTCACCACCCACCATTTAATCAAGTTTTAGTTGCCCATTAAATAAACACACACGACCGTAGTCATGAATTGAATCATCATTTCATGTGAATTTGACATCATGAGTAGCAATAAAGTGATTGTCCATAAGTTATACTATAGTTTCTAGGCATGACTAAGCAGGGTCCTAGACTTACTCTAGTGAACCAATAATTAAAGCTAGCTAGCCACATTATTCCTATAGGTACAATAACAGGTAATCAAGGCAATAGGGCTATAAACAAAGATCAGGGTTTTCCCTCCCGATGACATTGTAAAATAAATGCATATTTGAAGGAAAAACATAGTTTAAAATCATAGGTACAACATGCTCAAAGGTGTTTGGGATCTGTGTGACTTGTCTTGCTGCTCTGTGAACGCTTCGGAACTCTCCTTGTAACATCCTGACTCTTCCGAAACGTCGATGGCTAAAGGCAATAAAAAAATAAGAAAACAGTACATAAGCATACATCAACAGTACAATATTATAGTTTTAATGGATAGATCATGATTTTAAAAGAATTATGCAAGTTGAATCACCCCAAACGGAGTTCGGATGAATTAGTTATGAATTTTAGAAGTTTTAATCCCTTTAAAGCCTATTCAAAAAGATTAAACCGATTTACTATGTCATTTCATATTTATTTTAATACAGGAAAAAGAGATTATGACGTCTGCCTTGGATCAGGGGTGGCTGGCCACCAGGTCCCACAAGTCAAAGAGAGAAGGGGCTCGGTCCACGGGAGACCGAGTCCACTGAGTTGGTTCACCAGGAATCAACGGCCCAGATCTAATCGAGGAAGATCGGACGGTCCATATTGGATCTCGAGATTAAGATGGGTTTGGATGGCCGGGATTAAACTAAGGATTGATCGGACGGCAAGGACTTGATCAAAACGATCCGATGGCTAAGATCAACCCCGATCGGATTGAACTCACGGGGCTCATGTGGCGCTGACATGGCACCCATGTGGCAGCCACGTCGGCAACTGCCGGTGGCAGCTCTAGAACTGAGGGTCGACGGCGATCAGTGGCATGGCAAGGCACGGCGAGAGCACATATGGGTTGAGGGGATCATGGCAAAGCTTACCGAGGCAAAAAGGGCGACGGAAACCACCAACGCCGAGCTTCTAGCAGCAGAGAGGTTCAGGCGGGCTTCAACATCGAGGAGATGGTGGCCAATCTTCCTCGTGGTCCGGCGGGTCCAACGGTGGCGACAGCGAGCACCGGTGGTGGCTAAAGCGGCAGCGGAGCTCGGCTAGAAGGTGGCGACAGCGGCGGAGCGGATTGGGCACGGCGCTAGGGCGACAGGGGCTTAGGCGAACTCGGGTGATGGTGGAAGGGGAGAGAGGGTGGCCCAGGGATGCAATTTATAGCAGAGGGGAGGGAAGATCGGCATGGGTTCAGTTGCGGCAGGAGTTAGGTTTCTCCTCAGAGTCCTGAAGCTTCACGAGCTCGAGTCGACGTTGTTTCCTTCGGGTTATCTCGGCGATTCTTTGGGGTAAAGGAAGAGGGGATCAAGGGGATCAAAACCCCTCAACCAATTTGGGGGAATCCTAACTGGAGCGAGCAGATTTGGAGCAGGATTCACGGTGGCAGGAACAGGAGGAACAGGAGCTCTCCGTCCTGAGGTCGGAGACGAACCTGACGGTTGGGCCCTACTTGTCAGTGGTAGCAAGGCCGCGATGCGGCGGGCAGGCCGAGCCTAGGAGCTAGGCCGCCGCAAGCTTGCGCGCGTGGGGAGAGGAATAGGAATGGGCCAGATTCGGCCCAAAAGTTGAGAAAGGATTTTCTAAAGCTTTTCAATTAAAATAATTGCTGAAATGTTCTTCCATTTATTAAAAATACATCCCTTGCTCAATTAATTCCCAGAAAATTCCAGGAGCTAAAGGATTAATCAAAGTATTATATAAAGTTTATCTAGACCAACTTTTGTTGAAAATTTTCTCTGATTTTCCTAATTTCACTCCTTGGGCTTTTTAAAACAATTTCTAAAAATACTTTTTCACATGATTTATTTATTTAGGGAATTTTCAGGGTGTGGCATGCATTGACTTAAGAGATTTAAATAAAACTACTCCTAAAGATGAATATCCTATGCCTATAGCCTATATGTTGATTAATGATGCTTCAGGGCGTAGAGTCATTAGTTTTCTTGATGGTAATGCCGGTTACAATCAAATATTTATGGCCGAAGAGGATATGTTCAAAATGGCCTTTAGGTGTCTTGGTTTTGTCGGTTTGTTTGAGTGGGTTATTATGACATTTGGTTTAAAGAATACCAGTGCTACATATCAAAGGACAATGAATTCAATCTTCATGATTTGCTCGGCATAATCTTAGAAATCTACATAGATGATATTGTTGTCAAATCGGATGGCATGGAAAGTCACTTGGCCGATTTGCATTTAGCTTTTGAGAGGATGTGTCGGTATGGTTCGAAGATGAATCCACTCAAGTGTGCATTTGGTGTGTCGGCGGGGAAGTTCTTAGGATTTATGGTGTATGAAAGAGGTATTGAGATTGATCCTAAGAAGATAGAGAAGATTAGGGATTTTAAAGCACCGACATGCAAAAACAGAAGTTCAAAAGTTACTGGGCAAGGTAAATTATTTGAGGAGATTCCTATCTAATTTGTATGGCAAGATTGATGCTTTTGTTCCCATACTTCGGTTAAAGAAAGAAGCCGATTTTGCTTGGGGGGCAAGACAACAAGAGGCGTTTGAAGAAATTAAGAGATATTTGTCATCACCACCCATTGTGCAAGCGCCTAAAGCTAAAATTCCATTTCGGTTATGTCACACCCTGAGAATTCCCTAAATAAATAAATCATGTGAAAAAACATTTTTGGAAATTATTTTAAAAAGCCTGAGGAGTGAAATCATAAAAATCAAAGAAAATTTGCAACAAAAGTTGGTCTAGATTAAATTTTATAAAATACTTTGCTTAATCCTTTAGCTCCTGGAATTTTCTAGGAATTAATTGAGCAACAGAATTATGTTTAATGATTGGAATACGCATTTCAGCAATTAAACAAAAGAAAATTCTTTTTAAAATCTCTTCTCTGCTCTTGGGACGAATCCGCCTGTCACTGTTATCTCTTCCCTTTCCCGCGTGCACCGGAGGCCCACAGCCTACCAACGCCCACGCCCACGCCTCCCCTCTCTCGCTGACAGGTGGGGTCCACCTGCCAGATCTGTCTCTGACCACAGGTCAGAGAGCTCATGTGCAATCTGACGCCACCGCCGTGAATCTCGCTCCAATTCGTTCGTTCCAGTCAGGATTTCCCCAAATTGGGTTTTGGTCCCCTTGACCTCCTCTTCCTTTTACCCCAAGAATCGCGGAGAGAAACCAAAGGAATCAACGCCGACTCGAGCTTGTGAAGCTTCGGGATGCCGAGGGAAAACCTAACCGCCGCCGCAAACGAACCTAATAGCATCCTCGGGCCTCCCTCTCTCCCCTTCCGCCGTCACCCGAGCTCGCCTAAGCCCCTGTCGCCCTATGCGTTGTGCCCAATCCAATCTGCCGCCTTCCAACCGAACTCCGCTGCCGCTTTAGCCATCGCCAGTGCTCGCCGTCGCTAATGTTGGACTCACCGGACCACGAGTAAGCTTGGCCACCATCTCCCAGCTGCCGAAGACTGCTGGAGCAGTGTCGCTGCCGAAGACCCAAACTTCTCCGCTGCTTGAAGCTCTCCGCCAGTTGTTTCCCGTAGCCGCTCATCGCTATTTCAGCCTCGGTAAGGTTCGCCGTGATCCCCTCTATCCATCTGTGCTCTCGCCGTGTCTCACTGCAATGCCATTCGCCATCAACCATCGGTCCCCGAGCTGCCACCGTTGCTGGTCGCCGACAAGGATGCCACGTCAGAGCCAAATCAGTGCCACCTCACTCCCATGGGTCCAATCCGATCAGGTTTGATCTTAGCAGTCGAATCGTCTAGATTAAGTCCCAGCCGTCCGATCCATCCCCGGTTAAATCTCAGCCATCCAAACCCATCCTAAACTCGAGATCAAATATGGACCGTTCGATCTTCCCTGGTTAGATCTGGGCCGTTGAATCTCGGTGAAGCAACTAAATGGACTCGATCTACTGTTGACCGAGCCCCTTCTCTATCTGACTTGTGGGCCCCAGTAGTCAGCCGCCCCTGATCCAGTGATGATGCCATAATCCCCTTTTCTAGAATTAAAATAAATGATAAATGATGCAATAAATTGGTTTAATCTTTTAAATAGGCTTTAAAAGGATTAAAAATTCTAAAATTCATAACTAATTCATCCGAACTCCGTTTGGGATGATTCAGCTTGCATAATTGTTTAAAAATCATGATCTATCCATTAAAAATATAATATTGTACTATTGATGTGTGCTTATGTACTTTTTTCTTGTTTTTGTTTATTGCCTTTAGCCGCCAATGTTCCGAAAGAGTCAGGGTTTTACGAGAAGAGTTCCAAAGTATTCGTAAAGCAGCAAGGCAAGTCACATAGATCCTTAACACCTTTGAGAATGTTGTGCCCATGTTTTAAGCTATGTTTTCCTTCAACTATGCATTTATTTTACAATGTCATTGGGAGGGAAAACCCTGATCTTTGTTTATAGCCCTACAGTTTTGATTACCTGTTATTGTACCCAAGGGAATAATGTGACTAGCTAGCTTTAATTATTGGTTAGCTAGAATAATTCTAGGACCCTACTTAGCCATGCTTGGAAACTATAGTATAACTTATGGGCTTTCACTTAAATATTGATTATATTATCAGATTCACATGAAATGATGATTCAGTTCATGATTGTGGTCATGTGAGGTTAATTGAATGGTCAACTAAAACTTGATTTAATGGTGGGTTGTGAGCACCTGGATTGTGATCGATGCTAGTGGTGCTCATGACACTTAAGGACCGTTTCATGGACTACTTGTTGTGAAGCAATACCCGTACTAACCACAAGCTAGAATGGGTAATGGTGGGAACTGAAGTATGATTCGTTCAACCGGAGGCCCCACGATGTGTTGTGGCTGTGTCAATAAGACCACCATGGCAGTTATCAATAAGTCCATGTCTTGGGTGTTGGGCTGTCTCCCTGCCTAGGAACCTGATCAACCCTACCGGAGACAGGTGATCTAGCGGGTGGCACTCTTGTTATGCGGGTTACATGGAGGGTCCTGTCACAACTCCTTTCTGAGGTACCATGGTGGTATTGAGGTGCACGGTGATGTGTTGTGGAGTTGTGTCTTGTGGGTAAATTGGTACACCTCTGGCCACAGTAAAACTATTCGAATAGCTGTGCCCACAGTTAATGGGTGGTCTAGCAATGTTTTTCGTGATTAGTCCCACACTACTCTACATTAATAATGAATGATGGAATATTGATAGCTCCAGGTTGGGAGTGGTTGGGCCTATACCGCTTTGAAGAGTGGTATAGTGTTGGTTAATATTGTTTAATGATTACTTATTTTACTACTTTCTTAAATACTTTATTTAATGCTGTTACATAGTTGCTATGTGGCTTGCGGAGTATTTCATATACTCACCTTGCAATCAACAATCCTCATCAGAGAAGTACTTCAGCGATGAGGATTACTTGGAGGACTAAGCGGGAGCCTGGTCAAGCGGCTGTGGATTTGGAGTCGTCACGTCCTCCGTATTTTATTTCCACTACTTAGATTTTTCCTTTTAGAGGTGTCATTCGCCTCTGTAATAAATACATTCGTTTATGTAAGACATTTACTTTGATATCAACTATGTTATTTGTGTGCCTCGGTTGATTCTTGAACAAGGATTTACGCATAATAAACCACCTGACTTTTGGATGGAAATTCCAGGTGTGACAGGTTATATATTGCTGCTGAAGGTAATGTCATTGGTGCTATTTTGACACAAGAAGACGATGGTAAGGAGCACATTTTGAGTCGTCGACTAATTGATGCTAAGACGAGGTATGTCTTTGTAGAGAAACTTTCTTTGTCTCTATATTATGCTTGCACCAAGTTGCGACATTATTTTTTATCTAGTACTTGAATAGTTGCTTGTCAAACCGATATCATCAAGTACATGTTGCAAAGGCCAATTTTGAGTGGGAGAATTGGCAAATGGGCGTATGCATTAATTGAATATGATTCGGCTAGATTGTAGCTAATTTTATTGTGGATCATCACGTAGATGTTGATTATGATAATGAGGTTTGCATAGTTGATGTTACACCTTGGAAAATATATTTGATGGTTCTTCTTGCAAAGAGGGACAAGGGATAGGTAGTGTTGATTTCTCCCAATAGTGCTATTTTTGAGACATCGGTTTGGTTAGAATACCATTGTACTAATAATCAAGCCGAATATGATGCTTTGTTATTCGGTTTACAAGTGATGGAAATTATTAGAAGCCATCGGTGACTCACAATTAGTAGTACAACAAGTTGCTGGTGTATGTCAATGCTTTGATGGGTCGCTAAATAGGTATCTTGATCGTTACTTAGATATCATTGCCAATTTTGATGATTTTGTCATTAGACATATTCCTAGGGAAGAAAATTCAAGAGCTAATGATTTGGTGCAACAAGCATCTGGTTATTATATTAAAAGAGGCTTATTTTTTGTTCTAGAAAAGCCGATGCTTGATTGTCAAAGTTTGAGCGAAATTGGGAAAGATATGGACCAAGGACGGTCTGACCAGTTACTGATGGCCGGTCTGACTAGAGATCGATAGCGGTCTGACCAGCGCTTAGCCTGACCGGAGACCTGGAGCGGTCTAATCGGAGTAGTATGGCCAGTCTGACCGGACCCCAGCAGGAGGTTGGGGGCATGATTTCGTTTGTGTTTTAGAGGCCGAATTGAGTCCTAATTTGGTTGTTCGTGCTGAAGATCATATTAGTGATTGGAGAATCCCTTTGATCAAGTATTTGAAAAATCCTAGTAGTAAGGTTGATCGGAAAATTTGACGGCAAGCTTTTTAAGTATACTTTGCTTGATGATGTGCTACATCACCAAAATATAGATGGAGTGCTCTTGAAGTGCTTAGATAGTGATCAATCTAAGGTTGCAATTGGGGATGTTCATGAAGGGATTTGTGGAACTTATCAATCGGCTCATAAGATGAATTGGCTATTGACGAGAGCTGGTTTTTATTGGCCGAAGATGATTGATGATTGTTTCAAGTACTATAAAGGATGTGAGGCTTGTCAACGGTTCGGCAATGTTCAATTGGCGCCTGCTGCCGTGTTGAATGCTATTATTAAACCATGGCTGTTCTGAGGTTGGGCTTTAGATTTTTTATATCCTTCTTCTTCAAAAGGGCATCGGTTCATGTTGGTAGCAACAGATTACTTCACAAAGTGGGCTGAGGCCGTGCCTCTCAAGAATATGATGCACAAAGAGGTAATTGATTTTATCTTGAACCACATTATTCATAGATTGGGTATTCCTCAAACTCTAACTATGGATCAAGGGACTTCTTTTATTTCCAAAGAGGTGAAAGAAGTCCTTGATCTGTAGTTGTTATGGTATCAAGTTGTTAAATTCTTCTCCTTACTACGCTCAGGCTAATGGTCAAGCCGAGTCGAGTAATAAGGTTTTGTTAAAACTAGTTAAGAAAAATATTGAGGAACACCCTAAGAGGTGGCATGAGGTGCTCTCTGAGGCGTTGTGGGCTCATAGGATATCTACACATGGTGCCACCAAGGTGATTCCTTTTGAAATAGTTTATGGGCAAGAAGTCATTTTACCGGTTGAGGTAAATCTTAGTTCTCTAAGATTAATCAAACAACACGATTTATTGGTTGATGATTAGAAAACATTGATGATGGATAATCTTGATGAAGTAACCGATAAACGTTTGAGGGCTTTGGAAGCAATTGAGAAAGATAAAAGAAGAGTAGCCAAAGCTTATAATAAGAGAGTTAAAGCAAAATTGTTTCAGATTGGAGACTTAGTGTGGAAGAAGATTTTTCCATTGGGTACCAAAAGCAAAGAATTAGGTAAATGGTCACCTAGTTGGGAAGATCCTTACCAGATAGTTGGAATCGTTCATGGGAATGTGTAATTTGGTTAAAAATTGCAAGGAGAACAATTTCAAAGAGCAATTAACAGGAAATATCTCAAGAAGTACTTTCTGAGTATTTGGCAAGACACTTAGGAAGCTTGAATGGCCGATAATGGTTTATCGGCCTAAGACCCGTGTTTTCGTGCTTTTTGGCTCTCAAGTTTGCCAAAAAGGCAGGTGGCATGTGTTAACACCCGAATTTGGCACTATAGGAAAAGATATAATGATTGGAAGCCAAATTTGGAAAAGTCCCAAGCCTTCCTCAAGAGGCCGATCAGACCACCCTTAGGGAGCCGGTCAGACCGGCGGTGTGACTGCGGTTAGACCAGTATAGGCCCAATGGTCAGACCGGCAGCTCGAGTTCGATTGGGATTTTGGTACTTCTCGTGTTTCTTTTGGTATACACAGCGTTTAATGAGTCCTATTTGGTCTCTAACTTGGATAGGACGTGGAGAAGGCTCAGGGAATGCAAGTCCAAGCCCTTTGTAAGGGTTAAGGCCGGTTCAATTGAAGATATCTCGATCAATCAACACAAAACCTCCAATTAGCCAATTGAATCTTTTTTTCAGCTTTCAATCTACTTTTTGCTTAGTTCTAGCCTAGTTTGTACATCTTTGTCGATTTGCGCTGTAAATCATCCATCTTCGCTACGAGATTGCGAGTTATCCCTTTGTAGGTTTGTCCCGTAAACCTTCCGTTTCACCCACGAGACGGGTGATTATCCCAATCTATCAGAATCGGCTCCGCTAGCTGGTTTTGACTACAAAATACACCTTAATCTTGATTGAAGTGGTTGGCGACTCCCTACACTGTAAAGCTTTAGGTGATTCTCACCATTTGACCACAAATAAGCGTCAACAGGGACGCCACATGGTTCTTCAAGGAAAAAGAAAGATCATCAGGGTTGACAATGTTGTTAGCGAAGAAGACTACATTCAGGACTTTGAGCTACCTCCCTTCGCAGTCAACGTCAACATGGAAGATGAAGATCTGCTTGATAAGTACGCCACATACATACATCGTGATCATCAGGAGGGCGTGCTTGTTTCGGCAAAATAGAGACAATAATGTATTTTTTTAGTTTAATTATCGATGCCCATGTGTTAACGCCAAAATTTGGTACGGGTCGTTACCATGTTCGGTTAAGGAAAGAAGCGATATCAGCCATTGGAAACTAATCCAGAAGAGTCCGAGCTTGGGAAGGAATCGTGAAGACCACGTTATGGCAGTTATTTGTCTTATCTATTAGATAGTTTTATCTTTTAGGAAACTTGATCTCTTGTCCGATCAGGTCTGTTAGTTTTCCTTTTCTAGTTAGGAAAGTCCTGTTCCGTGTCCTATAAGGACTCTTGTAACTCGGGGTATATATACGTATGCCCGGGGACCTTGTAAACTATCTCTCGATCAATTAAACTTCGGCGCATCGCCACCCTTTACCAACAGGTTCTTGCTTCTCGAGCCGGGCTGCATCGGTTAGGTCCGAACTCCGGCGAGAGGGTAAGTCTCGTTACCCCGGCTACCAATCGGCTAGGACTTTCTCGGTTAGGTCCGATATTCTAGTCGGTATATGGTAGCCGGGTTACCACGATATATCTGCTTTGTCTACGGCTGCATCGGTTCGGTTCGATCTCTTAGGCCTATCAGGTATATCACATCACGCGTGCATAGTTTTTATCGGTTTACTGGGGAAAGCTTATCATCAGTTTGTGCTGCATCGATTGGGTCCGACCTACTAAACTGAGCGATAAGTTGTTCCTGCTAGGCCGATGGTTTCTGTGCAAGCGTCTTATCGGAATGCATAGCCGGTAAGTTACCATATACATCACGATTGCATTAGATCTATCAGCTCACCGAGGTTCTTTTATTATTGTTAATCTGTGCTGCATCAGTTAAGTTTGAACTACTAGATTGATAGTGATAGATTTACTCTTGCTGAGTCGATAGGTTTTATGCGATGTTCTATCGGAGTGCTTAGACGATAGGTTATCTTTTTATAAAGCCGACTGTATTATCCTTACTGTTTTAGTCATCTATATTATCATCGGTTTTCTAGCCGATGCACATGTGTTTCCTCGGCAGTCGGCTGGCTTACTGTTTTGCTTATCTATTTTATCATCGGCTTCTAGCCGATGCACACGTTATACTGACAGCTTATCCACTTGTTTATAGCGCTATCGGTTTCCTAGCCGATACACAGGTGCCATCGGCTATCGGCTACGAGAAGCCTATATCAGTCCGTATCGGCCGATAGCCGATGTGCAGTTGCTGCTGACCCAGGCACGAGCACAAGCGAGGACCTGGGAGCGAGAACCCGAGCACGAGACCCGGGCACGAGTACAGGCGAGGGCCCGGGCACGAGCATAGCGGCGATCGGCTGGAAGGAATCCGTATCGGCTTACTGGCCGATTGGATCAGTAATCAAATTTCTTCATCTCCTTGTCAATTGCAGGGTCAAATTGACTGGCACGCCTACGAACCTCAAATATTTTAGGACCTGCACTGGAGCTAAGCAGATCTCCCAGGCCTTCGTATGTTCAATCGCATCAAACCAGATCATCAACAAGCTTCTTGGCACACCCGGTGGTTTTTGGTGCGAACACCATGTAATATTTAAATTAATGTATCCATGTTTAAATAATGTATCCATGTAATATTTGAATTAATGTACTAATGGTTAATATGATTTTGCAAGGATTGTATATGATTTTGTCCAGAATTGTGTATGGACTTGTGAGAATTGTATATGGATTTATGAGATTTGTATATGGACTTGTTAGAATTACATATGGACTTGTCAGAATTGTATATGGACTTGTCAGAATTGTATATGGATTTGTATAATGCAGTCTATAAAGTAATTACTGATAGTCTTTCGAATCTCATTGACATAATACTACACGTGTTCTGTAATGTTACGTTCTATCGATCTATTTAGTAGGGTCCAATTTTGATTAATTGATGTTTAATGAGGAGACAATGTTATATCATTTGAAAAGGTAGAAATGGAGCATGAACAAGGCCCGAACGATAGTATAGATGGAGACTCGAGCCCAGGCGAAAGCCCCTCCAATTACTTGAACAGGAACGCAAATCAAGACCCTGAGAACGCGCCGGTAAATAAAAATGTTAAGTTAGTAGATTAAATCATGTGTCATTATAACTCGTATTAATATGCTATTCCTACAATCTTTTGAAGGCATCTAGCCATTCGGAGCCCTCCATCGACAATGAACAAGGGGCACATGTTCTAAGAGGACCAAACAGAATGCCGAAGAGTAGGTACACTGTTACGGTACTGGTGGCAAATAGTAATCCTATTGAGCTGCTTAATGTAGTGAAGGCTTGGAGAACGATGTGTAATGTATTGTCAGGGACTTTGTCCCATCAATTATTAAGCCTGGAGACTAGATCGTACTCACCCAGAGCTACTGGTGGTGCCTGCTGAAGAAAAAAATGTGTGTTGGTCCAAGCTTATGGAGAAGATCACTTTTCCTCCATGTTCGCTTGATCTAGCCAAGAAAGCGAGCTTATCGAAGATGGCGACCTTATTCAAGAAGTATAAGGCTAACCTTTACAAGAATTTTGTGCCCAAGGGAGAGAGACCGAACTTTAACCTTCCCCACTGGAAAATTTGGTGTATTTCTGGGATGAATTCATTGAATACAAGACATCTGACAAGGCCCAATGGATTAGCGCACAGAACAAGACCAATTCTCTCAAGAATACAGACCCCTACCGTCTTAGCCCTAGAGGGTTATCTAAACAAGGAGCATGAATGGGATCTTCAGGAGGACGAACTAGAGAGAAAAGGTGTTCAAATAGCGGTGAAAGGATAGACAAGGATAACGAGAAACTACTCCATAGCAAGGGGGTCGAGTGTCTCGGAGGACGGGAGCTTGATATGAAGAGGTCCTCGAGAAGAGGAGGTTAATCAGAGGATAACCAAGGCTAACCTTAAATCATCACAGGGAGAGTTTGTGGCAAACCATGAGAATGATGAGCTGACGCTCGCCCTTGGTAACAAAGAGCACTCTGGCCGCACGAGGGGAGTGGGAGTTGTTCCTTGGAAGCTCAGGTTTCTAGAATCAGTCGATAGCTATAGATCTCACAGTAGGGGCATGGATGTAGAGACACGTCTTCTGCGGGAATCAATCACTGCTGAGGTCTCGTCATAGGTCCAAGCAACAGTGGATCAGCAGGTTGAAGCTAGGCTGCAGGAACACATAGCAAGGTTGGTGGCACAGTTTGAAGAAAGGTTGCAGAATGCACTTACTCAAATACAAGCAGGCGGGACAGTAATGCCTAGCCCAGCCGAAGCAAGCCCAGCCAGTCGTAAGAAGAGCAGTTGTGCATCTTCTAAGCACCAAGTATAGTGCAATACAACTTATCCTGTGGACAAGATCACAAGACCAACTTCATGCAAGCTCCACATACCATGGAAGCACCTTAGCAAAGAGGTGGCTAAGAGCACGACATACCAATGCAAGAGCATGTAGGTGTTACATGGACTTTTGCCTCCAGATGGACATGCCAAGGTTGATGTCGAGATTGTGAAGCCCCAACACAAGAATGAAAGGCTAGAGATTCCATTGGAGGACGATGTAACAACTCTGGGGCAAACGGTACATTATCGGATCGCATGGCCAAAGCGATACATCGTTCTGGACGATGATGAGGTTCTATCTTCTCCACCGCATCTCAAGCGCATGTCACCGGTAGAGGAACCATGCCAGAAGAGTCCTACTCCACTCCCACCTCCACCTCCACCAACGAACAAAAAGAGGGCTCGTGGTGCTACTTCTAACAAGTCAACGCGATCAACGAAATCAACATCATCGCAGAAGAATAATGAACCGATGCCCAAGCCAACTCCGACGGGTTCTAAGGAGATGAACGGTAGTATCACATCACTTCTCCGTCTTATAGAGAAGGAGAAGAAAGAACCCGTGGATTATTAGATCTAGAAATTCTTTGTTGCCATGGTGAAGATACAAGGCACTCTAAAGCCGCTGCCATCAGATTTTGAAAGAATTGTGCAAAAGAATCACCTGAGGCAAGAATCCATTAGAAATTTCAAGGCAAGTCATGTGTTTGAATGCCTAAGGAAAGACCCTGAAGCCCCCTTGGAACCACTCGCATATCAATATAAATTTGGATATCTGTTGGTCGATCAAAAACAACTCTCCGGCCTACAGACCCAGATGAGGTGATTACACCACTGGTATATGGAGGAGTCACAAAAGGGCAACAACCTTCTCGGTGCATACTACACTGATGATGATTTCCACCACGGCAAAGGGGTGGTGTGGGTGGGGTTCAGAAACCTATTCCAATTTTACCAACAAGACGCCCTCGACATCACTATAATGCAGCTCTAGGTTTTGTAAGTACTATTTTGATCACGTAGAGTATGAAGTAACATGAATTCGTATTCGGTTTCCTTCAACTGCATGTCTAACATCCTTTCTTTTTATAGAAGGTGCAAGATGAAAGCCAAGAGCAACAAATGCCCAATCGGTTTTATCAACCCTACATGTGTGAACAAAACGTATATGATCAACAACTTTGTGAATGTTGTGGACTACTTAGCGAGGACATTGGCATTGTAAAAGTTCGCTGATACAATTCTCCTGGAATACTGTACCAAGTACGTGTCCCTCTATCCATTTGGCATATTTACTATTCATTCTATAAGTGAACTTCAGACTAAATACCCATCTAATTAAGTACACATGTGTGCAGTTTTTATTGGATACTCCTTATCATCCATATGCATAGCGACCACATCACTGTCATGGATTTCTGTCTGAAAGCACAATCGAAATTTCAGGAGGTCATGGATGCCCTAAATATGGCGTTAAGATACTACAATAGGTCAAGTAAAAAGAAAGAATATAGTGTTAGGGTTGGATTTCCTTGCCTCTTACAGCTACAAGGGAACAACCGTTGTAGATTTTATGTGATGCGGTACATGATGTACTTTTTTTGATGATATGTTATTTATGGATGAAGAAGAGGCATATATCTCCTAGCCACACATATATTATAGAACTGTATTAATAGCTTTAAAATTTTCCCTGACATACCCTAACTATAATGTCAAAGATGTACTATAACAAATTCTTTTATCCGATGTTTAAATAGTGACTGCATGCAATGTTTAATTAATTAGTGACTTAACAATAGTACTATATAATTAATTTAATGATGTGTACTAACTTCGATGCGCACAAAATGATCGAATACTACGTGCATTTATTTCTTTCATTGTAGGAGAAATTAAAATTTGAATATTAATTGTAATTTTTTTATATTAGGACCATGCCATTAGTGCCAAGTCTTGGAACAAACTGGCACTGAAGGCATAGATCATGAGCGCCAGGTATTGGTACAAACCAGCACTAATGGCATAGGCCATCAGTGTTGGGTATTAGTATAAACTGGCACATGTAACTTCCTACAAGCTCCCTCCTAGGCCCTTATAAGGCGACAGTACTGGATATTTACCCGGTACTTATGAACTACCCCCATTAGTACTGAAATTTTAGTGCCGGTCTTATAACCGACACTGATAGCCATTATTGCCCGATACTAAAAGCCTTTCCCGTGGTAGTGTAGGAAGAGGAACAAGCATAGGACAATGGCAACACCAGCACGCATATGATAGAACCTCATGGTGCTTTCGCACTCACACGATCTATCGGCTCTCAAACATTCAGAGTTTTCAACACTACTAGTTGATCTTGAACTTCAGCTTCTGCCTCCATTGCCACACACGTGGGACTCTTATTATACTAATTGTCTTGGTAAAAGGTCCATGCATGAGTCTAAATTATCGCATACACCATTGAAACAGAAAACCTAGCTATGAAACAAAGAATAATGAAACCGTCTGCTAGAAGTGGGTGTACAAATGTAGAAGTTCCAGCTACTGTAGTCCTTTCGTAGATGATGTTAGCACGTAGTAACTCACGTCAAGTATGAGATAAATCTGGAGGCGTGTCATGGTAGGTACGTGCCACATAATATTGTATAGAAATGGACTTAATACTTGTTCACAGGAGTCAGCTAAATGCATACATGTACCAAATTTTCTCTCGAGGCAGAAGTAGGGCCAAATTGATATTGATGTGTGGGCCCTCCTGAATTGCACTGCTCTTATTTATTTTGTTGGGAATAAAATCGGCAAGTGTTGTGTCCTTTCTTTTAAGGAAAAGACTGCAGAGGACAGAACTGGTGATCAAGTCCAGATAAAACACAGTCGAACAACCTGCAAAAGAGAGAATAGGCCTGGTCAGTTTAGCCTTGTGGCATCAAATTGTTTGCGAGCTCAAAAAATGGGAATTGCACTTCACCTCAGTGAGAAACTGCTAGCTAAAGTTCGCTGTGACAGATGTGTTACTGAACTACTGAATTTGGTGGTGGGCCGGTGGCGATTCCCCCTAATTTCCTTGCAATTCTAAAGTTCGGCTCACTTGCATGCAAAATGCCAGTACAAAAGAAACCACTTACAATCCAATACAGAAGTTCTTATAAAAGGATCCTTAAGTAGTTAAAGTAGTAATCTGAATATGATGAATGAACCACGCAGTTCTGAATGAAGCATCACTGCTAAAACATAGCAACAATAAGGAGCCTGCTTTAAATTAGGAAGACACGTGAAAATCAGATCCAAAAGAAGATGGAGGAGAGTTCTGGCATATTTAAAGTTCAAAGCTGAATTCACCATAGAAAAAAAATATAAAGATTCACTGTAAATGTTAGTTCTATCAAAGGTGTTTGTCACAATTGGTGACAATCTCTTGGCGTCTTGCCAAATTGATTCAGGATTTCGTGGATTCGAGATGAACTTGGGGTCTTGGGGGAGAAAGTTGAGGAAGAATGAGAAGAACACAGATGGAGTAGTTGGGGGAGGAATTCGGTTTTCACTTCTTCGATGATCCTTGCTGCCGAATTGACAGGTTCATATAGCTTTACAACGCCACGGCCCAACATTAAGGATGCATATTCCCGCCTGCCATTACACAACCTAGATACACCAATCGTGACATTCCTCTACACTTAAGAACTGGCTTGACCCCTAGCCGACACTGATGGAAAACAATGCCGGAGTTGACGTAGATTTTCCCAGGTTGCCAACCCATCAAGTAATCCAGTCCATCGAATGAGACCAAACGGCAATGCCAAATGCCCACACTTGATCAGCTGACTGCAAAGCACTGCTTCGGGCTGCACATCTGGAGCATTATCAAAGCAGTTCAAAGGTAAATACGACTCACTTGTGTACCCGGCTTAACAGGTCGATTGCTTGAGGAGGGACACATGCACAACATGATGAATTTGACTCCCAGGTGACCGCTCCAGTTTTTAGGCCACAACACCCACCTTTGCAATCACCTTGTAAGGGCCAAAATACCTGAAACAAAGCTTCTAGCAAGAGCGCTTGGCTACTGACATCTGAACATAGGGTTGCAGCTTTAGGTACACAACATCCTCTATGTCAAACTGTCTTTGTTGCCTGTGGTTATTATCCTGATGTGTCATTATTTGTTGTGCTCGAGTAAGTTGTTGATGAATAAGCTCATTCATCTAAGCTTTCTCCTAAAGCCAAACTTACACATCAGGCACGGTGCTTGCCCGCATATCCACCAACCCAAAGTGTGAAGGTTTCCTGGCAAACAAGACATCGTTAGCGGTCTTGCCCAAGGCACTGTGACGGCTATGTTGTACCAGTGTTGTGCTTGAGAAATCCATTGTGACCACTTGGTTAGACACGTAGGGCTGAAAACGGTCGGAAATGATCGGAAAAACCCTTAAATCATTTCTATTTTCATATTTTGTACTCAGAATCGGAATCGAAAATGGTAATGTCGGAAATAGAAACGGCTTCGGAAAATTCGGTCCAGTGAGCCTCAATTTCATTTCCGAATCAATACCAAATCAGTACCATCGGTAGATTTCTAAATAAATACGGTAAACTTCGGAAACGGTCAGTAAACTACTGAAACCATTTCTGATACCGTTTCTGAGACCCCGATACCGTTTTTCGGATCATTTCCGACCAGCACCGAAAAAAAGGAAAACAGTCAGTAAAATCCAGAAAACGGCGTCGGTCGGTTTGAAATTTTTCCGACCGTTTTCAGCCCTATAGAGACAGATGCACTGTACAACGCAAGAAGGCTTCTAAACATTGATTTACATGCTGTTCGCAAGTCCATCTTCCCAGCAGCTTATTTTTTTGGTTTCCGTGCACACGCTTTCCAAAACGTTAAACGGTGCGTTTTTTGTAAAAATTTTCTATATGAAAGTATCTCTAAAAAATCAAATAGATCCATTTTTTAAGTTTTTAATAATTAATACTTAATTAATCATATGCGAATGATATTTCTCGTTTTACGTGTGGCTTATAAGTCAGGACAAATAAGCTAGAAAGAATACCACGTTAACCTCTTGGTTTGTCCATTAGTTTTGGGGTGATAAAGAGGAGCTCATATTCTGCTTCACATCAACCAACTTGAATAATCCTTGCCACAATGCATTAGTAAAAACACTATCCCTGTCAATGATAATCACTAATGCATCCCAAACATGTCATACACATGTGTAATGAATGCTCGTGCCACTGATAATGCATTGAATGGATGGGCAAGGGCATTAAATTTGGCACACTTGGTAAACTTGTCACCAAGATAGTATCAAACCCACCAGATTTTCGAAGATCTTCTGTGAAGTCCAAGCTAACTGTGTGCCAAGCTTGTAAAGGAACATGCAATGGTTGAAGCAAGTTATGAGTCTTGCAGTTCTCAGGCTTAGCCTTCGGACATATTGTTCGCACACGAACACGTCACGTGTGCCCCCGGCGACGAGCGCGATGCGCAAGACACGTCGCAAGGGGAGTCTCGTCGGGAGCACGATACGCAAGACACGCCGGCAAGAGCTCTCGGAACCCAACACCCCACGCTCCCGGGAGGGACCCCGTCAGGGAGAACGGCGGCGATGGGCTGCCCTAGGTCGGCCTAACCGCCCCTAGGACCTTGTGCTCGCTGTCGCAACGAAGTAGACGGCAACGAAGAACAAGAAGCAAAAACTAGGGCTAAGAGAAAATAGTAGATGCAAAATAACGTAGTAGATTGATATGTCGATTGTGTGTCGTCAATCGGCCATCACCCCTTATATATATAGGGCGGCTGGTCTTTCCTATACACAAAACACTTTCCATGTATACGGTAAAAAGAAAACAGAGACCGAGCCGAAGTATTCCTCCTGCTTACTGTTAGCGCCCTAGACCAGAGGCTGCGCCTGCGCTCGTGCCCGGTACCTTGCCCGCGCCCGGCGTCCGCGCCCGTGACAGCCGGAGGCTCCGACTAGGACGACGAAGAACACGAGAACAACCGTGAACCCTTGGAACACAGCACAGGCCAATTAAACATCTGTAGTATTCTTCTCGGACTGTTACGCACAAATATGCACATGATGTCAAATTTGATCATCAACACATATGTCACAACTCTAGACATAGGTGGTCACATCTTGCTTCAATTTGTGCCAGGTTTGTTTACCCTCTAGTATGTAGCTGTTACATCAGAATGACCTCCCACTCCACTGTTGTGTAATGCCAACAACACTGACTGTTGTGCTTCTTTATAATTGCCCAACTAGATCCTCCCTTGAAATCTGATGACCCCATTGATTAGCTTGAACCCATCTCTGCCTTCAGGATTTCAACTGAGTGTTGCTTGTTTTATCGGCTTAGAGATAAGATAAGGAATAGAATCCGTGATCGGTGGATTCAACCGATTCTCCTAAACCGAAAAGGAAACCCCCGAGCCCCACTAGTGCACATATAAAAGGGAAATTGGAGAAGAACGGGACGCCGTTCGCTCTGTCTCCGTCTAAAAAACCCTAACTACTGTGCCCGATCCACAAACGCACTAGAAGGGGTTCGTGAGGTCCTTCTATGTCTCAACACCGGCGACCAAGATCAAACAAGCCGACGTCGGTACACACACAGAGAAGCATCAAGAAGAAGAGGAAACAGAGAAGAAGAAATCGAGATGGCTTCACAAGCAGGTCAGTGATTAGAATTAATTTTTCGCATAGGTGATTGAACTTCTAAGGGGATTAAACTCAGTGAATCAATTCTATTCAACACTGTAATTTTAATTTCTCCAACACTGAGTTCAGCCAACAATTCCTTGGTAGAAGGATCCTGATCATACCCCTCCACAATCTCCAGCCACCTAGGTTTTCTCATGGTGATTGCATTTGTCTCCTCTTGAGTGCCCATTCTTGATAAAGCATCAGCTGCTGTATTTTCCGCTCCTTTCCTATACTGTATTCTATATCGCATCCCCATTAACATGACAAAGGCTTTATGTTGCATGCTAGTTGTCATCTTCTGTTCCCCAAGGTGTATTAAACTCATGTGATCTGTTTGAATGACAAATTCTGCATGTTGCAGGAGCCTCCATTTCTCCACAGCCAATAGAATTGCCATGGACTCCTTCTCATCAGTTGATGTTGTGAGCCTACGGACCAGGACCAGGTCACCTCTTTCTTGAGTAGTTCAGTTAGAGTTTGGTCATGATTCCATAGTGCTTTATGATTTTTTTTGTAGTAACCAGCAAGACCCAAGAAGCCTCTTACTTGGTTGACATTCCTTGGCACTAACCATTCTCGAATTGACTTGATCTTCCTTGGATCAGTTGCCACCCCATTATTGGTATTCCTTATGCTCTTACAAAAAGGTTCCACAAGTGCATGGAATTACCGATGTATCACTTTACCTCGGAGTATTCTAGGGTATCGAATTTATCCCAAGAGATGCACGGATGGTCTAAAACACTCTTTCTTATTACCTTGCTTTGCTGAAGAGAATCTATGCTAGCCAAGATGGGGATTTTATCTGATAAAAAATATTCAAGGCACGAGTTAGAATCTACACAGATAAAACTAGACACCTATCTAGTTTAAGAGATTCGAAGAAGACTTTCAGGGTCGATAACACTTCGGCACTAGTAGAACTCAGCTCAACTAGAACTGCTACAGAGATGATTACTTCGATCATAGCTGTAGGTTCCCGTTATCGGTGAGCTACTAACCTGATCTCGAACACCGATGCACTAGAGCTAACATGGATGACTATAAAGGACACCCGAGGCTGTCACCACCTGAATGAATACGTCCGTTTGTTTCTCTAGCTATCCTTTCGTGAAAATGTAAGATCTAGACACTAAAACCCTTCCTCAGATCAAAAGGAAGAGCTCCCAGACTTAGCTAGATGAACTAAGCCCGAACAAGAAACCCACAAACAACTCTATAACACTTCTAAGCTCATGCGCTAAAAATGATCGGCCGAAAGGTCGATCGGACAAGTATTCCGCACAAAAAGAAATATGAAAAATAAATGAGGAAAGTATGCAACACAAAAGTAAATAAGATAGAATATATATATTGCTCGAAATGTACAAAATCAGGAAGATACAAGGATCATTACTGAAACTCCAAAGACGGCTCCTTCCAAATGTTCGCTGCCGTTCGCCCCCATCAACCTGAGGAGTTCCGCTACCGAACCCTCGCTGCAGTTCGATCTCATCACTGTTTGTCGCCGCGTCTATGATGCAGAGGTTCGCCGTCTTCTCTCTCTTCTAGTGCCCTCAGTCTCCGCTGCCGTGTCACCGGTCGCTATCGACCATTGGTTTTCGTGTGCCGTCCCTCGCCGGCAAGCTTGTGCTGATGTGGACGGCCACTCAGCTGCCACCTTCGGTCTCCTGTCCTGCGTGGCATCTATGTGGTGGCCAACGTATCGTCGGGTGAGATCTCACCGCTGGGTTTGATCTCGGTTGTCCGATCTAATCGAATAAATCTCGACCTTTCGTTGCCTCAGTCAATCTCAGTCGTTAGATCTAGGTCAACCTCGGTCAAGCCAATCCTGGTTGTCGATTCCTATAGATTGCCTTTGTGCACCCGGTCCACAGTGAACCAATCCATGCTGACACAATTTGGTTTAAATCGTTTTCAAAAATAATTATTTATTGCGTCATAATTCTTTTAATAATTTCTATATATGGTTTAAATCGGTTTAAACTTCTAAAAATCATAACTAATTCATATGAACTCCGTTTGGGGTGATTCAACTTGCAAAATTCATCTAAAATTGAGATCTATCTAATAAAAATGTATCCATGGTTTGTTCATGTGTTCTTATGTACTATTTTTCTCATTTTTTTATTTACCTTAGCTACCAACGTTCCGGAGGAACCATTCTACGTTGAGGAAGTCGTGAGGGATAATCTAGAGCAGCAAGGCAAGTCACATGGGTCCAAAATCAATTGAGCATGTTGATCCTACATTTTAAATTCTTGTTTTTATTCAACTTCTGCATTTATTTTTGAATGTCATTGGCATGGTGAACCTATATTCCTTTGTTATGGCCCTTTTGCTACTGATACCCTTACTATGATAACTTGGAATATAATTTGACTAGGCATGATCTTATATAGTGGTTTGGCAAGATAAACTAGGTTTTTCTTAGCCATGCTTAGAAACACTACTATCATTTCATGTGTAATGACATGTATTTCACTTATACTTTCACTATGGATAATTAACAATAGCTCACGATGGTTAGTCGTAATTAGTTAATTAATATACCAACTAAAACTTGACTAATGGTGGGTTGTGAGCACATGGTTTTGCTGGTCTTGCTCATGACAATTAAGGACCGGTTTGCGAGCTACTATTGTGAAACATTTACCGTACTAACCACACGCCAGAATGGGTGATGGCTTGACCTATTGTATAGCATGATCCGATATGGAATACCAGAATGTGAAGTGGCGGTGATAAGTCCATAGGGGCACTGAGTGAGTACATACCGGGTATGGGAAGACTGGGATCTAGGTGGGTGAACCATGTTAGATTGTTTTATAGGATGGGTCTTGTCACGATTTCCCCTTTTACAGTACCATGGTGGTATTTTGGGGCATGGGAACATGTGCAGAATCATGTCTTGTGGGTAAATTTACACACCTTTGATCAGAGTAAAACTATTTGAATAGCCGTATCGGCGGTTATGGGTGAGCCTAACAATGTTTTTCGTGATTACTCTCACACCGCTCATAAATGGTAATAATTTGGAATATTGTGGTTAACATCGAATCTCCAGGTATGGAGAGAATGGGCCTGTTCAGCCAGGAAAGATTGTTCAGCGTTGATTAATACTGCTTAATTACTTAATTGTTTTATGATTTCTCAAATGCTTATTTAAATATTGTATATGCAAAATAGCCTTATTATACCTGTCTTTGTTACACCTTGTGCATACTTGCATTTTGCTGTGTGACTTGTGGAGTATTTCATATACTCACCTTGCTATAACCAACACCATCAGAGGAAGAGTAATTCAGTGACGAAGGCTATATGGAGGACTAAGCTAGAGCTTGGTCAAGATGCTTGTGGAGCAGAGCTGCCTACGCTAGACGTTTACTTTTTCCGCTACTAGAATTTATTTCAGTTTGAGAGGTTCTATCCACCTTTGTAATAGTTACACTCGTTTATTTAATACATAAGGTTGTGTACTCCGTGTATCAATAATGTCATTTATGTACCCGGGCTGATTCCTAGGCAGGGATTAAATACACATAAGCGTGCTGGAATTTTGGATGGAAACTCCGGGCGTGACAAGTTGGTATCAGAGCCAGGTTGACCATAGGACAAGCCAAATGGTAACCCATAGAAGCCTTCTGAATTTTAAAAAATTATTATATAGGTCTCTCTGTTTTTATCCAAAAGAAAAAGGTCTTTAAAAAAATATAATTTCAATAATACTTGAATTTTCGAAAAATACAACAGTTCATTCAAAAAATCTCTTAATTGGAAAAATGTTTTAAAAGGGTTTCTATAACAATTTTTGAGGATAAATAATAATCTGGTCTCCCTCTATGTCTTTCTTTAGATGCCAAGCTACGAGCCGTAGCATTTGTTTGGAATTGGAGGTTTTATCAAGGAGCTTTGAGATATGTCTTTTGATATTGGATTCAATTCAACACCAGAGTACCGACGAATTACCCATGACCCAACTGAAGAGAAGTGTCGTGTTCGTCTTACAGTAACAAGTGATCGTAAAGGACTCCGTCAATGATCTTTGAGATTGGAGGAAGGAATTATCGCCATGCATGTCAGGAAGTGGCATTAATAGCAATTGGAGAACTTCATCATCGGTATGCTACCCATTTGAAAAACTCGGCTTATCATTATCATCCATCTAGGATCCACAAGGATGAGTACATTTGTTATCAGTCTCCCGAGGTAGAGAGCAGTTCGGTGATGCAACATTTGGTGAAGATGTTGAGTGCCATGGACAATGCACATGCTAATGTGATGATTGCCGCTCATAACTACAAGGACACCAATCAAGTCAAGATTTGCAGATTTTAGGATGAAGTGGATCACTTAAGGAAGGAGATAGCTGAGTTAAAGGGAGAATTGCCACCTGGAGGAGCGAGAATTCGCACTACTTGTCACACCCTGAGTTTCCCCTTAATAGAGCCATTAAAAATCAATAAAGAAAATGCTAAAAGAAATTCTTTTTATAAGACTAGAGAGAAGAAATAAAGGTAAAATATTAAATAATAATTTATCATGGCTGCGAATACTTTTCTTGTATTCCTCTTACCAAAATACACTAACTGGATATTTAGTGGAATTTTTAGAGCACTAGAAGTATTTTTAATAAAGCAAAACACCTTATCAGAATTAAAATCCATATGAAAATCTTTTTCTTTCTTTTTCTCCCCGTGGGCAGCCTCTTGGCCCACTTTCCTCGTGCTGACCTGCGCACTGTCTTGGCCTCCTCTCCCTCCCGCACGCTTGCTAGCCACTTTCCTCCCGTCTACCGCGCCCGTTCGCTACTCACCCTCTCACTGATAGGCCAGGCCCGCTTGTCAGTTCCATCCCCAACCTCCAGCCGAATCGGTCGGAGGGGATTGAGCTCGTGCCGCCGTCGATTCCCCATCCGTTGGCGTGTGACTTCTCTCAGCCCTCAATTCAAACCCATGCGGATTGATCCCCTACTCTCTCCCGCACCCATTTTCCTCCAATCTCCGCGGTTCCGCGCGTGGACTCACCCCACGTCGCCGCTTGCCAACCTTGCTCTTCTCTGTGAAATCCGCCCACCTTAGCCACGATCTCCGCCTCCCCATGCTATATAAACCCTCAACATCGCCTCCTCTCTCTTTTCCCTCAATCACCCGAGCTCGCCGTGCCCTCTAACGCCCTTCGCGCCATGATCCGAAGGGCCGCCACCTTCCGCCATCTCCTGCCACTCGCCGTTGCCACTGTAGCTGCCACCAAGCACTGCGGTCGCTTCCACTGCCTTCGCCGCACCTAAGCGAACCCCGTCCAGCCGGAACACCGTAGCACCGGTTGAGGTGAGTTCCACCACCACAAATCATGTTCAGCCGCATAATTCTGCCGCTCGACTCAGCCATTTCTCCCCCTAATCCCTTCTACATCTTCGTCAGGTTCTACACGACCCCGTCCGCCCCTCCATCGCTGTCGATCACCGTCAGAACAACCTTGTCGTCGCCATACTGAAACATCGCCGGTGCCACTCCCCTCTTCTCACCGCTGTTCGCCACTCTCCAGTTGCCGCTAACCCTCGGTGAGGCCCCATCCAAACCCCCTTCCCTTCCTCCACTCACGGCCGCCCTCTGCCGTGCCCGATGGTCCCTGGCGGCGACCATCAGGTGGCGCGCCAGTGGAGGCATTGCCCCCTTTGCTCCTGGCCGTCCGATCTACCTCGGCAGATCGGGGCTATCCGTGTGGCCCCATCTCAGGCTCCTACGCCCTAGCCACGTCGACGCCACATCAGCATCGTCATCCACCGTGGCTACCATGTCTGCAGCCACATGGCGCACCCGCACCAGTGCATGCATGGACCCGGTCCACCATGCGCCGCCGCCTTGAGTCACAGGCGGGTAGGGTGCGCTTGTCAGCGTCGGCCTCCCCCTCTGTCAGCTGACGCCATAATCCTTTTTAATGCGCAATAATTCAATAAGGCATTTCTTTTGTATAGTAAAAACATAGAGAATCTTCAAAAATTCATAACTAATTCATACAAGCTCCGATTAATTCCATTCAAAATCGATTAAATCCAAAAAAAATGTCAAGAATCCATTAAAAATAGATTTAGCTCCTGTTTCTATGTACCCAATTTAATCTTGAACATATTATACCCAATTTATGCAAACTATTTATTTTGCTTAAATAAAATTGCATGTTTTATCATTTCATGTGGAACGGGAATCACCATGTATAGTATAGACAACTCTAGCTTGTTCAACCTGTTCCTTTGTTAACCTGGGTAATAATATGTTTAGATTATGACTTAGGTTTACTTAGCCATGCTTAGACTAAACTAGCTCACTCTGGGGAATAACTGTTCATTATGATATTATTGTTCGACCGCGTGTTGAGATGATGGAACTTTGATAATGGATAATTACATAACTACAATATGACTCTAATGGTGGGCTGGGGGTGCATGGTTCTACTGGTCGCACCCATGGCAATTAAGGACCGGTTCGCGGGAACCCCTTGAGCAGATTTCCATACTTACCACAAGCCAGCATGAGCAACGGCTAGGGCTTGTAGCGTAGCTCTTCCCTTTCCTAGGCACTGTTTAGTGAGGATGGGCGTGATGGAGTTGGGTCGGCTCGGGTGACGGGTTGATTGGCTTTTGGATCCATCGTGGTGCAAGGGGGGTAGCCTATCTGACACGGTGTGCCCTATCGGTAGGTGCAACCTCAACGTGGTGTGGATGGTTGGGTAGGAGTTGCGTGAACGGTCCTGTCACAGCCTCTTCGTTGGGTGCCATGGTGGCATGCTGATGCACTAGAACGTGTGTGGGGTTGTGTCTTGTGGGTACCTCTGGCCAGCATTAAAACTATTCAAATAGCCGTGCCCGCGGTTATGGGCGATTGGTTAAGACTCACCGTGATTAGTCTCATTGTAATAAACTTGACATAAAATATTGTGTAGAATCAGGATGGATGGTTTGGGCCAATTCAACATGGTGTAGCGTTGTTCAGAAATGAATTAATACTGCTTAATATACCAATGTTTAACCTATTTTATAACCACAAATGTTTACAATTGCTTTGTGCAAATGAGCCCCGAAGCCCCTCTTTGTCACCCGTGTATTATTGCATTCTTGCTGGTGTGACTTGTTGAGTACTCTGAGTGGTACTCAATCTTGCTCCCTTTCCCCCTCAGAGCTGGAGTTCTACTCTGATGAAGACCGTCAGGAGGAGTAGGCTTATACCATCATCAAGTTGCCTGTGGACTGGAGTCTCTACGTGGCTTAGTTTATTTATCTTTATCGTATTCCGCTGCATTTTGTAAGAGTTTTAGTATGTTTGTAAGACGCACTCTGTATGACAACTTTGTCTGTGTGTACCTTGCTTTTTCCTGGGCAGGGATTTAATACACATATTGTTTAGAATTCTAGTTGTGAATTTTTGGGTGTGACACTACTGTAAGGAAGAGAACCCATCCACCATCCCATCTTCAATTAGCTACCCGGACGTGTTTGCTAAATGACGGTGTGCCACTAAGGATTGGAGAAACTCCGTTGATCTAGTTGGATAGTGAAGAGGAGTATTCAGAGGAGTCGAAAAGAAGCACATCTTTAGAGGAACCAACCGTGAGTGGATCAAGAAGTTGTTCCATTGTGGAGTGGGTGAAACAGATGGTTCATACTATGACTCTAACACAAGAAGAAGCCCCTCGCCCCAATAGAGTCCCTACCCATAGAACATTGTGTTAGCGTTGTTTGCTTAAGGTTGTTTGTGTGTGTGGGTTTAGTGTGTGGTCTATATCAAGTGGTTTGGTGATATAGCTACATGAGTTTTAAGTTTATGTGTATGTCAGCCTATGTGGGCTAAGTCTTCAGCAACTTACATGTGATCTTACCCAATTCAGAACACGAATAAATGAAATATTAGTTAACTTTACTCTGGTCTAAGAGGTTTTCTCTCTTTTCTTTTCTTTGCTATCCTTATCTTCCCAGATGGTGAATATCTGCAGTACGATGACTCAGAATCAGGTCAGTGGGGGATCACACACTCAATCAGGAGTTGTTCCTAATGGACCACCGCCTATGGCAGAGAATCCCACAATAGCTCAAGTTATGGCCCAACAGACCTAGCTCATGAATTTAATGATGCATCAGATGCAGAATCAGAGGAATCAAGGTGGCAATAACCATAATGTTCAAGCTGCCCCACCTCAAAACAAGCTTGCAGAGTTTCTTTGTGTGAGGCCACTGATTTTTTCTAACACTACCAACCAAGTGGAAGTAGGAGATTGGCTACATGCAGTGGAGAAGTTGGACTTGCTCCAATGCACTGATCAGGAGGTCTCGTTTGTTTCACACTAGTTGCATGGACCCGCATCTAAGTGGTGGGATCAATTCTATGCCAGCGAGACTGTTGAACAACCAATCACGTGGGCAGATTTCACTATAGCTTTTAAGAAGACTCATATCTGTCACGCCCAGAAATTCACCAGAATTTCCAAAGCTAATTTGTGCAATAAATCCTCGTCCAGGAATCAGCCGAGGTACACAAATTGACAATTTGATCAACATAACCAAATACGAAATAACGATAAATACTTACAACAGAGGCACTTAGTCCTCTCACAGAAGAAAACAGCAGCGGAACGGCAACTAGCGTAGCTTCAGCACCAAGCCACAGGCAGCTCAACTGGGGTATAAGCCAAACACCAACTTCTCCTCCTCGCAAAGCTTCACTCTAAAGATTGCAATAATGCAAGACTGAGTACCACCCACCGTACTCAACAAGCCACACTAGGGAATGCAATGTAATGCAACAGGATACCAAAGGAAAAGGCATAATATGGCTTATTTGCGTAAAACAGCATTTAAAACATTTGCATTCAAAATCATTAAAAACAGTATAGTTCAATTATTAATCAGTATTGAATCAACCACTGAACAACGCTCCAACGCAGTTCAGGCCCAAACCAAAACATCTCCAAACAGGAGCTATCAATATTCCATCACTTATTTCCATTAATGAGTAGTGTGAGACTAATCACAGAAACATTGCTAGGCCGCTCATTAACCGCGAGCACGGCTATTCGAATAGTTTTACTCTGGCCAGAGATGTACCAATTTACCCACAAGACACAACTCCACAACACATCACTGTGCGCCTTAATACCACCACGGTACCTCGGAAAGGAATTGTGATAAGATCCTCTATGTAACCTGCACAACAAGGGAGCCACCCGCTGGACCACCAGTTTCCGGCCAGAACTAATCGGGTTCTGAGTCTGGGAAACGATCCAACGCCCAAAACATGGACTTATTGACGCAGCCATGGTGGTCTTATTGACACAGCCACAACACACCATGGTGGACCCCGGTTGAACGTACTACACATTGGATCCTACCATTACCCATGCTGGCTTGTGGTTAGCACGAGTATTGCTTCGCAACAAGTAGTCCGCGAACCGGTCCTTAACTGTCATGAGCACCGCTAGCAACATTCCAACCTGGTGCTCACAACCCACCATCAATCAAGTTTTAGTTGACATAGTTAATTAATCAACCACGACTCACTGTCGTGAAAATATAGCCATTAATCCACAATTAGTCATAAATGAGTTATTAATTACCCACATAAAATGACACTATAGTTTCTAGGCATGGCTAAGCAAAATCCTAAATAATCTAGCCAGATAAATAATTAAACATCTAGCTAGTCAATATTATTACCCGGGGTATCAAGGTGGAGGAATCAATATCGACATGGCCATAATAGTCAAGGATCATAGGATAGTAAATAAATACCCATATAATGACATTCAAAAGCATTTCATGCAATAACTTTAAAATAAAATACTTTCACAAATGGGATCAACATGCTCAAGGAGATTGTCGTGTGACTTGCCTTGCAATCGCAAAACGTCTTCAATTAATCTTCCGAACTCTTCCGCAGACTCTGCAGTCTTCCGAATCGACGATATACGTAACTACACGTAAAACAATAATAATCCTAAGAAACTCCAATAAACAATACATAAAAATACATAAACAAGTAAATTATGATTTTATATGAATTTAGGAAGAAACGGGTCGAATCGGAGTTCAGGTGGAAAAGATACGGCTTTTAGAATATTGAATTCGGAATAATTCCGAAAGGAAATTGGAAAAGGAATATTCCTCAAACATTCACCGGGTCTTCGGATTAGAATAATTATTTTTGGTTGGATACTAGAGTGAGGCATACAGTCATAGGCATGTCTCACGATAGACTAAGTCTATGGAACAGAGGGTGGATTGATGTGGCGAAGAGGTTAGATAATAAAGGGATCCAATGAATGAGACCGCTCTCGAGAGAGAGCCAACAACTCGAAGTTGATTAGGATAGCTTGAATGGACTGAGGGTTTCAACGGAGATCCGGTGACTCGGTTTGACTTTGGGGAATCGGGCGATCGAGGTGCCACGGGATGAGGTTCGATGGCAACCGAAGCATACAGAGGTGATGAGGATGACAGACCGGGTACGGTGCAGCCGGCCACGGCGACGGCATTTGGCAGCGGGAGTTGATGACCGACATAGGAGACACGGCTAGCCGACGGCACCGCGTCCAGGAGAATGTGACAACGGCGGCGATGACGACCACATGGCGGCTGCGGAAGCAGAACAGGATGGCGCCGGGGATGCTCACCAGTGAGAGGAGAAACGAAGGCGACAAAGGCGACGATGGTGGCAGCACAGCACACAGGCCGGCAAGCTGGTACAGAGCAGCGCAGGCTCACAGGCGACGGCGCAGCAAGGCACCGATGGCTGGCATGCAGAGGCGTAGCAGCAGTGGCGGCAGGACGACTGGGTGACGATGGATAGCGATCTGGGGAGGGGACAGGGGCAACCACCAAGGGGAGATGGCGTCGGCCACGGCGAGCAAGAGGGACACGGCGTTGGCAGCGGTTTGGAGCTTCGAGCAGCGACGGTTCGAGCTTTGGAGAAACAGGAAAAAGGACGGCGGAGATCAAAGACGATGACGGCGACAGCACGCAAACCGGCAGGGCACAGGGGCGGCGAGGGCAGAGCCAGGCAGCGGCTTGAAGCGCGGCGGCTGAACACAGGGGACGGCGGAGCTAAGCAACAGTGGCGCACGGGAGCAAACGGCGGCTTCCAGAGGCAGAGAGGAGAGGAGGCGGCGAGCATGCTTCGGCATACGGGCTCACCGACGGTGGGGATCGAAGACGACGACGGCGGCGATGTCCAGACGACGACGAAGCCGAGGGGAGCGACGGCCCGATTGCTTGCCGACGTGGGCAGAGACGAAGACGGCGACGGCAGGTCTGGAGTTCACCAGCGGCGGGGATCGAAGACGACGACGACGGCGACAACAGGCAGAGGAGGAGGGAGGCGGCTACGAGGATGCTCACCGTGAAGAGACGACGGCGACGATGGCTTGGGGCCTCCCAGTGACGGCCGGCGTCGGAGGGGACAGCGACGGTGGCAGATGAGAAACAGGGGCGGCTCCGCAGGCGACGGCGCTAGGAGCGGAAGAGGCAGCGGCTCCGGCGGAGGCAGCAGAGGCAGGGCGGCGACGGCTGGGAGCAGCGCAGGGCGCCAGCGCGGCGACAGGTGTAGACGGCGGCGCGGCACGACGGGGTGGCGGCGGCGCTCTGCCTCGGGGCGGCGGCAGCCTGGCGGCGTGGAGAGGGGCAGAGCCGGCTAGGGCACAGGGCTGGCGGCTGAGGCATATATAGGGGCGGCAGCGGGTTCGGCGGTGGCCGGCGGATTCGGCGGCGGCGGTTGCGGGAAGGAAGCGCAGAGGCAGCGCTGGGCCGGGCGGCGGTGGCGGCGTGTGCAGCGGGCCGGGGCTGGGGCGGCCTGGGCCGAGAGGGAGGCAGGCGCCGGGGTCTGGGCCGAGGAGCTCGGCCAGGGGAGCTCGGGGTGCGGCGTGGCGGCCTGGGCCGGGAGCTCGACCAGGAAGAAGGACAGAAGAAGGAAGAAAAGAGGAAAGGGGAAAAAGGAGAAAGGAGAGGGGTCTTCTGATAAAATTCCAAATTTGGAAAATTGGAATTTATAAATTCGGGATATATTTCTGAATTGAAGATTTGTAGAAATATTCAGAGGTCGGAATATTCTGATAATCAGAATCAATACATATATATATATATGGGATATTTTTAGAAATTGGGAGCTCAAGGATATTTTGTCAAATCTGGGATTTGGGGAAAACCTCGGATTACCAGAGATGATTAAAATGTCGAGTCAAAGGAATTTTGGGGTGAAACAAATATTTGGAATATTGAGGGTATATACATTCATACATATATATATACATACGTATATATACATAGGTATAAATATATATATTGGGAATCAAACAGTATTTGGAAGTAATTAGAAAAAGAATATATGTAGTGGGGGTCCGGGAGACGAAACATATTGTGGGATTCAGAGAATGAAGAATATTTTCCCGATGGAAATTTGGGGAGTAGAATATCGGGATATTCGAGGAATATTTGGAAAAACAAATATCGGATTATTCATCGGGTTGGGAACTAGAGGGGATTTTCTGGGAAACATTTATATGTCCAAAATAGATGAATATTTTGGGGAATTCAAAAGGGAGAATATTTGGCGGGATTCGAAAAAGAAGGGTATTTTATCAAAGAATATTTGGGGAAACCGGATCTCGGAATAATTCGGGAATCCGATAAAATTGGGAATTATTTTGCAGAGATCAATAGTTCGAATTATTCAAGCATAATTGAACTTCCCAAAATATGTGGATATTTTGGAGATGCGGGAAATTATAATATTTTCGCGGGAACAGGAAAATGGAATATTCCAAGTAAAATATTTTAGGATTAGGGAATTGACGAGGATGTTTTATTAGGACCAGAATTTGGAGAAATCTCAGACGATTAAAGATTTGGATTTGCTTCGACGGAAAAGGAGTTTAAGGAAATATCTAAGATTTATCTCAAAGGGGAATATAGATATTTCGAATACAAAGGATCTCAGATTGGGAGTCCAAAAGAGTTCTAGAGTTTCAAAAATAAATAAATCCGGTAACTCCGAATTTAGATTTTTAAGGTGACTTTAAGGTTCTGGGAACGACACAAAACCCTAGAGGAAAAGGGAGTCAGAGTTCATGATAAACGGGGAAGACTTCAAAGGACTGAATTAGAAACGACCCGAACAGGGGAAAGGAAAAGGAATTTATTTATATTTATTTAATTACTTTAGTGATCTTTATTGAATTAAAATTAATTCTGTAGCTCCAAAAAATCCAAGAAAATTTCAGAGAGTTTATTAAATCACGGGGAATTTACCAGAAGTAAATACCACCACGAAACACGAAGGATTTATTATTGTAAATACTTAAACGCTTAAAATACTCCGACAAAACCCCTGCAATATAAAAGCATCCAAGTATTTATTTAAAGATTTAAACTTGGGATTTTTAATATTGAAAATTTCAAAATTTTATTCAAACTCTTTTCTCAAACAAAGATTTTCTAGTGCGTTCTTGTATTTCCATTTACCCGCGATAATTTTTAATTAAGACGATTTTCAGGGCGTTACAATATCCTAGTAGGGGTAGTTGCTCTCAAGAAGCGGCGATTTAGAGCATTTAGGCAAGGAAATCGCTCAGTCACCGAGTTTCTTTATGAGTGGTGACAGGTGGAGGATCTTCTTCCATTAATGTTCACCCGCAACGTCCCTAAAACAACAACAACAACACTGGCAATAATGGTAACACCAGTAGGCCAACTGCTCAAGTTACCCAACACCCTACGGCAAGCTCAAATCAGAATCAACCACCCCGGAAGGACAAGGATGGCAAGACATTGGTTTGCTACAACTGCAGCGAACCAGGCCTTTTTGCAGACAAGTATCCGAAGCCCTGGCGCTTAGCAACAAAGCCTACTCCAAGACAGAGGAATGCCAATACAACCAAGGCATGAGTCAACCATGTTATTGTAGAGGAAGCTCAAGCTGCTTTAGATATCATTTTAGGTACGTTCCTTGTTAACTCTATTCCTGCAACAATACTTTTTGATTCTGGTGCTACACAATTGTTTCTGTCAAAAAGTTTTGCGGAAAAACATGGGATGCAAGGAGAACAGCTTAGACGACCTATGATAGTTAGTACCCCTAGAAATCAGGTGCCTATGACATAGTTTAGCCCTTCACTGACCATAGAAATCCAAGTAGTCTCTTTCCTAACCGATATGATTCTATTAGAATCCAAGGACTTGGATGTCATTCTAGGAATAGACTAGCTGACTCAGCATATAGAAGTGATCGACTGTGCTACCAAAGAAGTTACTTTAACAGATAATCTTGGACAAGAAGTGACTTTTCAGACTCCGCCTACTCAGTGCCCTAAGATAGCGTTGAATAAAGTCAGATTAGAGGAAATACCCGTGGTAAAGGACTATCCAGATGTGTTCCCAGAAGAGTTGCCCAGTATGCCACCGAAGTGGGAAATGGAGTTCAGAATAGATTTGGTGCCTGGTACTGCTCCAATTCACAATAGATCATACATGATCGTAGCTAATGAATTGACAGAAGTGAAGAAGCAAGTCAAGGACTTGTTACAGAAATGTTAAATTAGACCAAGTACAACGCCTTGGGGAGCTCTAGTTATCTTCGTGAAAAAGAAGGATGGTACCCAGAGAATGTGTGTGGATTATCGCACCTTGAATGATGTTACTATCAAAAACAAGTATCCGTTGTGCGGCGACGGAGCGTGGCAAAGAGCGAAGGAACGAAGGCAGACCAGATGCAGCGGCTGGCCTCTGGAACGGTGACGTAGGTGGCTCGACAGTGAAGGCAGTGACACAGAGGTGGCGCTAAAGGGGGAGAAGACGGCAGCGGTGAATGGAAAGGCCTTGGCCTAGATGCTCACCGGTGGCGGGCAGAGGTCGCGAAGATGACAAGGATGGTGACGGCGGTGGCTTGAGCTCTCAGCGGCAGCGACGCAAGCTTTCGGCAACGGAGGCGGAGAGGAAATAGATCGGCGGCGCACATGGATTTCAGCGGTGGTGGTGGTGGTGGTGGGATGAGGCAGCGGCTATGGCTTCAGAAGAGGACGAGAGAGAGCATCGGCTTCGGCAAGATTTATGAGGGAAGAGAGAGGAGACTGGCGACAACACGAGGACGAAGTCTGATGGCGGCACGATTTGCGGTGACGGCGGGGGCCGTGTCAGGCTAGGATGGAGCGGCATGATTTGCAGCGACGGTGGGGGTCGGGTCAGGCTAGGATGGAGTGGCGGCGGTGAAGCGCGGGCCAGGCTAGGGTGACGGCTACGCAAGTGGCTCGGCCCTAGGCCTCCATGCACGATGGGAGAGAAGGAGGTGGTGGTGGAGTCCTCTTAGCCAAAGGAAGGAGAAGAAAGGAGGAAGAAGAAAGGAAAAAGAAAGAAAAAGGGGAAAAGAGAAAAAGGAAAATAAGAAAAGGGAAGAAATAGAAAGAGGAGGGGGTTTTCTCCAAAAATTCCAAATTTGGAATTTTTTTAATTTTATAGAATTTTAGGAATTTCTGGAAGTTTAGGAATTTATGAAATTGCAAGAATTGGGAATTTGGGAATCTTTCTGGAAATTTGGGAATTTGGGAAATTGAATAAGAAATTGGAATTTGGTGGAAATAAAAATAGGAGTTGAGCTCCACCTCACAATTAACCAAAATAAAATCCAAAGAATCCCAATAAACTCCAATTAAATAGTGACCAAATAAAAATGGTGGTGTAATTGCCTTTTTATTGGCAAAATTTTCATTAAGCTAATTAGGTGAAAATAAACCAATATGAATTTTGAAATTTTTTGAATGGCGAAAAACAGGACGTGAGAAACCTATCCCCCCTTAAAGGGAATCCTGACACCGAGATTCGGACTGGTTTGGGAACAACTACAGAAACTCTGCCTTTAGGTCATCCTCACTCTCCCATGTAGCTTCTAATTCTGTGTGATGACTTCACTAAACCTTGCAAAAGCGGATAATCTTGCTCCTAGTGACTAGCTCTGCAATCTTGAGTATCTTGATTCGGTGCTCTTGATATGTCAGGTCCGGTTGCAACTCTACTGCTTGTAGTGGGGCTTCCACTTCTGGCACTCGCAGGCATTTATTCAATTGAGACACATGAAAAACATCGTGTGCTCTTGTCATGGATGGTGGCAACTCCAACTGATAAGCCACTTCTCAATGAGCGATGATTCAGAATGGACCAACATATCTAGGGGGCAAGCTTTTCTTTTACTTGAAACCTCTTTGTTCCTCTAAGCGGTGTTAGTTTCAAATAAACATAGTCTTCTACTTCAAAGGTTAAATCTCTACGATGGTTGTCTGCATAACTCTTCTAACGAGATTGAGCCACCTTCAATCTCTCTAATAAAAGAAACCTTGGCTCCGGCTTCACGGATCACATCAGGTCCAAAAACCATTCTTTCTCTAGTCTTGTTCCAATTTAACGGTGTCCTACACGGTCGTCCATATAGGGCTTCAAAAGGTAACATTTGTATACTTGACCGGTAACTATTGTTATATGAAAACTCGGCATATGCTAGATTCTTGTCCCAATTGGATGCATAGACTATTGCACAAACCTGTAGCATATCCTCTAGAATCCGGTTAACTCTTTCTGTTTGTCCATCAGTCTGGGATGGTAAGCAGTACTGAAGTTGAGGCGGGTTCCCATTGCTGCATGCAAAGTTTGCCAAAAGCGCAAGGTAAACTGAGCTCCTCGATCTGAAACTATCTTGCTGGGCACTCCATGCAAGCATACTATCTGACTCACATACAGCTCTGCTAGCTTGTCACCTGAGTATGTAGTCTTAACTGGAATAAAATAGGCTTCTTTGGTGAGACGATCGACAACAACCCAAATGGAATTTTACCGATTTGCATCTTGAAGCGTTATAGTTAATTTCGGACCAGCTACAAACTGACCCTGCCAGTCGTGCAGTATTGAGCTTTTGACGAAAGTTTGGGTGTCACCCAAATTTAGTAATAGTTTGTAGGATATAAAATAACGGTTTAAATACATGAGCAAAAGGAGTGAATTTATGTGATTCTAAAAGCATACCCAAAATTGCAAGTCCAGACAATGCTTTGATACTGCTCCTTTAAGTTTTTTCATTGTCTCAATGTCTTCATATATTAACTTTCGTATGCCCATGTTAAAACAATCACGGTCCATTGATTTAGCGTCATTTAGTATTAATTGGAGCTTTTTGATATTCAAGCTAATGGAGTATGGCTTTGAACTTTGCACCCATACTTTCCTGTCAATCAATAAGAAAATATTGTAATGTATGCTTCAATATGTGTGTGTATACATTATATAGTAGTGGCTTACTCCAAAGTTTCAGCACAACTTTCTCCTTTGATGTAGTTGGAAAGGCCGCCTATCAACTCCTGCACACCTATCATAGAGACCACAAACAGTAGTGAATCATATTTTTTTTCACCGGATTCCGAGACTGCTGGTTTGGATTCCTTGATGTCCCTTTGAGATGTGAATTCCTTTTGACTACATTACAACATCATCTGAATTGTCTTTGGTATCATCACCTTGTCCACCGCTAGGAGTCACTTCCGCATTATTTGTTCTCCAATAGAATAGTATCCTTGCTAGCTTGTCCCTAAAAAGTTCAATATCTCCCTGCATAGTAAAAAAGCAACATTGGTTAATAGAAATACAAATAAAATATGTACAACTTTTTTGTTCTCTTAAGAAATACACCTGTGTAATAGAGTGAGAAAGTGTATTGCTTGTCCATTATTCCATGAACTTGAGCATGAATAGACCATAGGAACAACTGCATTATCATAAAAGTTGACTACACCAATTAACATAAAGCATTTATCTTATTTCAATATTTAACTAGCATATGATTTGCAGTATACCCGTCTCCTTGCATTGGCTTTTGTACTTGTTCCGTGATCCACCATGTCGTAACACGGAGATCTCCCTATATGTGGCTGGTCAAGTCTTGCTGTTGTTTAATGATGCTAAAACGGTACTATAGTCGTTGCAGCTGTTCGATTATTATATTAGCGATAGACATAAACAAATGATAATCTAAACCAGGGAGTAGCATGTCATAGTCACTAACCGTAGTAGTGAGATCATCACGGCGCCAGTGCCAACACAGAGAATCAAGTATTTGTATCTCATGTTTTTTCATGTTCACAACCGCTAAATACCAATGTCATTTTTGATATTTATTGGTATGAAAATCTAACCAAAACATTTAGCACATGTATATGCATATAAATACAAACTTAAATCCTATCAGATGTAGAGAGCCAGACATTACCATTTCATGCTAAAGATAGTTTCTCACTATCTTTGTAATATGGCTTTTATATTCTTTTACTCCGAATTTGCCATCCCATTTTAGCATGTCAGAAATAAAGTAGAAGTACACTTTATCATCCATCCTTAATTGATCCCTCATACAACATATGTATGCATTGATGACCTAGGTATTCAAGGAAAAATCTTTCATTACTTTAGATTATGTTGACAATTAAATGCTAATAGTACTTTCTTATAAGTAGGTGTACTTACATCATCGTTCACAAATTCCTTATTATCTAGAAGGCATAATAGGTGATGTTGATTGACATATACATCTTCTACGTCTACAAGCTTATCATTTTGAGACGATGTCTCTACCATCATTTGAGCAATAAAATCCTCGTTGGTCAAATCATAATCTACAAAAGGTGTATTTTGATGGGAAAAGTAAACATGATACAAAAAATTAAAGGATGATAATAAACATAATTGAAATTCTTACCTTGTGGGAGATAGTCGTAAGTCTGGCCAATTATTGATCCTATCAATTTCAATGGTATGCCATTATTCTTTGGAAGTTCAATTTTAGTTCCTTCTATTTCTGAGTGGGTTTCAATGGCGCACAGGTTCTGGTAATCACTTTGCGTAGAAGGTGTAGGGGACGAGGACAACTGTGCCATTGCCTGCAGTGATGCTACATTAGACAAAACAAGGAACCTAGTTATTTTACATAAATACCATCTGCACTGATCAAACTGTACGCCTGCACATATTAATTAATCATCGTAGCATCTTCGCCTAATGTTAATATATAGCTATAGAATGGCTACATATATACGCATGTACAGATGCATAGCCTGCCAAGAGACCATTCATTTCAATTTTTAAATCAAATTCTCGAGCACAAACAGAAATCAGAGATAGAAAATAAAAATAGTGATTTACTACTACCAACGTTTATTTGTTTATGGGTCTAAATTAATTTGCCATGCAGTGGCATGCCAATTCACATTATATATTTTATAATTTCCATGTGATAAGATAGGCACTTGAATTATTTATGCAAAGAAATTACAGGTTATTTATCTAAGTGGTTGGCATAATGGTTCTTAGTTTGCAGTGAATAGAGTAATTAAATAAATTGAGATGCCCGGTACCCCTGGAAACAAATAATAAGAATAAGTGAATAAATTAATTTGTATGTTTCCCGCATATAAATTGGTTAGACTATAGTACCCATCAAGTGAAAGTTATATTCCGGCGTGGATATATATAGTAAATTTTATAGTTCTTAGATAAATATAGTAAATTCTACAGTTCATGGCATAAATTCTGTACATTTGAGAAAATAATCTAGAACAACTTCAAAAGAAAAATCATCACCTATCTTTGGAAGCTCGACTTTGGACTTTTCATGTTCATCTAGTTCCCTATCCTGTGATAAAGACGTATTATCCTTATATTTAGAAGGTCTTGCTTTCTTGGAGTCTCAAGTTACAATCATATCGCCGTATGAAGCGTCTTCGTTGATCTGACTACATGATATTCGTAACCAATAAATATTATATATTCTAATAATGTATGCAATAATACACTAAAAAGTTGGAGCTGATTTAATAGCAGGAAGGGTGTTAATTACCTTGACATGTTAAGTAACCAGTAAATATTGCAAACTATAATAATATTTCTTTGTGTCCTCTGAGTAGGTCAAGAAAATTATTGACATTGCTAGATATCAAATGAACAGGACAACTGTGTAACCACCAAACAACACGTAATTCAATGAGTAAATTTTTTTGTGAAGTTTGTGAAAAACAAGGATACTTTATATTTTTAAATACAAATCTAGTAAATTAACATCATATGAAGATATTTTCAAATACGAATATAGTGATACTATATACATGCCACTAAACATATATTTTTAGCTTGATTGTTAATCAAAATTTTCAAATGTTGACTTTGCGTAAAACAACCACAATATTTGAAGTGAAATTACTTGTGATGGTTCTACTGGTTGTGTTTCTCTTGCATTATTATTCAGTTAATTTATAAGTGATAATTGATAGGAGCAGAATAATAAGAGTAGATAAAAAAAGAGTAATACTTTCACAAATGATTTCTTACATGAGTTCCATCTCTGAGTGGGTTGTAGAGGCACACGGGTTCTGGTCATTGTTTTGCATAGCAAGCTCAGGGGATGAATGTGCCATTGCCTGCAGTGACGCTGCATTAGACAAAGCAAGGAAACCACTTATTTTACCTAGATAACCATATTTATGGTTCCATCAACCGTAATTATATCAACGTATTTGCCATCATCCGAATATTGAATTGCATGGCATTGATTTCAATTTTTAAAATAAATCAAATTCGCTATCACAAACAGAAATCAAAGATATAGTCATTTACCTTTTATGCTCTCCCCATTCGTAATTTGTTTATAGGGCTAAATTAATTTGTCATTCAGTTCCACACCAAACCACATTATATATTCTGTAAATTTTACATGTGACAAGATAGGAACTTAAATTAATTAAATTTAGAATAATTAAATAAATTTAGCTGCCCGATACCCTACTTTCATGTGGACTGAAAATTGTGCCCCTGATCTCAATTGTAGGTTTCCTGTTTCCTGGTTGACGACACTATCTAATTAATAAATTTCATCACATATTTTTATTATTTAATAGACAATTTAATTATAATTTTACAGAATAAAAAAACCCTAAAATTGTACAGACAGAAAGGGAGGGAAAATTGTAGGACTACAAAACAATATGATCGCTACATTAAATTGGAACATCAAAAAATCATTAAAAGGTCTATTAAAATGTACAATTTTCACATTAATTTCAACAAAATTGCACAGATTCTATAAAAATCTACAAAATTTCTACTTGTTATTAACACATGAATAGTATGAAGGGCAATCATACGTATGGGTGTGGCAAAAAAACAAGCTGATTTTATAGTCTGACATAAATAAAACATTCGGAAAGAATGACTTCACCGAGACATGGAAGGAAAAGTTACAGCGATTGAGGGGAAAAACTTTATGAATAGATGAACGACGAACAGCGCAGCACCGCAGCATTCGTGGATGGCTACCTGAAGCATGAGAGCCTTGGATCAAAGGTTACAGAAAATATCGCGATAGCGTGTCACGACGCCGCAGCCCTCCGAACCTTATTTTCCTGCGAGGGCGAGGGCGAGGGCGAGGGCGTGCATACGTGTCGGAGTCATGAGGGCATGCTGTGACCTCGACTGGAGAAGGAGGGCGCAAATCGCGAGGGCGTCACGGTGATGGAGGGCCAGTTGCGAGGTCATGCGGTGACGGTGACTGGAGCAGGAGAGCGCAAGTCATGGTGTCCTCAACGGTGAGTCGCGACGCCGCAGCTCTCCGAAGCTTACAGAAACGGGTGTTGCCCCGACATGAGCAGGAGGGTGTGCGGGTCACCTCGGACGGCGGCACTCTGTGATGCCCCTAGTCGCGACTGCTGCATGCGGTGCTGCTGTGGAATCGTAAAGGAAAGTGTATATCAATTATCTCCCAAATTCCGGCTCCGTTTTTTTTATTGGAAGAATCCACTCAGTATGAGAGTTTATTACATTTCTATAATCTATCATTGACTTTGTCAAGTTTCATAATATACCATCATGTTTTGTTAAATTTTCACCGTCTGCCATCGCCATCCAATTAACCTCTATTAGCACTTTAAACAGATCTTTTTGTCCCTAACTCATCCTACACGACAAATACTTGTATAGGGAAATATGTAGCCATACAACTTGAAAATCTCTCCACAGATAAATGTACGTACTGAGCCAACTAGATAGCGAAAAAATATCATAGATTTTATCCATTTTAGCTATCAAATCATATAAGTTTTTACATGGTGGCACTGAACTCCTCTAGATATAAAAGTGCATGCCAAAATATTTCACTACATTAGCCAACCCCATACAATTCAGTACCACAACATAAATATTTCATTACATTAGTCAACTCCATAAAGTTTAGAAATCACAAGTTTAGTACATGTTCAGCCATCTGCAGATACCAAAATATAAATTCCACATATGTTCAGTACCACAAAAGTTACATGCATATAGAAACCACAAATATATCATAGATGGTCTCTTGGGGATGACATAGATGACCACAAACATATAACATCAGGCTATTAATTTCCTCTTGCTTCTAGTTGATATAAATGGGCTATTTGTTGACAATTTTTTCTTGCTTCTGGATGACATGGATGGGCTATCTGGTGGTACTACTAGGTTGGTCTTCTTCCTTCCTTTGCGTTTGGAGGTGGTGTCGTTGCTTAACAAGGACATTTTTGCTTTGTGACTGATTTGGGCCACTTGAGCTGCATGAAAATAAGTACACATTGCCCAGATTAGAATAGGCAAAACATAATTACTATTTGGAATTAGAATCAAAGTATTTGTAGCATGTATCTCACTGATGTAGGATTTGCAGTTGCAGAAGTAATTAAATTAGAATTAGAACTATCATATGTAGGTGGCCTCTTCTTTTTGCTGTTAGAAAAAATAAAGCTTAAGTGTCTAGAATTATGCATTAGTGGTTAGGTTTAGGAATCACTGGTTGTTACCTCAGTGGGCCAAGAAAATGTGGTGTTGATGATGCAGCAGCATAACTACTTGAAGTGGATGGTGTTGTGTTCTTCCTCTTTCACCTACATGCATTGAATTCATCAAAGTATAGAGCAATGTAATGACTGCTGAAATCACATAGTGAAACATATCTTTGCTTTGCTAATTGAGCATATGCCTCCTTAGCATCTAGCTCAGCTTCTTTGCATGACTTCCATCTGTGACCAAAGTTCTTACAAATAGGTCATTTTTGGCTACTAGACATCTTACCAGTGCCTTTCCCTTTAGCTCCACTCTTATACCTTTTGTTCCTAGGTCTCCTTGCACTTTTTTTCAAGATTGGTGGATAAAAAAAGAAACCATGTGTACTTTTTGGCCATTAGGACATGTCAGTAAGACCAGGGATGCGTGGAGCATATGCAGCTGCAAAATCGGCTACACTATAACAATCATGTACAAAGGACTCTCTTATAGTTGACAAAGCTATATAGCTTGCCAAAGCTGCTGTCCCAATCACCAACCAGCTTTTTAAGTGCTAATTCCTTACCAGTCCACACTCTCTTATAGTTGATAAGTATCTTATGGTGTTATTTTATCTTTCTTTGCAACTCAGCAGTTCCAACACTTGAGTCTTCCCTCACCCATTCCATCACCTTTTCACATATCCATGCCTTGGATGCCCTCTTCACCTTCTCATCTCTTCTAGTGCTTGCACACTCATGCTTGGCCACATGAACCTTCACCTAGGTGGATAGACCAAGAAAAAGAAAAGTCAATGTAGTTATATGCAAGACATTATTGTACAAAACACAAGAGTATCATTGTTATCTCAATTGATTTCCTATCAGCCAAGTGTGATGCATGGATTCTCCATTTACACCCTTGCACAGGACAATGCGCTCTGAATCGATCAGGTTCACTTTTGTCAATGGCATACTCAAACTCATACTTAATTGAGTATTAGGCTATTGCCAACCTAAACTCCTCAATAGAAGGGTAAATAGTACCCTTCACTCATTGGTGGGCCTTTTTGTCATATGATACAATAGGGGTTTCATCATCAAGTTTTGCATCTTGTGTAACCCGGTCCTCATCATCAACATCAGTGCTGTCATCATCATCGTCATCCTCATCCTCTTCAACCCTAGGTACATATTCAAGATTAGGTACATTACTATCATCATTGTCAGACTCTGGAGTATCACTACCAATTGAGTATTGATCCTCCTCATCTATACCTACATGCTCAAAATGTTCAAAGGGATTGGCTAGATATGTGTCCACCATGGTATCTGCCAAATTACCCTCCTCTAGTGGCTGATTCATATTACTGATCTGAGAAATACATGCTTGAGAGGAGATAGGAACTGATGGTGTACACGGCATGCCAATGATGGAATTGTTACTAGGACCATTAATTGTGATAAACACATCACCAGTTCTATTTTGTCCAAAACACTTAAAAGCACTATCAAGGTATTGTACTGTTACATTTTTAGCTATGCCCCATGCATACTTGTCACTAACGTCATCAACAAAGTCTTTGAAATTAGTTGTGCCAGAATCAATTGGCCATTCAAACGCCTACGCACCCTCAAACCTACTGCCCTTGCACATAATTCTCACCGTGAGAATAAAAGTGGAATATGGATCCATCCTGTGAATCCACACATCGTAAACAAACATAAGTGATACAACAGCTATTTTAATTTCTCACCAAACATAGGCACACAAACAAAAAAAGCTTATTGGTATTAGTAGAAAAGAATTTACCCATCCGGGACGTCAATGAGGGGAGTAGCAATAGCAACAGGCACGGCTAGCTCCATGTAGTCATCAAGGAGGGCCAGCTTTAGGGAGTCAGTGAGAGATGAATCAGGAGGGGCGGATCTCGATTTGGGGATGCTGCTAGAGGCAGTGGTGGTTGCCGTGGCTCTGGGGAGGGAAGCGCCAAGACGCTGGTAGTGGAGGCACGGTGGACGGTCGGTTGTGGCGGCGCTGGGGATGGTAGTTGCGGTAGCTCTGGGGAAGGAAGCGCCAAGACGCCGGTGGTGGAGGCGCGGTGGGCGGCCGGGCGGCGCTAGGGGCGGCGGTTGCGGCAGCTCTAGGAAAGGAAGTGCCAAGATGCCGGCGGTGGACAGCTGGTTGCGGCGACGCTGGGGGCAGCGGCGCCAGGACAATGGTTGGGGCGGTCGAGACACGGTTGGTGGATGCTTGCGGTGGCACTGGGGATGGTGGCGCTAGGACGTCGACGATTGGGGCGGTGGGGGCGTGGTGGGTGGAAGATTGCGGCGGCGCCAGGTCGTCACCGGTGGGGGTGCCGTGCGGCGACGGCGGTGGCAGCACCATGGGGTCTCGATAGGAAGATGGAGTTGAGCGGCGCATTTTGGGGGCAGTGGGCAGTGGTTAGGGGTTTACTCCAGCAGTGCAATTTGGATATATTAGTCAAAGGGTATTTCAGTCATTAAGAGAAATTTCAACACTACAGATGGAGGCCAACTGACGGCTCGTGGACAGCGATGGCAGACGGTGGAAGTTTAAGAAAACACGATGATATATTATGGAACTTGACAAAGTCAGTGGTAGATTGTAGAAGTGTAATAAACTCAGTGGTACTAAGTTCTTCCTTTCTTATTCTTAGCGATTATCGATCACATTCTATTTTTGCCCAGGCCCATATGCAGCCCACACGTTTTGTTGATTCACCACTGCTTCAAACGAAAGTCCAGTACACCGTATTGTTGTACGCATACTTACGGCCATCAACCATGCTGCCAGCCACAAGTCCTGTAAGTGCATGAGAACTTGTACGTGCCCAAGTTTTACATGTGCATGCACACATCTTTGATACGTGTTACTAATGGTATATTACAATAAATTTATGGAAACTCTCAGAATGGGAGTGTATACTAAATCTCTACCCCTCTATATATATATATACACATTAGTAAAATGTCCGTGTGCTAGATGAGAATAATTTTAATTTTATTGGCCTTTGCGATAAAATACAAACCATAAGAGGAATATTTTTTTTCTTTCTCAACATGCTATAGTTCAATAGTGTACCCATATACAGCAATCGTATAATATCATCTCTATCTAGTAGTTCACTATTAATAGTAGTGGCCTGTTGATAGTCCACTTTTAAGTAAATAAAGATAATTAACATATATGATGGTGTATGCACATTATCAAAATATTATTCCACTAAATTTCTCTCTATGCACACAAACAGTACTGCATCCGCACAAACTGTTCTATACATTTCCATCCACACAAAGTATTATGCACATTTTCATCTACACAATTGAACATTTCCTTAAAAAGCTTGCACATTTGCATCGCATAATCTACATATTTGCATAAAATTTTGCACAGAAACAAAGAAGAGGGCAAGGTGCACTGCACAGAAACAAAGAAGACGGCGAGGTCGAGGTGCACTGCACCGGCAGAAAACAACACTATACCTGACGAAGCCGATGAATGCACCAACGGAGACGGTGTTGACGAACTGCACTGGTGGGCGGTGATGAGGAATGAGGGCACAGATGAGGGACCTACCGAGCCATCGCAGCCGTCGGCCCGATGCGCTCCCATCTTCGCTCCTCCATCCTCGTACTAGCCATTGCCATCATGCCAAATCTGTGCTGAGCTTGGAGCCGCCAGACCCGGCATCACTGAGGTTAGGGGCGGCCAGATCTAATGACCCCTGACCTAGGGAAGGCTGGATCCGCCGGCGATGGAGCTCGGGAGGCTGAGGAGAGGTGCTAACGGTGCTTGGAGTGGGATGAGGAGGTGCCAGCAGGAGTTCGGATGGGGAGACGGCGGCGGTGCTCGAAGTAGGACGAGGAGGCATGGGCAGGAGCTTGGACGGGGAGGCCGCGACAGTGCATGGAGAGGGACAAGGAGGCGCTAGTTGGAGCTCGGACAGAGGGGCACCGGATCCACACCGTCTTAGGACTGGATCTGGCCGGACTATCCGGCTGCCATGGCCTTCCCTTGGCAATGGTGGATTTAAATGAAACTAATTTGATGTCACTGTAGATGTTAATATATCTTTCTATAAACTTCGTTAAAGTTAGATAAGTTTGGCTTAGAAAAAAAACACCTTCAACATGAGGGAGTCGTTCCTGTGAGTTCAACGCTAGCACATGAATCAAACTATAGCAAAATTTTACCAATGAAAGGATCGATTGCTTATGAAAAGCCGCCAAGAGCAAATTTCACACAAGAACAAAATGCACCGTGGATCTCCTCTAAGAAAACCAAATAATAACAACAGAGCCATAAAAAAAAACTCCTACTCTGTTTTACCATGAGAAAAAACAAAATCTGACAAAGTCACAGCCTCTCACCAGGTAACCTGAGCTTGAAACCAGTACGTATTTCATCACAAACGCATGCACATGTATTACATCCTCGTTAGAAATTTACAGAAGAATTCATAGGAAAATCAGAGAATTCGTCGAGACGCAATTTCTTTCGTTTCAGCATGAAAGATCGACGCACCAAGAACTCCCATTTTTGTTCTTTTAATCCTGCAGAGAATACTTCTTGCCGGTGAACCGTTTGCCACCGTCTTTCTCGCCGGCGGCCTCCCCCTTGACGCTACCGGCAGCGGCTGAGGAGCCAAACCGAAGCGCCCTCTTGGACCTCTCGTCCACCGCCGCCGGAGACGGCCTTAGCACAAGAGGCACCGGCATCTTCTTCCCCTCCTCCTCCACCGGCTTGCCGTCCATCCGCATTGCGGCGCCGGTGAACCGGACCGGCTCGTCGTCCTCGACCTGCGTGGCAGTCATCTCCGCCACGGGCTCGCCGTAGTTAGGGCCTGCGCGAACTCCACCTCGCAGTCCGTCTCAACGGTGCAGACGGCGGCGGCCGGCCTCGTCTCCGCCACGTCCAGGTAGTACTTCTTCTCCCCCGCCAGCACGGTGATCGTCTCACCGGTCGTCAGGCACATGTACTCCTACTCCGCCGACCCCGTGCCTCTGTCGTCGCCGGAGAGAGGAGCGGCTGCTCCACCACTGGGGTCGCCGTCGAGGGATGAGCGAGGCGGAACCTCGGGTGTCGGCGGATCTGCGGCCCTTGCGCCCATCGGAGAGAGGGCTGCCGCCGGAGCCCCTCATTCGCCGCCGCCTGAGCTGCGCCTTCACTGCCTCGGAACCAACCCTTCGCTGCTGCGTCTTGGTGTCGCTGGGCCAGTGCCCCCGCCATCGCCGGAGAGAGGAGCACCGGCCTCACCGGATCCGCCGTCCCGCGGCCGCCGCCGGCCCCAATCGATTTCTATTCCCCTTCGCCGCACGAGCCACCGCGTCCAAACTTGCCTGCGGACGGTGGCGTGGACGGAGTGATGAGCGGCAATGGATCCCCACGCCTAGGCCTCCGCCGAAGCCTCGGCTTGCCGGCCGCCGGAGCTCGGAACGAGCATGCGCCGCCTGGATCTGGCCGAGCCGCCATGTGGAGTGCTGGTGCCGCTGGATCTAGAGAAGAGAGGTGACAGAGGAGGCGCCACCGGAGAGCTCGGCGCCCGAGTCCCGAGCTCCACCGCCGCACCTTGCCCCGCGCCTCACCGCCGCGCGCCTCGGGGAGGAAAATCGGGAGAGAGGAAAAAAAAAGGAAACTTAACGTGCGTGCGATACTGCGACGTGCGACCGAGGTGAATGAACGGAATCATTGTTTATTTTTATAATAGTATATATATATATATTTATTTATTTATTTATATATATATTAAAAATATGATATGCTTCCGTTCATCACGCTACGTCGTCAGCCGCGAATCCAGATACTGATTTTTTTCCTAATATAAATCTTTTCTACTTTTGGTTTAAAAGATTCAATGAAGAAAAAAGGGATTAGGGTTTTTTTATATTGTATATAAGTTCTTTTTATAGTTAGAAATCACATAAAAATCTCCTTTAATTTGAAATCTCCAATAATTTGTAATAAGCAGTAGATATTTGTTTTTCTTTCTAGTTAGTAAAGAATTTTTGGATTCTAATAAAAAAGTTCTAGTAATCTGTTCTTTATTTTTCTTCTCTATTTTATTTTGAGTGGAATTCCTAATTGTCAATGAGTTTCCGTTGGTCTGATTCCCACGTGACGGTAGCATCTCGCATTATATCAGTGGTTGATCCAATCCAGCGGCTCTTATTTGCATGCCTTTGCTAATCGGTGAAGGCTATCAAACAAGCACAGTATGCAGTCGTGATGGCATATGGAGAGGAAAAGGCCACCAAACTGATGGAGCGCCAAATGCAACAAGACAAACAACGGGAAAGCTCCTGGGCGTGCCAGCGCGCACCCGAGCTACCCCACGTGTACCCTAAAAAAATTAAAAATTAAAAAATAAAATAAAATATTAAAAAAATCAAGTAAATTTTATATCACTAATTTAAAATTTTCATTTTTAATTTAAAACTTTTAATTTAATTTTTAAAACTTTCAACTCAAATTTAAAAACTATCAACTAAGAATTTTAAAAAATATACTCAAATTTTAAAATTTTTAACCCAAAATTTTAAACTTTTAATTAGATTTTCAAAACTTTCAACTAAAATCAAAAACTTTTAACTCTACTTATTTATGTATTATTTTATAATGTAAAATTAGTAAGTACTAATAATGGTAATTAGGAGAGTGATTAGTGTTAATGGTCTTGAACTGACGGTGTACGGACGAGTCAAGCCTGAGTTCAGCCAGCCGTGCACGTTTACAGATTTTCCAAATTCACTATCAGGATTCACGGTTATGGCCAGAAATCTGTTTTGACAGTTGACAAAAAGGCATGCAAAATATAGATTGATCCCATCCCAGCAGTGAAACGAAAATCAGAATTTTCCACAAACATAGAATTCAGACCCAGCTAGCCATTTGCATATTTACTTGAACACTATATAAGATAGTTCTTAGCTTTAAAGCTCGGCAAGAAAAGTTGCATAACTTTCCAATAAATGAAGCAAATCAATCATTTATGCAGAAGCATCAACTCCTACCTCAAACTCTCTTATATAACATGCATGTCCAAGGACAGAACTCACAGAGCAAAAACTTAATCCTAGTTTAAGCACAGCTTTTGGAGCGCTATAGAAATTATATTATCCCAGTTTCAGCACCTAACAAAAGAGTGAACCAATATTGATCCTGGTTTCCAAGAAAAATCTTAATCAAAGTAACTGACAAAAGACTGAACCACTAATCTAAAAAGGTGCACAGAACTCACAAAAATCCTGGTTTGATGCAAGTAATCAAGGCACAAAAATCTGAACCGGTTCATCACGCATCCAACCAATAAGTCAAATGCATAATTCTGGCCTTCCAATGTTAAAATGAAGCGTAACAATCCAGTGCATCACGTGACAAACAATAAATTTATCAAAACTGCCTTAATCTAAGCATATCTTTTCTTAGATCTAGCTACTCTTGCAGCCCACACTTCAGCCAATTGTCCCTATCTGTTTGTATGAAATCTGTCAACGAAGCTAAGATTCATATCTCCATCGACCACGGTCTTGCACAAGTCTGATTTTTCAATATAGAAATGTCTTAGTTAAAATTTAAAATATGGATGTATTGGTGAAAATAACTATTGTCGGCGAAATGGGACAGAAGGTCCCACGTGCCCTGGGGACGCGTGGGTCATCGGCCACGTCAGTTCCCCGGGGCGTCATCGCCATCGGCCCCGGGCTCGTCCCCGGGGCGCCGTAGCCATCGGCCCCGGGCTCGTCCCCGGGGCGCCGTTTCCAGCGACTGCGCTCCCGGGCCCGGGCACCGATACCCCGGTTCCGGGTGCCGATCCCCCGGTCCCGGATGCCGATGCTCGGGCCCGAGGCCGACCGACTCGACCTCAGGTGCCGATCGCCATGGCTCCAGGGGCCGATCCACCCGAAGAACTCGGTTGACCAGCTCCCAAAATATTCGCATTGATGGTGAAGTGACAGGGCGCCTCCCGCCTGTCTCCCGACAGCATCTCCATGATCAGATCGCCCGACAAGAAACCGACCAGACAGCCGCCTGCAGCAGCCAGGCGGCGAGATGACCAGACGTGCTCTGCACAGCCGCCCGCAGCAGCAGAGCCAGGCGGCGACTAGACAACTCTCCGGCACAGCGCCGTGGGCGCGGCAGGCGGCGGCATGCGTACGAAGCGACAAGACGTAGTATAGCTCTCGCTCTCTCCAAGTACTGGCACTGTGAACTCCTCTAAATCTATAAAGGAGGATCCAAGCCACCGGTAAAAGGGCAGACTCAACTGAGGATCTCTAACTCCCAGCTCTCAGCACCCGAGCTCATTCTCAACCTACTGTTCTTCTCCCTCAGCGCCGGCAAGCGGGCTGGACTCACCTTGTAACACAGCAAACCATATTCATCTCCACATAGCATACACACAGGAGTAGGGTTTTACGCCTCCGTGCAGCCCGAACCTGTCTAAATCCTCTTGCCTCCTCTGTGCGTCTCTGTTCATCGTCTTCCCCAACACCCTGCGCGATTATCTCGCTTCGGACGGTCCGGACCTGCATCGGACGGTCCGGACCCTTCTGCTTCACCACGGTTCGGATGGTCCGGACTAGCTTCGGACGGTCCGAACCCCGCCTCTTCTACGTCTTCTTCGCCTATCTTTTTTCTACACCTGACGCCGGCTTCACCTGAGAACTACTCCCCTGGCCGAATCTCAAAGGGGGGTCTCCTGACTTCCCGCCGTCGAGGTTTCATCCTCCGACAACTATGATTCTACTAACATTAATATGATAGTGATGCTTAATATGCTTAGTATGTTTGGTACATCATGATATCACAACTGTCGATCAAATTAATGATTAAAAAAATACCTCTATTAATTGGGCAATTTTTGAACCTTTCATGTTAACTAGAAAGTCCTGACCATTGATTAGGTAGATCATCAGATCACAACTGTCAATCAAATTAATGTTTTAGAAGAATACGTTACTTTCCCATCCATTCACGTCTCCCTAACCAATCAGAATCCTGTACGATTATCCATACGTATGATTTGGAAATCTCGTAAAAAACCATTGCAACCATCCGTGGACTTCTTATATGTATGCTTTTCCTCCAATCAATTAAGTCAGCTTGGACAAATGGTGTTTTTATAATAGCGTGATATTATTAAATAAGAAAAATAGAGTTATTTGAAAATAAATACTATATATAATTTATAGTTATACTAATGTGAATTTAGGAACTGATAATAACAGTTCAAATTAAAATAAAATTCCATGCCAAGAAATTACTAACGTTGAATTTTAGAATTATGAAATTAATAATTAAAATGCTAAATGAAACTACAAGACAACGAGGTATCGATTCCAAATTTGGGAGTAATTAAACTACGATAAATAGATAATTGTGCACATTGAGAGATCACATATTAATAAGAAAGATCTTAGTATTGATTAACAAGGTCATACTATCATGCCGTACATTACGTAAAGACCCCCTCCCCCCTCCAAAAAAAATACATATCATCGAAATGACATGGATTTTTATGTTTTTTTAGTTAGGTTTCCCTCGGCTCCCATCTAGGTAAACCATGCCATGCTTAGAAAATCCTATGGGTTCTATATTTTGGCCTTTCCAAATTTTAAAAATATTCAAATCTAGGCTTAAGAAATATGCAGTTGCAATATTTTTTTATTTAATTCGAAATTGTTAATAAGTTGTAACTGGTATGGACTCTTTATATAAACTGCTCTAGTTTAGAAAATAATCAATGTATTCGAAAATATTTTTAGCACCAATAACAATGACCCGTGCAACACACGTGTTGGCAGCTAACCTACTAAAGAACCCCTCATCAATAATGGTTAAAAACCATTATCTATAACGGTCGTTTGACCTGTTACTGTGGTTTGGTTAGTGATGTGGATCATCATCTGTAACGAGTACATGACCGTTACAGATCACTGAAGTACTATCGGTTCCCAAATTAACAACCGTTACAGATATCCATAATCACAAAAAAAATAATAAAACACCACCGTTGTGAGCCATTACAGATGCCAATAATCAGAAAAAAAAGAAAAAAAGACAAATCACGGCAGATAGTCATTGTGCCCATTGGTCGTCATGCCTCATGCCGAGCTCCTCCATGCACCGTCACCTTTGGGTCTGGTCGCCATAGCTATAGGGTTGCTTGCTGTCGTCGTCGTGCTTGGAGTTGACATCGAGAGAGTAGTAGGGTTGCTTGTCGCTGTCACCGTGGCTGTGTCCGGCTGTTGGCCACCGTCGTCAGTGAGGTCGTGGGCACTGGAGGGGAGGAATGAGGGCGCAGATGAGGGACCTACCGAGCCACCGCAGCCGTCATCATGGCCCTTGCAACAGCCCTCCCAATGCGCTCCCTGAAAGCCCGTTAATGTCGTCTAGAGGGAGGGTGAATAGGCGTTCCTAAAAAACTCTCCAAATGCAGCGGTAAAATTCTGGTAGGAACCTCCGACCAAAATGGTAGGAGGTTCCGACCGGCTCTCTCGGGCTGGTCGAAGGTTCCGGCTAAGAACGCCGGAGGTTCCGACCCTGGAGTTCTAACTCTACCAACATACTTCAATAATGGATAATTTTGACAGAGATCAAGTTTGATACAAGCAATAGGATAGGAGATAAATTCTGACAAGGTAAGATACAAAAAGAGGCAATAACGAGAAAACACAACGGAGACACAAAGATTTTTCCTGAAATTCGGATCACAAAGATCCTACGTCTTCGTTGAGGAGCTCCAAAGGGCCGGGTCTCAATTGACCCCTTTCCTTACCAAGCGACCACGAAGATCAACTTGGTATCCACTAGAATTTACCTCTTTTCCTTGCGAAGACGAGATTAACCTTCACAAATTTTCCCGGGACAATCCACAACAAGAGGAAGCTCGCGGGAGACGCCTAACCGTCTAAGAGGTTTCCCTCCAAGAGAAATAAGCTCCAAGCAGCCAATCCGCGTCCTCCTCAAGTGTACAAGATCCTCCTAGCCTTCTCTCAACAAAATTCACTCAATTTCCCACTAGATCTTCACAAAAACCACCAAGGATGCACTAGAACTAGTTAGGAGAGCTCAAAGGATCTTAGGAGAGGCTAGGGAACAGTTAGAATGAAGTGGTATGCCTCAACAATGGCTAGAATCAAAGTTTGGGCTTTATAGGACATGGCTTACGTCACTTAGCCGTTACTCATAGATTTTGGCCAGGAGGTTCCGACCCCAGGGGTAGGAACCTTCGGCCAACACTTAGTCTCTGGCCGAGAGGGTTAGTCGGAGCCTCTGACCCCATGGGTAGGAACCTCCGACCCTGATACTGAGACTAGCCCATCCCAAGTGTATGTGTTGTGCCAAAGTGATGGACTCTCAGCTATTTGGATCTTAAGCACTTGAGTGGTCTTGGAATACTGCTTGCAACCCCTCTTGATAGTACGGTTTTTCCTCGACTCAAAAGAAATTTCAAAAGAATTCAAAATAAACTCCGAGTCGCTTCGTCGTTTTGCGTCATGTTTTTGTGGGGGTCTCCATGCACCACACTAAGCAACCTGGGACTAATTCTCTGCACAATTCTCGATAAACGCATTAGTCCCTTAACCGCTTTGTCATTAATCCTTCAAAACCCACTTAGGAGTTGGATGCACTTTCAATCTTCCCCTTTTTGGTGATTGATGACAATACGGTTAAAGCTTACAACAGAATGAATATATAAATTTGATTTTAAATGAAAGTAGATGAATTTGGCTTCCCCTAGAAATATGCATATATTAGTGAGAGTGAAGTATATATGCATATTGAGTTTTTGTGAAACATAAAAAGCCTTATTCATCTATTTTCATCCGTGGGGTGTAAAGTGTGATATGATAAATAGAATATCAAATGCATATGACATGGCAAACTCACAAAACATGAGAAATAAACATCACATCTCATTGCATGGCATCACAAGAATAGATTTAAATGCGAAATTAACCTAGAGTCATAATTAAGCATTCATTACATCACAAGATATGGTCAATACATGTCCAAAAGCCGAAAGGAAATCTAGAAATCCTAAAGACAGGACTGCAAAGCAGCCAACAAAAATGTGAGAGGAGGCCCCTTCATTCTGAATTTTCTCCCCCTTTGGCATCAAGGCACAAAAAGAGAGAAAAACCAGGGGAAGAAAGGATTCAGTCGTCGTCGGAGGGGATGATCTCAGTGTCGTCAGACGCTGTACTGCCTGCAGTGCTAGTCTCATCATCTGGGGCAATAATCTCGGTATTACCGCTGGCGGCATCATCATCCCTCTCAATAATGGGATGAATGTCGTAGGTAGGCTAAAATACAACCATGGAATCCAAGAAAGTACTGAGGTCAAGGAAATATTGGAAGAGCCAAGGTTGCATAGGCTAGCAGAAACAGCCGGTCCGAGGGTTCGACCCTGGGGTCGGAGCCTCCGGCCAACCCTCTCGGCCGGGCCAAGAGTGCTGGTCGAAACCTCCGGCCATGAGGACCGGAACCTCCGGCTGACAGATGGCTGCGACTTGATCTTCAAAACTTGCCAATGCATTTTATCCAAAACTATAGATCGATGTTCTAGGGGTGTGCATGAAGGTTTTCCACCAAGGAAAACTAGTCCTAGGTTCATATATTGAGAGATCAGATCAAAAATATGAAAAATCTAAAAACAAGATTGAAACCAATACCTTGAGATAAGGAAGCGCAAAAACGTCGAAGGGACGGAGTCTCCGACTACCAAAGAGGAAGGAAACGTGAATCCCTGAAGATTTTTGATGGTTGGAGTTGAAAATCGCCCAAATGCGGAATGGGAGAGAGATAAGGCAAAGAGAGGATGAAATGAGGAGAGAGAAGAGCTCCTAGCCGCCCACAGGGTGTGAAAAACCGATGGTGGGCCGGAACCTCCGGGCTCAGGAGTTGGAGCTTCCGGCCAGATTTTTGGTCAGGAACAATGGGTCGGAGCCTCCGGCCCATAGGTCGGAACCTCCGACTTGACTTTTTTGGAACAAGGGAAACAAGGTATTTTGGCCCAAAAGAAGGTGGACATGATTTTCCGTTGACCCATATGTGATCAGCAGCAATCAATAAGCACATAACAATGGTCACAAATGAAGATCAACAATGAAAAGAACCAAATTTTCACAATGAAAAACTATCACACAAGGATTTTCACAATATTTTGAGAAAATAAGTTGGGGAATGTTGGAGCTCCGTTCTTGGTGTTAAGACCATTTTCTATACAAGAAAAGGCCTTAAAAACACAGAAGCTCACTTTGATTGACATCCTTTTAACCCATTCTTGACTATTGATTAGTCAAGCACGTAGTCATGCAATATTTCGAGAATCTAAGATATTGAGCTCACTCCTAAGCTCGCAAAACCTCTTCTCATCTAAGGGCTTAGTGAAGATATCGGCAAGTTGGTGTTCGGTTCTCACATGGGTAATGGCGATATCTCCTTTGGCTTCGTGGTCTCTCAAGAAGTGGTGACGTATGTCAATATGTTTAGTTCTTGAGTGTTGAACGGGATTATTGGTTATTTTGATGGCGCTCTCATTGTCACAAAGGAGTGGGATTTTGGTTATTTTATAGCCATAGTCTTGAAGAGTTTATTTCATCCAAAGGAGTTGAGCACAATACGAGCCGGCGGCTATGTACTCCGCCTCGGTGGTGGATAGGGCAATGGAGTTTTGCTTCTTGGAGGCCCAAGAAACTAGAGACCGTCCAAGGAATTGACAAGTCCCTGTTGTGTTCTTATGGTCAACCTTACACCCGGTATAATCGGAATCGGAATATCCAATTAACTCAAAATCACAACTCTTAGGGTACCAAAGACCGAAATTAGGAGTGTGTACCAAATATCTTAGAATTCTCTTTACGGCAATAAGATGAAATTCTTTAGGCGCCGCTTGAAAGCAAGCGCACATGCACACACTAAGTACAATATTCGGTCTAGATGCACAAAGGTAAAGAAGAGATCCAATCATGGAGCGATATATCTTTTGATCCATCGGTTACCGTTGTCGTCGAGGTCGAGATGCCCATTTATTGGCATTGGAGTCTTGATGGGCTTGACTTCCTCCATCTCGAATTTCTTGAGAATATCATTGAGATACTTTAATTGCGAGATGAAGGTTCCATCCTTTTGTTGCTTGACTTGAAGCCCGAGGAAGAAAGTGAGCTCCTCCATCATCGACATCTCGAACCTCCTAGTCATGATCTTGCTAAACTCTTCACTAAAAGAGGGATTAGTAGAGCCAAAAATTATGTCATCGACATAAATTTGGCACATAAGTAAATCATTCTTGAATTTCTTAGTGAAGAGAATAGTATCGGCTTTGCCTATTTTAAAGCCATTTTTAGTAGAAAATCGCGAAGACATTCGTACCAAGCTCTAGGGGCTTGCTTGAGCCCATAGAGCGTCTTGTGAAGCTTTTAGACATAATTTGGATGTTTGGGATCTTCAAACCCGGGTGGTTGCTCCACATACACCAATTCGGAGATTGGTTCATTGAGAAATGCACTCTTGACGTCCATTTGATAAAGCTTGAAATCATGGTTAGCGGCATAAGCTAATAAAATTTGAATGGACTCAAGGCGAGCAACCGGCGCAAGGTTTCACCAAAGTCGAGGCCCTTGACTTGAGTGAACCCTTAAGCCATTAACTGTGCTTTGTTGCGTGTAACCACTCCATTTTCGTCTTGCTTATTGCGGAAAACCCACTTGGTGCCGATGACGTTTTGCTTGGGTCTCTCCACTAATGACCACACTTGATTGCGGCTGAAGTTGTTCAACTTTTCTTGCATGGCCATCACCCAATCTGGATCACCAAGTGCGTCCTCCACCCTAATTGGCTCCAAAGACGAGACAAAAGAGTAATTCTCACAAAAGTTAGCGACCCGAGAGCGAGTGGTTACCCCTCTTTAGATATCACCAAGAATGTTGTCGACGGGATGATCTCTTTGCATGATGTGGTGAATTCTTGGATGGTGCACCGAGGGGACTTGAGCTTGCATGGTGTCTCTTGGCTCACTAGTGCCCTTGACATCGATCCCATCCACTCGTGCTAGATCGTCCTCTTGATCAACTCTTGCGCTTGAAGGCGCCACTTGAGTGGAAGGAGCTTGTTCGGTCCCTCTTTGCTCCTCCGACTCTTCTAGCAGCCTCACCTCTCCAATTGCCTTTTTCTCGATGTCGTGTCCCGTGACTCCTTCACCTAGCATCTCAAGTTCAACTTGCTCCACTTGAGGGCCGTTAGTTTCATCAAATGTCACATCTCTCGTGGTTTCAACAATTCCGGAGACTTTGTTGAAAACACGATAGGCATGAGCATTTGACTCATATCCGAGTAAAAACCCTTCATCCACTTTTGGAGCAAACTTGGATGAGCCAGGTCTCTTACTCAAAATAAAATATTTGCAACCAAAAACACAAAAGTAGGAGACATTGGGTTTGTTACCAGTGAGGAGTTCATATGCCATCTTTTTGAGAAGTTTGTGGAGGTAGAGGCGATTTAGCGCGTGACACGCGGTGTTCACCGCCTCCGCCCAAAAGATGTCCGGGGTCTTGTATTCATCTAGCATAGTCCTTGCCATCTCGACAAGAGACCGGTTCTTTCTCTCCATCACTCTATTTTGAGGTGGATCATATGGAGCGGAGAACTCGTGCTTAATCCCCTCATCATCAAGGAATTCCTCCACTTGAGTATTCTTGAACTCCCCCCCTTTGTTGCTCCTAACTTTCTTGATCTTGAGCTCGAATTCGTTTTGGGTTCGCTTTGTGAATTTTTTTGAAAATTTCTTGGGTTTCACTCTTATCTTGCAAAAAGAACACCCAAGTGAAGCGAGAAGAATCATCAACAATTACGAGCCCATATTTGTTACCTCCGATGCTTAGGTAGGCCACAGGACCGAAGAGATCCATGTGAAGTAGTTCCAATGGCCTTGAGATAGTCATGATGTTTTCACGGGATGTGGGTTCCCAACTTGCTTTTTGGCTTAGCAAGCGCTACACATACAGTCTTTCTCAAATGTGACGTTAGATAGCCCGATGATGTGTTCCCCTTTTAGAAGATTTGATAAATTCCTCATCCCCGCATGGGCTAGCCTTCGATGCCAAAGCCACCCCATTGAGGATTTTGCAATCAAGCAAGCCTTTGGGTTCACTTTATCTAAGTCAAAGTCCACTAGATAAAGATCTCCCTTCAACCTTCCCTTTAATGCGACGGAATTATCATCTCTTCTAAAAACGGTAACATCCTCATCGGTAAAAAAGCAATTATATCTCAATTTGCACAATTAAGACACCGATAATAAATTGTAGCTTAAGGACTTGACGAGAAGAACATTAGAGAGATAGATTGTTGGAGATGGCAATTTTGCCTAAACCCATTAGCTTGCCCTTACCATCATCTCCAAAGACAATAGTGTCGTGATCTCCTCCATTCTCATCAAGAGTTGCAAACATACTCCTCTCTCCCGTCATGTGGTTGGTTCATCCGCTGTCAACAACCCAACTCGATCCACCGGAGGAGTATGCCTACAAAAGAAATCAAGCTTGGGATTTAGATATCCAAAGTTGTCTAAGTTTGGGTCCTTTAACATTAGTCACAAGCGCCTTGGGCACCCACACACAAGCCCTGTACTCCTCATAGTAATCACCAATGAAATGAGCAATCACTTTACCACGGTGATTCTTGGTAATCTCATTCGATTCATAGTACAGTTTTTCTGGTTAGAGCCTCCTACCATTCTGGTCGGAGCCTCCTACCAGTCCTCTATGTCTGTCTGGGTTGGCTGGTCGGAACCTCCTACCATTCTGGTCGGAGCTTCCTACCAGACCTCTCGGTCTATCGGAGAGAGCAGGCCGGAACCTCCAACCCATCTGGTCGGAACCTCCGACCGGCCTTCTTGGCCTGGCCAGGAGGCTTGGTCGGAACCTCCGGACACTATGGTCGGAGCTTTCGGCCCCCCGACTGATCGAGGACCTTTTTACCTCCACGGCTTGCAATGAACATCCTTCTTTGATGAATTTCAGGCATTGCTTTCCATTCACCATGGTCCTTCTGGATGGTCTACTTTCATGGGGAGAGAAGCCAAAACCATAGTCGTTCTTGTTGGAGTGGGTAGTGAGGGTTTTGTAGAGGGCATCCTTGGATTGAAATATCTTCAAATATCCAAACTTTACCAAGGTACCCAACCGCTCATTCTCATTTTTGAGCGCCTCCAAAGCTTCAAGGTTAGTAGCATATGCATCCAAATCATAATTATAGCATTTTGCACATCTGTTGTTTGTGGAGGCATTAGAGATCTTGGTGGTCTCATTGGAGGTGAAGGCGCTATTCCAAAGAGTATCAAATTGCATTTCAAGAGCCTTGTGATTTTGGTTCAATTTCACAAGGTTCTCTTAAAGTGTTTTATTCACACTCTTTAGATTAGCCATTGAGTTGTTGACCAAAGAGAGCTCTTTGGTCAATTCCTCAACCCTCTCCTTCTCCTTAACCAAGTTCTCCTTTAGGGCAAGGTTTCTCTCTTTCTCAAGGATGAGCAAGTCCTCTTGCCTTTCGAGGGACTTTTCTTTACCCTCCAATGCCTTCATAAGTTTTACCAATTGTAACATGGCCGGCTTGCTAAAACCCTTGAGCATCTCATCCATATCATCCTCACTTTCATCATCACTAAGATCATCATCATCAATTTGAGGAGATTTGGATAAGGAGGTTACCTTTTGCCCTTGTGCCATGAGGCAAGTGGGCTCATAGTGATCGTCGTCGCTCAAGTTGTCGAAGAGACGCTCCTCGAACCCCGACGATGACTTGATAGCAATTGTGACAACCCCTCCTTCATCGCTTTCTTCCTTGTCGTCGTCCTCATCATTGGAGAGCCACTCCTCTCCAATGTGAGCACGTCCGGTCTTCTTCTTGACCATCTTGGACTTGCCACCCTTGTTCTTGAGTTTGGGGCAATCGGCAATGAAGTGGCCGTACTCCTTGCATTCGTAGCATGCCTGCTTGGATTGCCTCTTTACTTTGTCATCCTCCTTCTTGTCCTAGCCAAAGCCGCCTTGACAAAGGAAATGCTTGAACTTCCTTACCACAAGAGTGAAGTCTTTATCTTCACTCTCGAAGTCGCTTGAGGCTTGCTCTTTCTTGGCCTTCAAGGCGACTTCCTTGTTCTTGGCGATTGCGGCGTTCTTGGTAAGTTGCTTCACCTCCTTGGCTTCCTCTTCTAGTAACTCATGTGAGATGATCGTAGATAGAACGTCGCTTGGAGTGAGTCTCTTAAAGTTCTTCATTTCCCGGATGAGGGTCACCACGGTGGGATTCCTTGGGGTGATCGCGCGGAGAAGCCTCTTGACAACCACATGATCGGTCATGTCATCACCACCAAAACCACGGATTTTGTTGACAATGACCATCATGCGATCGTACATCTCTTGCGGCGTCTTGTTGTCTTCCATCACGAACCGCCCAAGTTGCCCCTCAAGCAACTCAATCTTCGACTCTCGCATGCCGGGGGATCCTTCATGCGCCAATTGAAGCGTATCCCAAATCTCCTTGGCCTCCTCAAGTTGGTCCACCTTGTTGAATTCCTCCGGACTCAAGGAGTTGAGGATGACGCTTGCCGCTTGAGCATTGCGGTGGATGAGAGCCTCTTGAGCCGGTGTAGGTTCCTCTCCTTCCTTCGAAGCATCCGTCACACTTGTGTACACAATCTTCCAAACACTTGGATGCAACGAGTTTAGATACAATTTCATCTTGTGCTTCCATACGCTATAGAAGGTTCCGTCAAAATGGGGAGTGCGTCCGGAAGGCACGGAGATGAATTGCTGAGGAGGAGGGATAAATTTGTTATAATCAAGATCAAAAGCAGCTTCCTCTCTTCCACCCGACTTGCTAGTCGAGCCATCTCCGTCTTCTTTAACTTTGGTAGAATCAACCACCTTCTCGGTCGGCATCCTTGGATCAACTCCAAATGGTTAAGCCTCTTAGGAGTTTAGGCTCTGATACCAATTGAAAGCCCGTTGATGTCGCCTAGAGGGAGGGTGAATAGGCGTTCCTAAAAAATTCTCCAAATGCAGCGGTAAAATTCTGGTAGGAACCTTCGACCAAAATAGTAAGAGATTCCGACTGGCTCTCTCGGGCTGGCCGAGAGGGCTGGTCGGAGGTTCTGGCTAAGAACGCCGGAGGTTCCGACCCTGGAGTTCTGACTCTACCAACACACTTCAATAATGAATAATTTTGACAGAGATCAAGTTTGATACATGCAATAGAGTAGGAGATAAATTCTGACAAGGTAAGATACAAAAAGAGGCAATAATAAGAAAACACAACGGAGACAAAGATTTTTCCCGAAGTTCAGATCACAAAGATCCTACGTCTCCGTTGAGGAGCTCCAAAGAGCCGGGTCTCAATTGACCCCTTTCCTTACCAAGCGACCACGAAGATCAACTTGGTATGCACTAGAATTTACCTCTTTTCCTTGCGGAGGCGAGATTAACGTTCACAAACTTTTCCGAGACAATCCACAACAAGAGGAAGCTCACGGGAGACGCCTAACCGTCTAGGAGGTTTCCCTTCAAGAGAAATAAGCTCTAAGCAGTCAATCTGCGTCCTCCTCAAGTGCACAAGATCCTCCTAGCCTTCTCTTAACAAAATTCACTCAATTTCTCACTAGATCTTCACAAAAATCACCAAGGATACACTAGAACTAGTTGGGAGAGCTCAAAGGATCTTAGGAGAGGTTAGAGAATAGTTGAAATGAAGTGGTATGCCTCAACAATGGCTAGAATCAAAGTTTGGGCTTTAGAGGACATGGCTTACCTCACTTAGCCGTTACTCACAGATTTTGGCCAGGAGGTTCCGACCCCAGGGGTAGGAATCTCCGGCCAACACGTAGTCTCTGGCCGAGAGGGTTGGTCGGAGCCTCCGACCCCATGGATAGGAACCTCCGACCCTGATACTGAAACTAGCCCATCCCAAGTGTATGTGTTGTGCCAAAGTGATGGACTCTCAGTTATTTGGATCTTAAGCACTTGAGTGGTCTTGAAACACTACTTGCAACTCCTTTTGATAGTACGGTTTTTCCTCGACTTAAAAAGAAATTTCAAAAGAATTCAAAATAAACTTCGAGTCGCTTCGCCGTTTTGCGTCATGTTTTTGTGGGGGTCTCCATGCACCACACTAAGCAACCTGGGACTAATTCTCTACATAATTCTCGATAAACGCATTAGTCCCTTAATTGCTTTGTCATTAATCCTCCAAAACCCACTTAGGGGTTAGATGCACTTTCACTCCCATCCTCGCTCCTCCATCCTCCTATTAGTCGTTGCCGTCATGCCAAATCTGCACTAAGCTTGGAGCGGCCAGACCCGGTGTCACTGAGGTTAGGGGCGGTCAGATCTAGTGACCCCTTACCTAGGGGAGGCTGGATCCGCCGGCGGCGGAGCTCGGGAGGCAAAGGAGAGATGCTGACGGTGCTTGGAGAGGGATGAGGAGGTGCCAGCAGGAGATCGGATGGGGAGGCGGTGGTGGTGCTCGGAGTGGGGCGCTAGTAGGAGCTCGGACAGGGAGGCACTGGATCCACGCCGTCTGAGGATTGGATCTGGCTGGACTATCCGGCTACCGTCATCGCCATCCCTTGGCAATGGGCTAGGGCTCCTGTGAAGGTGAGGGGAGGGGAGGGAGTTGCAGCAAAGGAGGTAGCGCAAGAGGCAGAGGAGGTGGAGTGGAGGCTGTGGACAACTGTCTGTCTCTTTCTCGTGGTGGACTCAAGGGCGAAGAAAAGAAAAGGGGCTCGCGCTAGACTCGATGTGCAGTGGAAGTTTGGTCTCGATATGGATGGAGAAAATAGATCTTAACCGTTATAGATGACTCCCACACATCTCTAATGGGTAACTATCTCCAACCGTTATAGATGATTGGATATCTGTAACATTACATATGACCAACATCACATCTGTAATGGGTCATAATTAAGACCCGTTATAGATATTCTGTCATCACTAACGGGTGGTTTCTCATACATCTATCTTTAACGGTTTAAATGTTCACCCGTTGCAGATTGGGTTATCACAAATGGTTCTAGCTAAGCTGTTACCGATGACCGGTTACAGATACTGGGTTCTATAGTAGTGTAATGTTTTTAATTTGTATTTGAAAGTCCACATTAACTCATGTATATTTGCAGTATACGGAATAATGAAAACAGAAAAATTCAAGAACGCAAGCTTAATAGTCCATGGCATACATCAACAGGTAGTACTACATCCCAAATAAAGTCCAAGCAGCTCTAAGCATAGAGACATCGATGGTGCACCAGCTATATCCAGTGTGAAGGATCGCTCGACTACAACACACGGACATCAATGCATGTCCATTCAAGAACCTAGCTACTTGCATGCGACATTAGACACAACAAGCGGGTAGCCGAAGGAGTTGGAGTATTGGAAGGAGACGGCCTGGCTAGGTCCCAAGGGGCCGCCGCCCTTGACGAGGCAGTCGTTGAAGCCGACGCGCTGGAACTGGCTCGGGTTGACGAGCTCCGTGGAGGCGAACTCGCAGCATTAGACGTGGATGTCGTACACGGTGCACGCAGCGCAAATGTTGATGATCTCCACGCTATAGGTCGGTATGCCGCTGGGGAGGTGCTCCGCGTTATTCTGGTACACCAGCACGTCCTCCTCCGAGCAGCTGTCCGGCTCCATCCGCTCGGGCCAATGTCGACCGGCATTAGGAGAGTGATCTGCAGCTGATCAACGCAAGCATGCACGACACGAGACAAATAATATATATCTGGGATGAGATGCATGCGTTTGTAATATTATGGAGCTAGCTCCAAATGGGAGTCTTTTTCTTGTGAATGTCGTACCGATGTTTAGAAGCTTGCGGATGTTCCATGTTTTAGGCTGAATCGCGGAGGAAGATGACTATCCAGAGACTGCAGCTGCATATACTAAAGAATACATAATGTTAACAGTAGCGGATGATCTTTTGACGCTAGCAGTGCTCATTTCAAGAGTTTTTTGGGAGAGAGATTACGGAGATTGATCGTTGTCTTGAAAATCGATTATAAGTAGGCAGCTGGATACCTTGGTTAGGTAGGAGGAGGAGCTCGATGATGGTCACAGCCGCAGCTTAACAAGTCCTAGTGCAAATGGCCATTGTCTTGACGACTGAACTCCTCTCTGTGTATACCCTGCAGCTAGCTACTCCTTACCTTGCTACTCCACGAGCAAACTGCCAAACAGTTGCTACTACACCGTCTCTAGTTGGGCAGACACTTCACTTGCCGGGTGTACTTATATATGTCGACCTGGCAATCTACCACTATACATTTGCCTCTGCAAATTTACCTTCTTGCCTGCGCGTCATTTAAGCAATCGAGGGCGGCTCGTATGTCATGTTGTTGATGCACGCGTGGCGATCTATGGCTAGCCTACGAATATGAACCTACCATGAGTGGATGGCTGACCAACATATCAACTACTCACAAAGCAGAGTATCATGGCTACATGCATGTTCTATGTACAAAGCATAGTAGAGTACGCACGCGCGCGTGACTTGCGTAAATCGCGCTCACGGCCTGAGGCACGGGACACGCACGACATGCTAAGCTAGCGATTAACACATGATTTCCTTAATGGCTGCTTACTATAAAATAATAGATAAATAATTTTAGTTGAAAGTTTTAAATAATTTCAGTTGAATGTTTTAAAAAATCAGCTGAAATTTTTGAATTTTGAGTTGAAACTATCAAATTTTGAGTTGGATTTCAAATTTTTGGGTTGAAACATTCAAATTTTGAGTAGAGTTTTTTAATATTTTCAGTTCAAAGTTTCAAATTTTGGAGTTGAAAGTTTTAAATTTTTAGTTCAAAGTTTCAAACTTGAGTTGACTTTTTTAAATTGTGAGTTCGACGCGCCAACTAGCGATACCCGTAACATTGAATTGGACCGTTGGCTATGTTATTAGAGGAGTATTGAATCATCCACGTGCCTCAGGCAGCTAAGCATATTTATCGTTTTCTTCAGACGAATTTGAATCAATGAAATTGAATTATCAGTCTCCCGCACGTACTTGGTAGTATTTTTTCTCTTCGTGATCTTTTACAGATCTTGTTTTATAAATGGATCCTTGGCAAAACATACTTATTTTCTAAATGAACTCTTAGGTCGCCACAAGTGCCATTAAACATTCTATATGATACCTCTATATGTTGCTGCATCAACTCACGAGTCCAATCCAAAAATCAAAATTAGCACAAACCATGAATACGACGGTAATGACAACTGAAAATTCCAAACATCACGTGTTCTTCGCAATTCGATCATATGCATACCGTACCAAAGTGAAGAATTAGTATGTGCTTTGATTGGCAATCCAACAATGCTTGACAAATATTGCACCCAAATTGAGAATCGTAATATATGGAAAAACGCTTTCTCTGTTTTTTAATAATGCAAAAGATTACATTATCAACCTCTGTATTAGTATGTATATACAGCCCAATTTTCTAGATCTATACAACTTAAAAAGACTCTTGTGGTGGTGGTGATTCTCCCTCCAATGGCTTAGATTTTTTCCATGCCCCTCTACTTCAGATCTAGCGGTTCAGATTGATCCAACGCTCCTCCCATCCCCTTGCCCCCCTCCCCTGCACCCACGCATCGCCCCTACCCATGCATTGCCTTGCCCACGCCACCCCCTTGTGCCCGTCTTCCAACATCACCGCCATTGTCGTCGCCGCCCCTGCCACCGCCGCCGCCGCCGCATCCTGCAACCGCCGCCGCCCCCTGCATCCGCCGCTGCTGCCCCCCCCGCATCCAGATCACTCCATTCCCCCTGCCCCACGCCCACCCAATGCCCCCATCCCCTCACCCGATCCCCCAACCCCCTCCATTGATCCCCCGCCTCTTCCCTCCCCTAACCCTAGACTGATCCACCACCACCGCTGCCTCGCCTCGCCTCACCTCGCCGATCCTCCGTCTCCAAATCGGCAGTAGAGCCCAAGCAGAGTCACCCTCGTGCAGCGACCTCAGCGCGGCAACCTTGCAGCAACCTTCTGCTTCCTTGCGAGCGCCGACCCCGGTGCAGAGATCCCAGCCTCCATCGATCACCCGCCTCTTCCCTCCCCTAACCCTAGACAGAACCGCCACGGCCGCCGCCGCCACCGCCTCGCCTCGTCGATCCTCCGTCTCCAAATCGGTAGTAGAGCCCAAGCAAAGCCACCCCCGCGCAGTGACCTCGGCATGGTGACCCTGCAGCAACCTTCTGCTCCTTGCAAGTGCGACCCCGGCGTGAGATCCCGTCACTGTGTGATGATCCTCTCTACACGCAGCGATCCTGGCACTGTGACCTTCTGCTCATTGAGCCTCGGTGGTGACGATCGCCTGCTCGGAGACCCCTGCGGCGATGATCCTCCGTGCGCGAGGTGATATTGGCAGCAGCAATCTTGTATGCTCTCTTGCCTTAAATGCTTTATTATGCCATGCCTATCAATTTTCCTCTGCCTTAGTTTAAATCACCGCAAAATATCAATGATCTTAACACAGAAAGTGATGCAGTTATTTGTCTTTAAATTTTCATTTAGCGTAACAATATTTTCAATTTCGATTTGCCTCATATGGCCTAGATAAAAACTTGAATGTGTTCCATATGAAATCATATAAATTTGGCATCTTTACTTTGCAATGAATGGAAGTTTCATTGAAAATATACACTATATTAACCATCAAATGAGCATATCATTCAGCTTAAGCGCTCGATAACACAGTACTAGCATTCCAAGGTTTCATTGTTCATGGAATGTTTCAACATAAAGAAGATAAATAACATTATGCATTCTGGAATAATTTCCAAGGCATAAAAAAATTAAACATAGACATTGGCGGTGAGGGAGTGGTAATAATTGGTACCACTGAGATGCAACATTGACAATAAGGAGAACTTTCCCCTTGTAGGTGCTCGGTCCACATCTTTGCCACTTGCATCCTGCAAGCACCAAAAAGTAGAGTCCTTTAAACATTAGAATCACAATTCAAGCAGTATAACAGCATGTAGAAAACTTGTGATATTATGCAAGACTTTTGATCTTCCTCGGGTAATTTTAACTACAGAAACACCAGGCTCAAACTAGAGTAAAATTCCCAGTCTCCCACAAACCAAATTCAGTGGCTCTTTTCGCTCCCTTTTCCAATCAAAGCAAAGCCATTTAGGGGAACAAATATGATGGTTCTACCCATCAAGAAATGGACATGATGTCAATTGAGGTTAAAAATGTTGTATCTGTCCTTGGGCTAGGTGAGAAATTATGAATATTGTCTATTTTGGTGTTGAACATTTATAATGTAGATGAATAAATCCTTCATTCTACACATGGTTATCATTTACTTGAGAAATGAAAAATGCATTTATTATGTTTTCCCTTTCATTGTATGACTTCTCTTAAAAATGTAATATGTTGACTGTGACAAGAATACTACTCTTGTACTTCGTACATTTTATATAACTATATATTCTTTCATTATTTGTAGCTTCAGCAGAACTGTGTGGTGATGACCACAAGCACGGAGAGGCTCGATTTGCTCCACCACGACGAGCACATCCTCGGAGCAACACTCGCTGCACTTGGTGAGTGCAGAAGTTCAGTATTTGAGAGGTCTATATGTGTTTATATTTTCAACAATCCAAAAACCTTATTATATGCACTGTGATTTTTCGATGGCTGGTTTTGCCGATGCACTGAGGCCGGATAAATTTACCGGTGTCGGAGGAGGAAACTCCAACCGCGGGGAGTCTGGAGACCCCCCTTTTGCGTTCGGCCAGGGGAGTTGTCCCAGGATGGCTTGCGGCGTCCGGTGGAAATGTGCTCGGGCCCGGGGACCCACGCTGAGAGGTTGCACGCAAGGGAGACAGGAGGCGTAGACAGGTTCGGGCCGCGCGGAGGCGTAATACCCTACTCCTTTGTGTTTTGGCTATGTGGGAGATGAATGTGGTATGCTGTTACAAGATGAACTCAGGGTGCTCAGGAGCTAGCCGCTCTCCGGAAGGAAGAGAGACTGAGCCAGAGATCCCATCCCCCTAGACTGTGGCATGGATCCTCCTTTTATAGGTGAAGGGGAGTCCACAGTGCCAAGAACACGTGAGAGAGCCTTTCTGGAGACTTCTCCTGTTGCACACGTCCGCCTACTACGCCCACGCCGGAGTTGGTCTGCTGCAGGTGGCTAAAAGTCGTGAGGATGTGACGGCGCATGCCGTCGCCGTTGAAGTCAAAAGTCTCTGACCGCACAGTCGTGTGTGCACGGGGGGCCATCGTGAGACGTCCACGTGTGGCAGAGCAGGCGACAGGGGCGACACGCTGTAACGACCCGCTTTCCTTTTCCCTGTTGTAACTGGTTTTCTGATCTTAATCTTTTCCTATCCCGTCAGCTGTGCCTCCGTTTTCCCTCTCCCCGGCCAGCCGACTACCTTCTCTCTTGTGCCGAGTAGAGTTGCTACTCAGTCCTTGTACCCTGCCCTTATCCTTGTCTTACTCGGACCCCTTTGCTGCCGAGTGAGCACTGTGATGTGGCCGACTACCTTGTTGAGACCTGTTGCTTCTTTGTCCCCCGGGTTGCACCCACCCGTTGGACGCCGACTACCGAGGTAGTGAAGAATCAATCTTCACCTAACCGCAGCATCGCTTGGACCAGTGGTCAGTCCGAAGCCTGGTCAGTGAGATTTCTCCAACCTGTCCTAGCCTTGACCTTAATGTCTCATCGCAGCTACAGTGCCTGCCAACTCCTCTGACCAGTTGGACTCCAAAGTCACTTCCTGTCATATCCCTGTCAGTTCATCTTGACTTCCTTGCTCCACCCGTTGCCCAGCTCCACCGTGCCTCAACCTTGCACGTCGGCTATATATATATATGTGGCCAACCGTGCCCCCTTCTTCCTTTGTTTTGCAAACCGGCCAGCTCCCGCTCTGCTAAGTCTTCATCCTCCCAAGCTTTGGAGCTCTGTCGCCTGGTTCGCAAGCCTGGTTCAGCCGACTGCCCCCTTTTCTGCAGCCGACTACTTCTTGATCCTTTTTCTTGGTGTTTTACTTCTCCTGCTTATCAGTGTTTCTTTCTGCTTGTTCAGAACCTGAACCGGTGGACGATCCCGAAGCCACCTTCGCCGAAGAAGACCCCTCCTTGGAACAAGGCAAGCCTCTTTGATCATATTGTTTCCCATATATGCAAAACTATGTTGTTTGGAAAATATATGCATGCTTAGTTACACCTTTTTAAACTGTTGGCCTCGGTTATGCAAGCGCAACCGATGGACCCGCCCAGTAGTAGCACTTATTTGGTAGGATGTTGTTATATTTCTCCCTTGAAGAGCCCCACAAATGGCACGCTAGCATCCTATCTGAGGATACGATGCCGAGTAAAATGGCTTAGCCCTGCAACGTTGTTTGTCGTTGGGAAAAAATGATGGGTTTTACTAAACAGTTTGGAAAACCCGATACCTTGTGTATCGGCGCGTTTTGTGAAATAAAGGAAAGATTTGTGAAAATCTTGATGTACAGAGACAGTGCCTGTGTGGCTTGGCTATGTATTATCATTAAGGATCGATTCCCATGGCGTAGATTTGTTTGTCAGTGATTTGTGAAAAGTGTTTGACGGAAAGGAACCGTGACCTGAGTTTGCGAGTAAGCAAACGGAAGGCCTGTGTGGCCAGAAACGGATCTGTGGTCCGGGTGTTAAGCACCATAAACAAGTGTATGAAAAGTAAACAGGATGAAGATCATGCTCCCGGGTTGTAGCCAGGGCAGCAAAGTTTAAGCCCCCGGGTTGTAGCCAGGGCGACAATTCAGTCTTCGGGTTGTAGCCAGAAGACGGTGATGAGCACGCTCCCGGGTTGTAGCCAGGGCAGCAGTGTTTTAGCTAGCTGGTTGTAGCCAGCCTAGCGGGCATTTAGTGCCATGATCATGCTCCCGGGTTGTAGCCAGGGCAGCGATGATGAGCCCCCGGTTGTAGCCAGGGCGGCCGGATTAGCTAGCTGGTTGTAGCCAGCCTAGCGGGCATTCAGTGCCATGATCATGCTCCCGGGTTGTAGCCAGGCAGCGATGATGAGCCCCCGGGTTGTAGCCAGGGCGGCCGACTAGCTAGCTGGTTGTAGCCAGTGTAGCGGGCATCAAGTGCCACAGCTGAGATTTGGTTGTAGCCGAGTCTCAGGGTCAACGAGTGGTTGTAGCTACTCGGGAGATAAAGGACCAACAAATGCAAAGTAAAAGATAATAAGAACATGTATGTTCACTCTTGATTCCTTAAGTGGCGAGTTGTTGAAAAGCAACTTGCGGATTGGATGGAGGCGTGAGCCTCTGTCCGCCAACTAAAATTTGGAACTCACTAGTGTTGCAAAGAAAAGAGTTTAATAAGGCAGTCTTTCGCAAATGAAACCCTTAGCTCTTCTTGTCTAACCAACATGGCATCATTCCCGGCTTGCTGAGTACGAAAGTACTCACCTTGTTCATATATATGTATAGTAGGTTTGGAGTGGAAGACGAAGATCGACTGCTGCCGAGTTCCTCCAAGACCAGGCGACTACGAAGACCTCTGAAGGTTCGAGCCTAGTTCCCAACCGAGCCTGTGGAGTAGGTTTTGTCCAGCTTCCGCCCTGTTCTGCTGTTTCGCTAGTTACCAGTTGATTATTTTGCCCAATCCCGGGTCTGTCCTGATGGATCTCCTTGTACGTATATGTAAGTACTCTGTTATGTATTATGTAACTCTGTGTTGTATCATTGTTGTGCGTACCCGACTACTGATCCTGGGATCGGGTGCCTTATGCACATGGTGGCCTTCCACCTAGTCGGGAGGCGCCACAGCGGTGTATCAGAGCAAAAGGTTGGCCCTAGGAACGAAACCCCACCCGTGTAGATGTCTTTGAGGATCTTATTTTGAAAACTATACTATTTGCAAAAGACTAGGACTTGTCTGGGTACCTCTCTCTGCTTTGTAGAATTTGGAAATGTTTCTAAACTCTTGGCTATTTCCTACCTTGGGTTCCTGCGTAAGCTCTTAGGTTCCAGTGCCCCATCTGTCATCTTTCGTTGAGGCTGGGTTCCCGAGTATATTCCTTGTTCTGCTGCTTGAATCCATCTTGCTAATCTTGTGCTCCTTCATCTGTTCCATCGGTTTGGTTGCCGATATCTTGCTGAGCCCCTCTTCCTTTGGTTGCCCTTTTCTAGGACCAGATGCAGACGTCAGCGCCGTGCCGTCCGTACCCGGCCCGCTTGGGTTTTTGAAGACCAAGGTCCAGTCCGCAACAACCTGCTTACTGCCGCGGAGGAACAAGAAAGGAGCGACCCACGATCGAGATGTCAGGAAGTGGCCGTGCCGCCGGCCTTGGTACCTTCGACGCTTGCAACAGCAAACCCTAGGATTGCCTCAACCTCTCACCTTCCAGCAGACCCCAGCAGCTTATGGCCATCCAGACCAGATCTTGCAAGGCATTGCTTTAGAATCTGGCCGCAATGCAGCCTCTTCTCCATCAAGCTCGACCAGAACAAGTCAGTAGCCGCTCCAAGCTTGCCGACTTCATGAGTCCCGTCCAGCCGAGTTCTCGCAGACCGCTGAGCCAATGGAGGCTGACGACTGGCTGAAGGATATGGATAGAAAGCTGAACCTAGTGCAGTGCACACCCACGGAAAAGACCCAGTTTGCTGCACATCAACTTCGTGGTTCCGCAGCTGACTGGTGGGAAAACTACTGTGCTGCCCATCAAGATGCCGCCAACATCGCCTGGCCCGAGTTTGCGGAAGCCTTCAGAGATGCACATGTCCCAGAAGGAGTAATAGACATCAAGAGAGAAGAGTTCAACACCTCAAGCAGGGACATTCCAGCATCAGCGAAATACCTGAGCAGGTTCAACCATCTAGCTCGCTATGCACCAGAGGACGTGAACACGGACAAGAAGAAGATCAGAAGGTTTCTGAAAGGGATGAATGTGGCAATGAAGTCCAGCTTCTTGCCCATGACTTCCCTACCTTCCAGCACATGGTTAAACAGCCTTAGTGGTTGAGAAGATGCGAGGAAGGAGATCGACGTTTTTCGCAAGCGCAAGGCCTCCCAGATGCAGTCTCGTAGTGGTCCGAGGTTCTAGGCCCTATCTCCCCAGTCCTTCCCGTCAGTTTGCCCATCCCAGTTTCAAGAGCGGGGTGTCGTCGTCTGTTTCTCGCCCGACTTCTTCTGTTCAGTCCCGACCCTCAGTGCAAATACCGATTGGCGCAAGTCGCCCCTACCTCAGCGGCCTTCAGCGGAAGAGTTATTCCGAGTGCCCCGGAAAGCCGATGCTACAACTGCAACGAGTTGGGTCACTCGCCGCGACACTGTCCCCAGAAGCAAGACCCTGCAGTCCCTGGACGCCCTGAGGAACGCCAGCGCTTCAAGAGCCCTGTGTTTCAGTCGAGGACAGCCGACTACACATACTAATGGATCTGCCTCCGTGCCCCTCCGACCTTTGGACTGTGGCCGAGTCATCATATCCAGTCAGAGACAGCCCGAGAAGTTCAGATTGGTAATGGGTACGTTTCTTGTCAACTCCGTACCTGCAGTTGTTCTGTTGATTCTGGAGCATCGCATTCCTTATTTCTCAATCTTTTGGATAAGTATGTTGGATTTCGAGTCTTTAGTATACCTATGTCATACACTCCCCTGGCAAGGAGTTTAGGTCAGACCAATCTTGCCCTGGAGTTCCTTGGTAATTAAAGGAGTAGTTTCTCAGCAACCCCATTGTCCTGGAATCACAAGGCTTGGATTGATTCTTGGCATGGACTGGTGTAGTAAGCATAGGCCGAATAGACTGTGCAACTACACCATAACCCTGCAGTGCCCTTTTGGACAAGAAGTGAAGTTTGCCTCCCTTGGAGACCCTAAGAACCGACCCCTCCTGAGCTCCATGCAAATAGTCCCTTTGGAAGAAGTGCGGTGATCAATGATACCCTGATGTCTTCCCAGACAGGTTTACCCGGAATGCCCCCTGATAGAGAGGTTGAATTCTCTATAGAGTTGCTACCCGGCACAGCACCCATATCCAAGAGACCTATAGAATGGCGGCTAATGAGTTAGCCGAAGTGAAAGAGCAGATAGAAGAACTTGAGAGCCTAGGTTTTGTGCGACCTAGCATCACCTTGGGGAGCTCCAGTGCTCCTAGTGGAAAAGAAGGAATAAGACCAAGGAGGATGTGCGTTGATTATCGCGCACTGAATGGAGTAACCATCAAGATAAGTATCCTCTACCAGGATAGATGATCTGTCGACCAGCTGCAAGGAGCTAAAGTTTTCTCTAAGGTTGACTTGAGATCAGGATACCACCAATTGAAGATCAGATCTGAAGATATACCCAAAACAGCTTTCCTACCCGATATGCATATGAGTATACGGTGATGTCTTTTCGGACTCACTAATGCTCCAGCTTTCATCATGAGTCTTATGAATAAGGTATTCATGGATATCTCGACAAGTTTGTCGGGTATTTATGGATGATATCCTAATCTTCTCCAAGGACGAGCAGAACATGTTGGACATTTGAGAATGTTCTAGGAAAGTTAAGAGAGCACCAGTTGTTGCCAAGTACTCGAAGTGTGAGTTTGGCTAGACCGAGTTGCATTTTCTCGGCATGGTCACTGCCCAAGGAGTAGAAGTGGACCGGGAAAGTGAACGTGCTTTCTTGGAAATCCCCGACTACGGTCACGGAAGTGAGAAGTTTCCTAGGTTTGGCTGGTTATTATCGGAGATTCATTGAAGGATTTCAAGGATTGCCAAACCCATACAGAATTGCTAAAAAAGAAAAGAGGTTTGAATGGAGTGACGCCTGTGAGAAAAGTTTCATGGAGTTAAGGAAAAAGGCTGACTACCCCACCTGTGTTGATCCTTCCGGATATCAGGAAAGACTTTGAGGTATACTGTGATGCATCCCGACTAGGCATAGGCTGTGTGCTTATGCAGGAAGGAAGTGGTTGCGTATGCCTCAAGACAGTTAAGACCCATGAGCTGAAACTACCCGACCCATGACTAGAGTTGTCAGCAGTAGTGCATGCCTGTGAAGATATGGCGACACTACCTGGTTGGAAACGGTTGTGAAGGTATACACGATCATAAGAGTCTGAAGTACATCTTCACTCAGACGGAGCTTAATCTCAGACAAAGAAGATGGCTTGAGTTGATTAAGGATTACGAGCTTGGAATACATTACCACCCTGGCAGGGCAAATGTTGTGCCGATGCCTCAGTCGAAAGTCATTGTAATGCCATCTTGACCCCGCCCCTTCAACCCGAGCTAAGTCAGAGCTGGAAAAGCTAAGGATAAATATGGTCAAGCCAGGAACGCTGGCGACTTGCTGATTCAGCCTACCTTGGAGGACCGGATCAGAGAAGCTCAAAAGTAGATGAAAAGATCTGTATTCTCTAAAGGAAGCATGGACCCAGGGAAAAGCCCGAGTTCTCCATCGACAGCAAAGAACTGTTTGGTTTGGTAAACGCATTTGCGTGCCCGACAGAAAGGAAATCCCAAGACTTGATCTTGAGAGAAGCCATGAGTCCGCTTATTCATCCACCCAGGAAGTACCAAGATGACAAGGATATTAAGATCATACTGGTGGCCTGAATGAAGCGAGATATTGCCGAGTATGTCGCAGTTTTGACATTTGCCAAAGGGTTAAAGCAGAGCATCAGAAGCCAGCAGGATTGCTCAGCCCTTAAGGATACCCGAGTGGAAATGGGAAGAAATAGGAATGGATTTCATCGTTGGATTACCTAAGACCCCGGCAGGACATGATTCCATCTGCGGTAATAGTGATCGACTGACCAAGGTCGCCCACTTTATCCCCGTCAAGACAACCTACCCGGCCAAGAAGCTAGCCGAGCGTATCTGACCAAGGTTATCTGCCAACATGGAGTCCCAAAAGAAGATATGTCTGACCGAGGAGCTCAGTTCACCTCCCACTTTTGGCAAAAGTTGCATGAGACAATGGGCACTAACCTGAATTTCAGTTACCGCATATCACCCCCAGACGGATGGACAAACGAGAGAGTCAACCAGATCGTGGAAGATATGCTAAGAGCATGTGCCTTGGATTTTGAAGGAACCTGGGATCTCTGTCTGCCTTATGCCGAGTTCTCCTACAATAACAGCTATCAAGCCAGTATCCAGATGGCCCCCAATGAGCTCTATATGGACGCAAGTGTAGAACCCCACTCTGTTGGACAGACGTAGGAGAAAAGATGGTTTTTGGACCAGACATTTTGAAAGAGGCAGAAGAGCGAGTTAAGGTTATCCGAGAGCGCTTGAAGACAGCCCAAACCCGGCAGAAAACTATGCAGATAATCGGAGACGAGAGCTCGAGTTTCAGATAGGAGACCATGTGTATCTCCGAGTATCACCCCTACGAGGAACAAGAGATTTGGAATGGGTGAAAGCTAGCGCCTCACTATCGGACCTTACCCTATTGCGACAGACGCGGAGTAGTGGCGTATCAACTGAGGTTACCGAAGAACTCTCTGACGTCCACGACGTGTTCCATGTGTCCCAGTTGAAGAAATGTCTTCGCATCCCAGAAGAGCAAGTTCCGTTGGAAGAGATCAACGTACAACGCAACCTTACATACAAGGAACGCCCTATTCGGATTTTGGAGACAAGGGACAGACATACAAGACGAAAGGCAATCAAATTCTGCAAGTGCAATGAGTAATCATTCTGAAAACGAAGCTACATGGGAACGAGAAGATCGCTTCAAGCTGAGTACCCGGAGCTCTTTGCCGAGTAGCGAATCTCGGGACGAGATTCTGTAAGGGGGAGGTTTGTAACGACCCGCTTTCCTTTTCCTGTTTAACTGGTTTTCTGATCTTAATCTTTTCCTATCCCGTCAGCTGTGCCTCCGTTTTCCCTCTCCCGCCGACTACCTTCTCTCTTGTGCCGAGTAGAGTGCTACTCAGTCCTTGTACCTGCCCTTATCCTTGTCTTACTCGGACCCCTTTGCTGCCGAGTGAGCACTGTGATTGGCCGACTACCTTGTGAGACCTGTTGCTTCTTTGTCCCCGGTTGCACCCACCCGTTGGACGCCGACTACCGAAGGTAGTGAAGAATCAATCTTCACCTAACCGCAGCATCGCTTGGACCAGTGGTCGAGTCCGAAGCCCGGTCAGTGAGATTCTCCAACCTGTCCTAGCCTTGACCTTAAGTCTCATCGCAGCTACAGTGCCTGCCAACTCCTCTGACCAGTTGGACTCCAAAGTCACTTCCTGTCATATCCCTGTCAGTTCATCTTGACTTCCTTGCTCCACCCGTTGCCCAGCTCCACCGTGCCTCAACCTTGCACGTCGGCTATATATATATATTGGCCAACCGTGCCCCTTCTTCCTTTGTTTGCAAACCGGCCAGCTCCCGCTCTGCTAAGTCTTCATCCTCTCAAGCTTTGAGCTCTGTCGCCTGGTTCGCAAGCCTGGTTCAGCCGACTGCCCCCTTTCTGCAGCCGACTACTTCTGATCCTTTTTCTTGGTGTTTTACTTCTCCTGCTTATCAGTGTTTCTTTCTGCTTGTTCAGAACCTGAACCGGTGGACGATCCGAAGCCACCTTCGCCGAAGAAGACCCCTCCTTGGAACAAGGCAAGCCTCTTTGATCATATTGTTTCCCATATATGCAAAACTATGTTGTTTGGAAAATATATGCATGCTTAGTTACACCTTTTTAAACTGTTGGCCTCGGTTATGCAAGCGCAACCGATGGACCCGCCCAGTAGTAGCACTTATTTGGAGGATGTTGTTATATTTCTCCCTTGAAGAGCCCACAAATGGCACGCTAGCATCCTATCTGAGGATACGATGCCGAGTAAAATGGCTTAGCCTGCAACGTTGTTTGTCGTTGGGAAAATGATGGGTTTTACTAAACAGTTTGGAAACCCGATACCTTGTGTATCGGCGCGTTTTGTGAAATAAAGGAAAGATTGTGAAAATCTTGATGTACAGAGACAGTGCCTGTGTGCTTGGCTATGTATTATCATTAAGGATCGATTCCCATGGCGTAGATTGTTTGTCAGTGATTTGTGAAAAGTGTTGATGAACGGAAAGGGAACCGTGACCTGAGTTTGCCGAGTAAGCAAACGGAAGCCTGTGTGGCCAGAAACGGATCTGTGTGGTCGGTGTTAAGCACCATAAACAAGTGTATGAAAAGTAAACAGGATGAAGATCATGCTCCCGGGTTGTAGCCAGGCAGCAAGTTTAAGCCCCGGGTTGTAAGCCAGGGGGACGGCAATTCAGTCTTCGGTTGTAGCCAGAAGACGGTGATGAGCACGCTCCCGGTTGTGTAGCCAGGCAGCAGTGTTTTAGCTAGCTGGTTGTAGCCAGCCTAGCGCATTAGTGCCATGATCATGCTCCCGGGTTGTAGCCAGGGCAGCGATGATGAGCCCCCGGGTTGTAGCAGGGCGGCCGATTAGCTAGCTGGTTGTAGCCAGCCTAGCGGCATTCAGTGCCATGATCATGCTCCCGGGTTGTAGCCAGGGCAGCGATGATGAGCCCCCGGGTTGTAGCCAGGGCGGGCCGACTAGCTAGCTGGTTGTAGCCAGTGAAGCGGGCATCAAGTGCCACAGCTGAGATTTGGTTGTAGCCGAGTCTCAGGGTCAACGAGTGGTTGTAGCTACTCGGGAGATAAAGGACCAACAAAATGCAAAGTAAAAGATATAAGAACATGTATGTTCACTCTTGATTCCTTAGTGGCGAGTTGTGAAAAAGCAACTTGCGGGATTGGATGGAGGCGTGAGCCCTGTCCGCAACTAAAATTTGAACTCACTAGTGTTTCAAAAGAAAAGGGTTTATTAAGGCAGTCTTTCGCAATTGAAACCCTAAGCTCTTCTGGTCTACCCAACATGGCATCATTCCGGCTTGCTGAGTACGAAAGTACTCACCTTGTTCATATATATGTATAGTAGGTTTTGGAGTGGAAGACGAAGATCCGACTGCTGCGAGTTCCTCCAAGACCAGGCGACTACGAAGACCTCTGAAGGTTTCGAGCCTAGTTCCCAACCGAGCCTGTGGAGTAGTTTTTGTCCAGCTTCCGCCCTGTTCTGCTGTTTCGCTAGTTTACCAGTTGATTATTTTGCCCATCCCGGGTCTGTCCTGGATGGATCTCCTTGTACGTATATGTAAGTACTCTGTTTATGTATTATTGTAACTCTGTGTTGTATCATTGTTGTGCGTACCCGACTACTGATCCTGGGATCAGGTGCCTTATGCACATGGTGGCCTTCCACCTAGTCGGGAGGCGCCACACACGCCCTGTCGCCTCGTCATTAATGCGGGTAGTTGGAGACATGGTCCACTCGACTCAACCTTGTGCCTGGGGCAGAAAGCTCATCGAGCCCTCCGCGCACACAAGGCGCCGAGCTCCTCGGGGACGGCAAATGTGAGTCCCAGGCCCGGGGAGCGGCGCCCAGGACCAAGGATGTCTCTGTAACGTGCCCCGGGACCGAGCTTGTGAGTCCCGGGATGGAGGGCGAGACCCGGGGCCCGGGAACGTCCCGGTGCGCCCCGAGGCCGAGCCTGTGAGCCCCGGGCCCGGGACGAGCTTCTGGGACCAGGGACGAGACCCGGGGCCTGGGCATGGAGCTTCCCAGGACCGGGGACGAGACCCGGGTCCCCGGCATGGAGCCTGTGGGCCCCAGGATCGGGCAGCGAGACTCGGGGCCCGACCATGGAGCGTCCCGGGCCCGGGAAATCCCAGTGATGTGTCCCAGGGGCATGCCCCGGGAAGGGAGCTGTGGGCCCCAGGCCCGGGAAGTCCCAGATATGTGTCCCGGGGCGCTCCTCGGGACCGAAGCCATGGCCCCGGGACCGGGGATGTCCTCGGGGCCCCGGTACTTGACCGGAAGAAGGCTGTAGCCGGCCGTCGCCGGTGCGGAATGTGGCCCCGGAGGAGCTGACGTGGCCGAAGACCCACGCGTCCCCGGGGTATGTGGACCTCCTTTCCGTTTCGCGCCGACAGTGGCCCCTGGCCCTGTTGCTCGGCCGGGATCAACTCCGGGCAGGAACAAGGCCACGTCTTGAAGAAACGAGGGGACGCGGGGTCCCGGCTGTAATACGGTGGATATGTGCCCAGGAACCGGAGACCCGGGCTGGAAATATGGAATGAATTGGGATGACTTCCCCGGACTCGCACTCGTCAAGGCGATGTTGTCCGGGTAATCGCGCCCCATCTGGTTGTGAAAATGTTGAGGAAGCCGTGGTGGTTCGCGAGGAGGCACGGGAAGCCGTGGCCGAGACCGTGCAACGGAGGTAGGGTTCTTGACCGTGCGAGCACCTCGTGGAGCGATGACCGACGAATCCGAGGAAGACTCCAGTCCCCTTCTGACTCTGCCTACGGCCGCCTTTAGGGCCTAGAAACGCCTTCCCCGGGCGCGTTCACCTCGGGCCCCAGGTCCCGGGGAGGTTCCCGGTCCCGGGGCACGTTACCGGGGCGCTGACCTGAGCACCCTACTTAAGCCTGCCGGGGAAGGGTCTAACTGAGCCCGGTTGGGAGACACCGATCACCAGGAAGGGGCCTTCCCGCAGGGGAAGGTTTATTTCTTTCCGGCACGTGTGAGGACACGGCGGAGGACAAAGTCCTCGACCTGGAGCGATCGGGCCCGAACCTTATGCTGATAGTAGCGCTTGAGGCTGTGCTGGTTACGACCGACACGGTGCGAAGCGCGCCGCTGTCGGTGACGATTCGACGCGATGTAGCATTGCGGAGTACCTCGCTGGCGAAGTACACCGGCTTTTGTTGCGTGCTCCCCGATCCCGGCCAGACGGGGGCTGGTGGCTCGGGCTCAACTCCCCTGGGAGGGAGCGAGCTCTCGCGGCCGGGAGCATATGTAGGCCCAGGCCCCGGGGGCCCCGGCTGGAATGTGGTTTGATATATGCCGGGATCCGGGGGCCCGGGCTTGGATTTGGGAAGTGTCGGGATGACTTCCCCAGACTTGCTCTCGCCTGGGCGAAGCTGTCCAGGTTTTCGCTCCCAGTCCGGGTGCCACGTCCCTAGGCCCGCACTCGCCTTGGCAAGGCTGCCCTGGTTCGGGCTCCCCGGGGTCGGGCCCGGGAGGCGAACCCGGGCCGTGCGTTTGTCTGGCAAGGGGCGCTCGACGACGAGTGCCGCGCTCGGCCACTTGTGGGTTGCCGCTGGCTCGGTGCCGCGGCAACAACCCGCGCATGATGGCTTTTGTGAAACACGGTGCGAGAGCGGGCATGCGCCCTGCCCCGAGGGTAGCGAGGACGCTCTCGGGTTCTGGAACTCGAGAGGTTGCCCCGGATCGGGAGCCGGGTTCGGACGTCCGCCTAGGACCGGACCGTCCGAACACCGACGATCGGACTGTCCGCCTAGGGATCGGACCGTCCGAATCACCTCGATCAGGCTTGGCCTGCTACTGTTCCTGCCGGAACTTCTTGACATGCTCGGCCAAGTTCTGGACGGCACGGCACTCCGTGAGGTCGTGCGAGTCCGTCTCGTGGACGGTGCACCACTTCCGGGCCGTCGCTGGCGAAGGCGGCGCATGTGCAGCCCTTTGCCGCTTGCCACTGTTGTCATCCCCGCGGGCGACGCCGGCCCGGGGGGCGCCCACAACAGCCAGGGCGAAGTTCTCGACGGCCGCCTTGTCCTTCTAGCGCTTCCTCCTGTCCCGACGCGATGCGGAGCGTGAGGACTCGCCGTCCTCTTCAGGGCCCTCGTCAGGGGCCTCAGGGCGTGGCCTGTTCCACGCCCGGGCCTCCTCCTTGCGGGCGCAGAGGTCGGCGAGGCTGAACAGCTCAGTCGTGGTCTGGACGTCGCGGGTGCCCAGCTTCTCGAGCATGCGCTTGTCGCGCACGCTCGAGCGAAAAGCATGGATGACCGCGTGAGGAGCGATGTGGGGATGGTGTTTACGGACCTGGCTGAAGCGCTGCAGAAAATGCCTCAGCGACTCGTCCCTGCCCTGACGCAGGGCATGGAGGTCCGCCTCGGTCCCAGGGCGCGGGAAAGTGCCCTGGAAGTTCACCCGAACTGGTGGCGGAGGTTCTCCCACAGTAGATCGACCTTCGGGGAGGTTCATCATCCAGAGCGAGCCTGGGCCTTGAGAGCGAGGGGAAGTAGTTCGCCATCACCTTCTCATCGCTGCCAGCCGCCTGGATGGTGGTGGTGTATATCTGCAGGAACTCCGTGGGGTCGACGGAGCCATCATACTTCTCCGGCAAGCTAGGCCGGAACCTGGCCAGCCAGTGCACCTGCCGGAGGCCTGGGGAGAGCGCCAGGCAACCGAGCTGTACTGAACGGCTCAGGCAACGGACGACGGTTTCCTGGGGGAATTGGGAGCTGAAGGCCTGGGCTCAAGACGCGCGGCAGCATCGCGCGGCCGTTCGCGCTGTCGCTCCCCAAAGTGACCGGCGTTCCTCGTGGGACAGGCATCCGGTTGAGCCGGTGACGGAGGTCGCCGGGCCGTTCTTGGCCCCTGGGCGCACCCTGGCTTGGTTCCGCGTCGGGCAGTGGCCGGCTCGCGCTAAGAATCGCGCGGTCGGTTGCTCCCGCCCCTGCACTGCTGTCGGCGTGATGGCGATGGGCGTGCCTACCAGGTTGCGACTTCGTTGAGCAGCGCCGCTCCCGGCCTCCGCCTCCCGGTAAATGCCGGAGGTGGCGCAGGAGGGCTTCTGCGCCAGGAGGGCTCCCTGCAGGCGACGCTGGTTGGAAGTCGAGATGGCGGCGCGCCGTGGAGGGCGGGGGGTCGTCCGCCTCACGCCTCATGGATGAGGCCGCGGCAGACCCGGCGGGGCACTTGCCGGCTCCCTCCGCAAGGAAAGGGGCCGAGGCCGCACATCCAGGCCGCCGAGGGGCGAGCTCGGGCCGCCAGGCTCGCGCCGCGCACCCCCTGGAAGACGAGGAGGGGAAGTGTGGCGGGCTCGCCACAGGGCTAGCGTCGCCCGCAGGGTGAAGCCGCCGGATCCTCGTCGGAGTCCTCGGGCGATGGCCTCCTGCCATGGAGCGTGCGCGGTGTTGGGACGCCAGCGTGTCGCCTGGAAGTGAAACTCCCCCTACTTGGCGCGCCAGCTGTCGGAGGAGGAAACTCCAACCGCGGGGAGTCTGGAGACCCCCCTTTTAAGTTCGGCCAGGGGAGTTGTCCCAGGACGGCTTGCGGGCGTCCGGTGGAAATGTGCTCGGGCCCGGGGACCACGCTGAGAGGCGTTGCACGCAAGGGTGAAGGAGGAGCGTAGACAGGTTCGGGCCGCGTGGAGGCGTAATACCCTACTTCCTGTGTGTTTTGGCTATGTGGAGATGAATGTGGTAATGCTGTACAAGATGAACTCAGGGTGCTCAGGAGCTAGCCGCTCTCTCGGAAGGAAGAGAGACCGAGCCAGAGATCCCGTCCCCCTAGATGTTGCATGGATCTCCTTTTATAGGTGAAGGGGAGTCCATAGTGCCAAGAACACGTGAGAGAGCCTTTCTGGAGACTTCTCCTGTTGCACACGTCCGCCTACTACGCCCACGCCGGAGTTGGTCTGCTGCAGTGGCTAAAGTCATGAGGATGTGACCGGCGCAACGTCATCGCTGCCGGAAGTCAAAGTCTCTGACCGCACGGTCGTGTGTGCACGGGGGCCATCATGAGATGTCACGCATGGCAGAGCAGGCGACAGGGCGACACGCCCTGTCGCCTCATCATTAATGCAGGTAGTTGGAGACATGGTCTGCTCGAGTCAACCTTGTGCCCGAGGCAGAAAGCTCATCGAGCCCTCCGTGCACACAAGGCGGCCGAGCTCCTGGGGACGGCAAATGTGAGTACTCGGCCCGGGGAGCGCGCCCTTTCGGGACCAGGGATTCTCTGTAACGTGCCCCCGGGACCGAGCTTGTGAGTCCCGCGGACGGAGGGCGAGACCCGGGGCCTGGGAAACGTCCCGTTGCGCCCCGAGGCAACCGAGCCTGTGAGCCCCGGGCCCGGGGACGAGACCCGAGGCCCGGGAACAAAGCTTCCCAGGACCAGGGACGAGACCGAGGCCTGGTCATGGAGCTTCGCCGGGACCGGGGACGAGACGCCGGGTCTGGGCATGGGAGCCTGTGGGGCCCGGATTGGGCAGCGACGGACCCGGGCCCAACCATGGAGCGTCCGGACCGGGGCGCGAGGCCCGGGCCCGGAAATCCTAGTGATGTGTCCTGAATTGGGCGTGCCCGGGACAAAGGCAGCTGTGGGGCCTGGCACCACCAGGGAAGTGCCACCCCAGATATGTGTCCGACCCCTGGGCACTCCCCGGGACCGAAGCCGAGGCCGTGGGGACCGGGATGTCCTCGGGCCCCGGTACTCTGACCGGAAAGAAGGCTGTGAGCCAGCCGTCGCCGGTGCGGAATATGTGGCCCGGAGGAGCTGACGTGGCAAAGACCCACGCGTCCCCGGGTATGTGGGACCCCCCTTTCTCGTTTCGCCGACAATCGGTGTGCACTTTAAGAGATGGCAGATCAGGGTCACTCTGTGGCTGACAGCTATGAAGTGCTTCTGGGTGAGTACTGGCAAACCTGAAGGAGTTTCTTCCTTGCGATGACAGCAGAAAGAATTTGAGGAAGCCACTACTCTCTTTATGGGATGCATTCTTAGCGTTCTTGGTGATCGTCTGGTCGCGGTGTACATGCATATGACCGACGCTAAGGAGTTATGGGATGCACTGAATACCAAATTCAGTGCTACTGATGCTAGGCAACGACTTGTACGTCATGGAGTAATTCACGATTCAACATGGTTGGACAACCGTTCTGTGGTTAAACAGGCTCATGAACTACAAACCATTGCTAAGGAACTCGAACTCCTTAATGTTGTGTCCTTCCCGAAAATTTATGGCTGCATGCCATTATTGCAAAACTACCTTCTTATGGAGGAGTTTTTGGTATTGCAAAACTCAAAACACAAGAGACAGGAGTACTCCGTTGAGGGGTTAATTGGTGTCTGCTTGACATTGAGCAGAAAGCTTGGCAAAGGACGCTGCGTCAAAAAAAGAGATGGTGGCCAGTCTTAGTGCCAATATGGTGTAAAAAAGACTGCAAACAAAAAAACAATAAAGGGAAAATTATAAGCCCAACAAACATGACCACTTCAAGAAAAAGAGGAACAATAACAAAAAAAACAAAGGAGGAAGATGGGTCCAAAGAACTTGCTTTGTGTGTGGCTTGCAACTGGTCATATTGCCAGAAAGTGTCCTTCACAACGTAAGGGCATGAAGGCCCTGCAGGGATAGACCTCTAAGTCTGCTCTATTAATGTGAGCATTGGCAATATTGGAGATGGGACCGGGTATGGTAATTACCTACTGTTCTCTCAGTTAAATCTCAGTCTACTATTGGTGGGTTGATACGGGGCCAATGTCATGTTTGTGCTGACGTATGTTTGCTTTTTCTCTTATCAGGTCAACCGGCGATTCCTCCGTCCTAATGGGGAATGGGTTGCATGCTTCGTGTTCATGGTGTTGGTACGGTAGATCTAAAGTTTACTTCGGGAAAGATCGTGCAGCTGAAGAGCGTGCAGCATGTCCCTACTATCGACAAGAATCTTGTAGTGGTTCCCGTCTATGTAGAGATTTCGGGTTTAAGTTGGTATTTGAGTCTAATATAAGTAGTCGTGTCTAAACATGGATATTTTATTGGTAAAGGCTATGAGTGTGGAGGCTTGTTCCTTTTTCCCTTTCTGATCCTGCAATAAGTCTGTGAACCATATTTGTGCAGTGTGGATGATGATGCCAGTATCTGGCATTCACGTTTATGTCATGTAATTTTGGTTTGAGTCTCGGCTTTCCTAGTTTGATTTTAAATTCCTAGTTTTTCCATTGTCAAAAGTAAGTGACCATAGTTGTGTGCAATCAAGCAACCTCGCAACCCCACAAGGCTACTGAGGAGAGAAAACTTGGCACCACTAAACTCCTACATTCAGATCTTGTGAAAAATAAATGGGGTGTTGAGAAAAGGGTGAAAAAGATATTTCATGACTTTGATTTGATGATGCAACTAGAGTTCTGTTATGTGATATTTATTGCAAACGAAAGATGAGGCTTAGACTATTTAAAATTTATAAGGCAGAAGTTGAAAACCAATCTTGACAGAAAGATAAAAAGAATTAGGTCAGATCGTAGTGGAGAGTTTTTCTCTAATATTTTTGATTTATTCTGTGAGGAAACATGGTATTTATACATGAGCGTCTTACAGACGCCTCCCTATTCTCCCGAATCTAATGGGATTGCCGAAAGGAAGAACCGTACGTTGACTGACTTGATGAATGCTATGTTAGACACTGCGGGATTACCTAACGCATGGTGGGGGGAGGCTTTGTTGACCTCAAATCATGTACTGAATAGAATTTTTAACAGAAATAAGGATAAAACACCATACGAGGTATGGATTGGGAGAAAACCATCACTTTCTTACTTGCGTACATGGGGGTGCTTGGCGAAAGTCAATGTACTAATAACGAAAAAGCGCAAACTAGGACCTAAGACTATGGACTATGTCTTTCTGGGTTATGCTCATCATAGCACTGCTTATAGATTTTTAATTGTTAAATCTGAGGTACCTGATATGAATATGTGTACAATTTTAGAGTCTCGTGATGCTACGTTTTTTGAGGGAATTTTCCCAATGAAGGATACACATAGCACTTCTAGTCAATCTTCTGATTTAATCACACCACCAGAACAAACTAAACATACATTTGAACATCTTGCTGAGGAGGATGACAGTGAAGCTCCTAGAAGGGGCAAGAGACAAAGGATTCTAAGTATCCTTTGGTGACGACTTCACTGTGTACCTTGTGGATGATACTCCAAGTCAAGGTTTCAGAAGCTTATGTATCCCCTGATTCTGATTACTGGAAGGAGGCCGTCCGTAGCGAAATAGACTCCATTATCGCTAACGGGACTTGGGAGGTGACAGAGCGACCCTATGGGGTGCACAACCTGTAGGTTGCAAGTGGGTGTTCAAGAAGAAGCTAAGGCCTGACGGTACTATTGAAAAGTACAAGGCTCGGCTTGTGGCCAAGGGCTATACTCAGATAGAAGGCGAAGATTTCTTTGACACTTACTCACCTGTTGCTAGATTGACCATAATTCGCGTACTTCTCTCCTTGGCTGCCTCACATGGTCTTCTCGTTCATCAGATGGACGTTAAGACAACTTTTCTTAATGGAGAGCTGGATGAGGAAATTTATATGGAGCAGCCTGATGGATTTGTAGTAGAAGGTCAAGAAGGCAAGGTGTTAAAGTTGTTAAAATCTTTGTATGGTCTGAAACAAACTCCTAAGCAGTGGTATGAGAAATTCGATAGAACACTAACTTCTGCGGGCTATGTAGTCAACAAGGCAGATAAGTGTGTATACTATCGCTATGGTGGGGGTGAGGGAGTTATTTTGTGCTTGTATGTTGATGACGTACTAATCTTTGGGACAAACCTTGAGGTGATTAATGAGGTTTAAATCATATCTTGTCTCAAAACTTTGATATGAAAGATCTGGGAGTAGCTGATGTTATCTTAAACATTAAGCTAATCAGAGGTGAGGATGGGATTACACTCTTGCAATCTCATTATGTGAAAAAAGTCTTAAGCCTCTTTGGCTATATTGATAGCAAGCCTTCTCCAACTCCTTATGATCCTAGTCTTTTTCTTCGCAAAAACAAAAGAATTACTAGGAATCAACTGGAGTACTCCTAGATAATTGGCTCACTTATGTATCTAGCTAGTGCAACTAGGCCAGACATCTCCTTTGTTGTGAGCAAATTGAGCCGATTTACCTCTAATCCGGGAGATGATCATTGGCACGCGCTTGAGCGAGTTATGCGCTATTTGAAGGGGTACTATAATCTTAGACTTTCACTATACTGGGTACCCATGCGGTATTGGAGGGGATATAGTGATTCCAATGGATCTCTGATGTTGATGAGATCAAAGCCACTAGTGGATATATTTTTACACTAGGTGGTGGTGCTGTTTCATGGAGGTCGTGCAAACAGACCATTTTGACGATATCAACCATGGAAACAGAGTTTACGGCACTAGATACTACTATTGTTGAGGCAGAATAGCTGCGTGATCTATTAATGGATTTGCCTGTGGTTGAAAAACCAGTGCCAGCTATCGTTATGAACTGTGACAATTAAACTGTCATTGCTAAGGTGAATAGTTCTAAGGATAACATGAAATCGTCTAGACATGTGAACAGATGATTAAAATTTGTCAAGAAATTGAGAAATTCCGGAATTATAAGTTTGGATTATGTCCAAACAGCTAGCAACCTGGCAGATCCCTTTACGAAGGGGCTATCACGAAATGTGATAGATAATGCATCGAGAGAGATGGGAATAAGACCCATGTGAGTTACACTATGGTGGTAACCCAACCTATGTAATCGGTGATCCCATAAATTAGGACCTGGGAAGAACAAGCCATTAGTTAACGGAAGGAGAGTACTTTTAACTGTCTCTAAGTGAAGATACATATACTCTCACAAGCTGTACGGCAGGTTGGCCTTTGCCTTAATGTGTTTTGTTGGTTTTAAATAGCGAAGATGTTGTTCTACAGAGCATTCTTGAAAGAACACACCTATATGATCTCGACCGTTGGTCGCGGTTTACAGAGAGTTTGGGTGATCATACTAGGAAGCTCATGAAAGACCAAGGAGCATGACTTATAACCTCCAACCGAGGGGTAGGCTACTAACGGCCTAGTATCAGTTAAGGCTTTAAGTGAAACTTGCTTGCACAAAACTTGCAATTCAAGGCGTAGTCCATTGTTCAAGTTGTGAGCAAGTGTAGCTTGGAGTTCTAGGTGGATGTTCAACCTTAACCGGTCTCCATCGAAACACTGGTATATAAACAGTATTTTGGAGAATGGCAAATCTCTTTGGGGCTTTGAGATTTAGTGGGGGATTGTTGGAATTACTAAGTGGGCTAGGCCCGTGGCATGGGAAGTTTAGTACCACCTTGTTAGTTCTAGGAGAGGGAGACCTTCTTATAAGGGTGAGCTCTCTCCTAGCCACTTGAGACATGCATAGTGGAGAGAACTAGAGGAGCACACGCGCGCACTCGCTCGCCTCGCCCAGGCCAGGCCAGGCAGCGCGCGTTACGCGACATGCGCGTGAATGGTCCGCCAAAATTGGCTTCTCATGCTTGCGTAGGTGCAGCTTCTTTTTGCAGTTCTGTTTTGCTGCAAATCTTAACAACTTATCCGGAGTTTGTTTTGAACTCACAGGATAATTTGATAAGCGTGAAGTCCAGATAAGATTGCGCGGTTTATCCGGTTGGTTACGAGATAGAGATCGTGTGGGGTCCTGATTACGCGTTCCTAATATCTCTATAATACTGAGCTGCTGTCTCCATGCAACATAAGCGAAAACAATCTAGGGCTTGCCATCTCTTCTGTTCTGAGCCGTCATTCGTCGTTTACTCCGTCCCCGTTCGTATTGGCGTGCACTTCGACGGATTGGGAGAGTAGGTCTCCGGAACCCTACGCAGCTTCGACGTCGTGCATTGGGAGGGGTGAATAAGGTTTTGGAAGCGTTACGCCGCAACGTCGCTGTGCGCCCCATCACAGGACTCCCTTCCTTTACGTTTGGGCGCTGCGCGTCTGTTGTCATCACCCCAGTGCGCGTGTCGTTCGTGCGGTACGTGCTGTGCCGTGTGTTTGCTCTAGAAACAGGGTTGTAGGTATGCATACACTATGTCTCCTGTGTTTGATCTATTCATGTTAATTGCTATTATATACATGTTTAGGTCAGATTACATGGTTCTGTTTACTTATACTATTAATGTCATGATTTATTTATGGAATAAATTAAATCTACATATGCTTATATTTTTAACACTAAGAATTTAGTTGATTTTCTTGTTGCATTATCAGATTGAAAATTGTCAGATCGACGTTAGACTTGCTTGCCCTTCTTCAGTGACACAGTTGAAGTTACTAGGTGAGTTTCAATTTTGAACCCTTCTTGGGTTAACAAATTCATTTAAAAATTCACTAGGCGTGTGTAATAATTCTTGTGTCACCTAGAGGTACTATTTCCTGGTACAAATTTGTAACAGAAGGACAATAATAATCATCTCTTTCTTTCTCTCTTGCCTTAAAAGCTTTATTATACCATGCCTATCAATTTTCCTCTGCCTTAATTTGAAGATATGTTTGGAGATATGTATATATGGTGATCTTACTGCCATGTGTATGACTGAGAAGAAACCTTCTCTCCATATCAATTATTCTATGTCTGTTTATAAAGTTGAATCTTGCCTTCTTTTTTTTTTTTTGCTAACATGTGCTCCTTATGTGTTCTGCAATGTATATGCAATGTATAAATTTAAATATGCTAGCAGCACTAGAAATTTTCCCATAATTTCTATGTTTACGTTCCATATATTCCTGATGTTGGCTATACTATTTGTTTAGTTTAATTGTTCCAATTAATTTAATTCCTTCAAATTTCCATGTTAGAGGCTTATATCATCATAATCAGGTTTCCCACTATTCCATTATTCCCCTTTCGATCATCCATTTCAATTTCATAACTAACATAACCATATGTGGATATGCAAAAGTTAATATAACATGCTAGCTTCATTTTTCTGTTTTTTTGGGTGTTATAATCATGCATAAAGGGACATATTCAAATCTTGCTAGATTTGGCGGTGAATAAATGAATGATGCCAAATTTATGAGGTTAAACTAATATTTGGCCTGATACACATCCAGTTGGCACTCAGGTTAACTGAGTATGTGATTGCATCAGAATGTGTTTTCTCTTGAATCACTAGCTATTGTGCTTGAAAAATTAACATAGGTGTTTGGCTTTCAAGGAAGGAAAGAAAAATGTTTCGGATGCAGGTTTGACTGAGAATTTAATCTGAATGAGTTAACATTTTCTTCTCCTACTAATTGACTTACATTGTTTATTTTTATTAGATGCCTTTGGGTGCTGCTAAAATCTGAAAGCAATTAAGTCCCCTCCCCCCTCTCTTAAAAAATATACTTCTTCGTGGCAACTTTATTATTTTTCCTCATAATTTCATATACGACTCTTGATGTCAATTACTTTTGTGCATAATTATTGTCGCCCCAATAGTGTTTCTTTTTGTGTCTGTTGCTCTTGATTTCAGTGGAAATGTGTGATCTGAGGTCACAACCATGGAATTCGACTCCCCTGCTGTAAGTATTCATTCCTATTTATTAGAGATCGTTATTCATTATTGGAAATTGAAAACCAGTGTATCGGTTCAAAGTTTCATAAGCTTTTGCAGACATTACTTTTACAGGATGGAATAATGAGTCTATTTTTTTGAAAATTGAGATCACATCCTCTTTTTAGTTTTTTATCCAAAATGATTATATTGATTAAAAGCAACAAATTTGTGAAAAAAATGTTAAAACAAACTGCTTATGTGTGTTAGTCATGGTCATTTATTTGTTAAAGAAGCAAAAAGACATTCTTGGTCGTCACTGGTTTGAAAAATCAAAATATAGTGTAACATAAGCTAGGGTGATTTGCCTTCAAAGTTCAGAGCTCTCTCTCTTACTGTACTGAAGCTGCAATTTGATTTTGTAAATTATTTATGATACATAATACTAGATGAAATTATGACGGCAGAAATCAAGTATGGAAATTGTTTGTTTTTAATCTTCTACATGACATACTTTTCAATATTTTAAATGTTTGGTGTCCTCTAGACCTCTCTTGCTGGGTTGGCAGAGAAATTATCAGTGACCAAGACAAAAAAAAGGAGGAAATTGCAGAGGAAGAGCATACTCCATCAGAATAGCACATGCAATTGTTTGCAGAAGAAGAGGAAAATGAGGGAGTGCTAGCACGAAATTCATTTAGATTTCTAGGCCTGCATGTTTAGTCATTTAGATTTCTAGGCCTGCATGTTTAGTAACTGCACTTATGTATTTAGATGCACTCATGCAATTTGGCTTGCACTGGTGTAACCTCGGATCTCATATTCATATTTTTCATTGACTTTTTCACTCAATATCAATTGAATTAAACTTGTAGTAAACAAAACTATACATGTAAAATCTAGCATATCCGACAGAAGATAATTAATTAATTGTTGAGTACTACACAAGTGACTTGATTTTTTTAAATGTGCGTTCTAGCTTCTGATGATATTCTAGCTTTGGATGATAAATACTACAAAGAATGTGGTTTTCACTTTTCAGAAAGAATATATTCTTACACTTACAGTACATTAGACTTAATTCATATTATTTTAAATATATCTCATTGTATGCTTGATTGCAAAAACATAAATTTCTTGTTTGATTTGCATTACTAAATGTTGTCGTAGCATTAGCACGGACATGTTACTAGTAGAGATAAAAAATACTTAAAACATCCTAAATCTAACTGGTGCGCGCGCTCCAATCGGTCCTATCGCACGCACACAGCAATAGCCGTCGGATCAACACGCGTCGTCCATCCGCACGCTCACACAATCGCACTCTTCATGTTACCATGTCGTCCTCATCCGGTCTGAAACCGCCTCCTTTGTAGTTTACTGTTCAAAATTTCGAGAGCCACGCCCAGAGAGAGAGGCGGAGAGGGAGGCAGAGAAGGGGAAAGCAGCGATTTCTTCCCCAAATCTAGCGATTTTCTCCCCCAAATCCCAAATTGGTCGACGAAGGTGGTCATGGCGGCGATTTGCTGGTTTTGTGGTGGTGCTTGGCAACTGCTATGGTGCCATCAAGCTCTCCGCGCCGTTTCCCGTCATCCCGTCCCCTCGGTTGCACGGTTGGCATGGAGGCGCCCTCTGCACGGCCACTGTGCTGAAGGTGCCGAGGTGCTCCGGGTGGCGACGGCACCGGCAGTCACAAGGTAAGTTACCCTACGTACCTAGGTTTTTGTTGTTGTGGGATGTCAGGGTTTGTGGGATGTCTGAGCGCACGCGGCGGCAAGTAAACTGGCGGCGGTAGTGATCAGCCGGGGGCCGGTCCCTTGTGCTGCTTCCTGCATGGCATCAATGGCACCAGCAGCAAGTGTATTTTGGGATGAACAGGAAGTACACGATGTCGATTTTGGGAGGAACAGGAGCTATTTGCGAGGTACATGGTGTGGTTTAGGAGTCAACACTCATTGGATTTAGGATGCAACATTTTGCTTGGATGTTAGGGCCACCTTGGTGGTGGATTTGGTTGCAGATGATGTGCTCCTTCATGGGGGGGCCGAGCGTGTGCCAGTCACTGATCTGGCAGTTGTAGGTTTAGAAGTAACTTTTCTATTTTGCAATATTGTTCTCAAATTGTGGAGGCCATGGGCTCCGGGTACCTCACGACAAGCATATGGGCCATCAGAAAGAGGATGGGCCTAGCCTTGTAATTAGAGATATGATAGCACTCGGCAGACTTAACCTTGTATGATAAGGAAGATACAGTTCTAGTCGGGCAAGTTATATCTCTAGCAGGAGATCCCTTGGTCATAGTTCGATCGAGACTCCTACTTTGTAACCCTGTCCCCCAGTATATAAGGGGAGGCAGGGCGCCCCCTGAGGGCAGAAGTTCATCAGAACCACCACCATATATCCTCAAAGGAAATACACCACAACTGGACGTAGGGTATTACCTCATATCGAGGGCCTGAACCAGTATAAACCCCTTATGTTCTTTTACAGTCCACCGAGTTTCGATTCGACGAGTAGCCTTATATTCATATTGCCGGTGTAAAACATCGACAGTTGGTACGCCAGGTAGGGGTCTCGACGAGATCAACCTCAACAAGCACAATGGATTCGACAACCGGAGTCGACGGCAGCAAATTCTCCCCCGGAGAAACGATCACGTTCGGAAGCCTCGATTTCGTCGCCGACAAGTTTGGCAAACTCGCCCTGGCTGACTCGGACTCAATCCGATCTGCCGGGGAATCAGCCGACTCCGCACCAGTCAGCCCACACAACACTGCAGCAACCCTCATCAACTTGCTGCGACGATCTACCACTTGCCCAGGTCTCGAGACAACTCTCTCCTTCGGCGTTCGACTCGGACTCGGCCTTGAGCCGGCCGGGGTTGGGCTAGGAAGGGCAGAGATCATCAATCTCCCATGCAAACTCGGCAACGCCACAGACATCCATGATCTGCATCCTACGCGGCAGACCCGATCCCCTACCATTCAGTTCAGACACGGCCTAGAGCCATTCGAGATTAGATCTAGGGAGGTCGAAGTCGTCATCACACCCATTGACTACTTCGATTCCGAGTCTAGGTCGGATAGAAGTTTGAACAGCAGTTCGAGTAGTAGTCTGGCAAGCCTTCTACTGCCCCGCGAAATCTTTATGGCGTCCAAGGGCGACACTCCCTCTCAAGAGGCGCGCCGACTACGCGAGTAGCAAGAAGAGGAGGCCCACCGACTGCGACAACAATAGGAGGCCAAACGCGACGCTCGCAACAATGAGCTACACAGGGCTGGGCGAACCGCCCAGCAACAAATCCTCCAGACATGAGTCGGCGACCACGATGTCTTCGTCACTCCATAGTAGAATGTCGTGGCCACTGCGACCTTACTGGATACGCTCCAGTTTGGGCTGGATCATCAGGCCACCCCGACTATTGCGAGGATCAAAGCCATGATTACCGCTGCTGCATGTCAGCAGCACCAGCAGTCGGGAGACACCCTCATATCGACCAACCGGTCGGGTTCTCCAACAGCGGTCTCGTCTGCATCAGCACGATGCCGAGCGGCCGGCTCCAGTCAGCTACTCGTGGAGTCATGACAGATGTCTCTCGGCATCCCTAACAACAATCGGCGGTGTCCCTAGTACAACCGCCACGACAATCAGGATCTTCGAAGCCATCTGTGATGTGACCTTCGCCAGGACATCAACGCACGGCGCCACGAGCGCAGAGACGACGAGTGCCGCTGACTGGAGGATGAGTACGAGCGCTTCGGTCTCCACCACGAGCGGTTCCACCGCCGCAACCGGAGCCAGAGCCCTTACGCAGATGAAGGCGTACCAGCCTTCACCGAGGAGCTACAACAGGTCGACTAGCCATCGGGCTTCAAGCCTATAGGCATCAAAAAATACGATGGCAAGACCAATCCCGAGTCGCTCACGGTCTACACTCTAGCAATTCGAGCAGCTGGAGGCGATCACAAAGCCATGGCTAACTACCTCCCGGTCGCCCTGGCTAACTCGGCGAGGACATGGCTCACAGGGCTCCCAAAGCGGTCAATCGGCTCCTGGGAGAACTCCCGGAACGATTCATCGCCAACTTCTAGGGGACTTACGAAAGGCCGTCTTCCAAGCACGATCTCTATCAACTACACTAGAGGAAGAACGAGTCTCTTCGTTAGTTCATCAAAAGGTTCTCCGAGAAGCGCAACTCGATCCCAATGATCAAGGACGAGGTCGTCATCGCTGCCTTCCGCAAGGGAGTCAAGGATGCCCCGTTCATCGTAAAATTTACTCGAAAGCCTCCAACCTCTGTCAGGTCTCTCTTCGATATGGTGAACAAGTACGCCGACTCGACCGAGGCGGTCATCCAGGCCCTCGACGACAAGAAAGAGCCCCGGCAGAAGGACCAGAAAGCCAATGATGAGCCAGCACAGAACAAATCCGGCGGCCGCAAGCGGAAGTCGGACAATGTGGTAGCCAACGTGGAGCGTACTTGGTCATGACCCCTAAGGAACAACGAATACCAGAAAGTGATGAACGGGCCTTGCCCCTTTCATCCCAAGGGCATGCATGCGGCCAAGGACTGCTTCATGCTCAAGAAGTTTGTCTCCGAGCAGGCTTCGACATCTGGCGCCGACAAGGACAAAGACTAGCCAGATTCGGTGCAGCCGGCGATTATCAAGATCCCCAGGCTGAGCTCAACCATTTCTTCGGAGGGCCGTTTGCGTACGAGTCCAAGCGAAAGCAGAAGCTAATAGCACGCGACGTCAACTCGGTCTCTACAGCAGATGCCCCCCAATATCTGCGTTGGTCAAGATGCCCATTACATTCGACCACATAGATCACCCCGATTGGGTTACACACCCAGGATGATATCCACTCGTCCTAGACCCGGTCGTCAAAAGCATCAAGTTGAAGAAGGTTCTCATAGATAAAGGCAGTGCGCTCAACATTCTATTCGCCAAGACACTGGATGAGACGAAGATTCCTCATTCAGAGCTGCGGCCAAGTATGGCGCTCTTCCATGGGGTAATCCCCGGCCTATCTTCAACACCCCTCGGATAGATCATTTTGCCGGTCACCTTCGGCACGAGGGATAACTTCCGCACAGAAAACATCTGCTTCGAGGTCGCTGACTTCAAGACTACGTACCACGCGATACTCGGACGGCCGACGCTAGCAAAATTCATGGCAGTGCTGCACTATACCTACATGATGCTCAAGATGCCTGGGCCAACCGGAGTTCTTTTCCTTCACAGCGACGTCAAGCAAGCCTTCACCTGCGACAGGGAGAGCTGCGAGTTGGCTCAATCCCAAGAAGCGGCTGTCGGATGCAACAGCATTCGGGAAGCCGCCACAACAGAAGTCGAGGATGATCAAGTTCCGGTGAAAAAGCAGCAAAGTCAGGAAATTCAGCGGACTCTGACACGAAGAAGATCCCCCTGGACCCTTCCGACCCCTCCAAGACTGCTCTAGTCGGGACCGGACTCGACCCCAAATAGGAATACACGCTCGTCACTTTCCTCCAGGCAAACAAGGACATCTTCGCCTGGAAACCCTCCGGCATGCCTGGTGTACCAAGGGAGGTGATCGAGCACGCCCTCAATGTCAAGATAGACGCCAAGCCAGTCAAGCAACGGCTACGGCGCTTTGCACAGGACTGCAAAGATGCTATTTGGGAGGAGATAACCAAGCTCCTCGCAGCCAGGTTCATCAAAGAGGTCTTCCACCCGGATTGGCTGGCAAATCCAGTCCTGGTCCGGAAGAAGAACGGTAAATGACACATGTGCATCGACTACACCGACTTTTACAAGACGTGCCCCAAAGATCCATTTGGTCTACTGAGAATAGATCAGGTGGTAGATTCAATTGCGGGTTGCAAACTTCTCAGCTTTCTTGACTGTTACTCGGGATACCATCAAATTAGCCTGAAGGAGGACTGCCTAAAGACTTCTTTCATCACGCCGTTTGGAGCATACTGCTACATCACCATGCCGTTCGGTTTGAAAAATGCTGGAGCAACGTATCAACGGGCAATTCAGCGGTGTTTACATACTCAGATCGGGCACAACGTGGAGGCATACGTCGACGACGTGGTGATCAAGACAAAGTCCAAAGAAGACCTCATCGCTGACTTGGAGGAAACCTTCTAAAACCTTCGAAGATTCAAGATGAAGTTGAACCTAGAAAAATACGCCTTCGGTGTGTCATTCGGCAAGCTACTCGGCTTTATCATATCGCATCGTGGCATCGAGGCCAATCTAGAGAAAGTCAATGCAATAATAAACATGGCACCCCCGACTAGCCAGAAGGATGTCCAGAAGCTGACAAGCTGCATGGCGGCACTCAGCCGATTCATCTCTCGACTAGGCGAACGGGGCATGCCCTTCTTCAAATTACTAAAGAAAGCAGATAATTTTCAATGGACTCCCAAAGCCCAGCAAGCCTTCGAAGACTTCAAGAAATTTCTCACATCACCACTAGTGTTGGCATCACCTATGCCCCAAGAGCCATTAATGTTATATCTGGCGGCAACCACTCAGATAGTCAGCACGGTATTGGTGGTCGAGCGATCCGAGCTGGGTCATATATAGAAAATTCAACGACCAGTCTACTTCGTCAGCGAGGTCCTAGCCAACTCAAAGATGAGATATCCTCAAGTCCAGAAGCTGCTATATGGACTACTCATCACTATCCAAAAGCTGGTGCACTATTTTCAGTCACATCAAGTCATGGTGGTCACATCGTATCCACTCGAGAACGTCCTGCACAACCGCGAGGCCACCGGCCGAATCGCTAAATGGGCGCTCGAGTTGATGGCATTCGACATCACCTTTCAGCCACGGACAACAATCAAATCTCAAGCTCTAGGCGACTTTGTGGCCGAGTGGACAGAAGTTCAGACGACTACAATGCCAGACAAGCTAGAGTACTGGAGAATGTACTTCGACGGTTCTCTACGGATTGGTAGCGCCGGGGCCGGTGTCATTCTGACGTCACCCACCGGCGAAAAACTCAAGTACGTTCTCTAGATTCACTTCCCAGCTTCCCACAATGTCGCCGAGTACGAGGCACTCGTTCACGGACTCCGCATTGCTATATCACTGGGCATCTGCTGATTGGTTGTGCATAGAGATTCTCAACTCGTGGTGAACCAAGTCATGAAAGACTGGACATGTCTCGACGATACCATGGTGGCGTACTGTCAGGAGGTTAGAAAGCTAAAAAACAAGTTCGACGGGCTGGAGATAACCCAGTCCTACAACAGTACAATGATGCTACAAACGAACTGGCTAACATGGGATCAAAGAGAGAAGTGGTCCCGACTGGGATTTTCGTTGAACAACTACTAGAGCCATCAGTCAAGAAGAAACCAGTGCCAGAACAGTCGAGGGCTGAACCTACCTCGGCAACAGACGAAGTACTGATCATATCTCAAGATTGGTGGACTCCAATTCTCAAATTCCTCTTGGATGATGAACTCCCAGAAAACCGCATTGAAGCCGAACGAATCAAACGTCGAAGCAAATGTTTCCTAGTAGTCGGAGAAGACTTGTACCGAAGAAGTGCATCCTGTTTCTTCATGCACTGCGTCACACCGGACGAGGGCAAGCAGATTCTACAATCGATACACTCGGGCATATGTGGCAACTATGCCGCATCCAGGACGTTAGTCAGAAAGGCTTACAGGCAAGGATTTTTCTAGCCAACAGCAGTAACAGATGCTAAAGACATAGTTCGCACTTGTGAGGGTTGTCAATTCTATGTAAGACAAACAAATCTCCCAACCCAAGAACTCCAAACAATCGCAATCTCTTGGCCCTTTGCAGTATGGGGGCTTGACATGGTCGGGGCTTTCAAGAAAGCGTCAGGAGGGTTCACACACTTGTTCGTCACAGTGGATAAATTCGCGAAGTGGATTGAGGCAAAACCTGTTGCTACCATAACAGCGGCACGAGGAAAGGACTTCATCATGAGTATATTATACCGATTCGGGGTTCCTAACCGCATTATAATGGACAACGGTACTCAGTTCACGGGTGGAGTATTTCAAGATTTCTGTGACGACTTCGGCATTAAGATTTGTTATGCTTCTGTGGCACACCCACGGAGCAATGGGCAGGTCGAGCGTGCCAATGGCATGGTCTTACAAGGTACCAAGGCCAGGATATTCGACTGACTACAACCATATGCAGGGCGATGGGTACAGGAACTCCTATCTGTTCTCTGTTCTCTCAGAACCACGGTTAGTCGGGCAACAGGGAAATCCCCTCTCCACGAGTCTAGGCTTACTTAGAAGACAAATCCAACAAAAATCGACTAGTTCAACTAGATCAGTTGGAGGAAGCTAGGGACATCGCAATTATCCAATCGGGAAGGTATCTTCAAGGCCTGCGTCGTTATCACAGTCGGAATATCCGTGACCGCGCCTTTTTGGTTGGGGATCTCGTCTTGAGAAAAATACAAACCACCAAAGACAGGTATAAATTATCCCCGCTGTGGGAAGGGCCGTTAATTATCGCTGAGGTTACTCAGCCAGGCGCCTACCGACTGAAGACGGAAGACGGTGCCCTAGTCAGCAACTCATGGAATATAGAACAGCTACGTCCTTTCTATACCTGAGTTTTGTACCTTCTCAAATACATATGTATAATGTTTTTTCTCTGACTCACTACGTTGCTTGTTTCAACCGAGTAGTGAGTCGGGGGCTGCATGTATTATATGTGCTCTGTCAACAACATACGAGCTTGTTTTATCTTAGTTATGAAGTTTTACAATGACTATGTTATGTTTGCCTGAGTACAGCTTTCTGAATGATTTTTATTAAGTTCCTATCGATCAACTCGGCGTAGACTATATAGTCGGGTAAAGCTAATGACAACTAAGGAAAACCAAGAACTCGGCAGCATTGTACATATATTTACACATATCTTTACAAAAGCTTTATATACACCGACTGCATAACGGTTTGTTCTTACATGCCCAGGTCCTTTGTGATCGCCTCTACAGTTGGCCTCGTCTCAGTGATCAACTCCAGCGCTTCCTCAGGTGTTGTCTCTTTGGCAAACCCCTCACCGATGGCCTCAAGGTCTACCCTAGGGTAGATCGACTTGGTCATGGCAAGGGTCTGGGCCACGCCAATAGCCACTCGCTCGTCCGAGTACTTTTTCAAGGTACTCGGGGCTTGGCTAAGGCACGCCTGCACCTGGGAGATTGTGTTGGAGCTGGTCCCGACATAGTAAGGATCCATAATATCAAGGAGCCCTTTCACGGATTCGGCAAGAATCTCCCGTGACTCCTTGACAACTTTAATCTCCGCTGCAAAGGCTTGGAATTAGATTTGGGTATTGGCTCTTGAAGCTGCTCGGGTTCATAGACAAGTATACTTGTTAGCCAAAATTGCAGTCGGAGCAACAAGAGGATTGGTTAACGTTACGGTCAGAGAGAAGGCTTACTATCATAGTCGGTCTCTACTTTGGCCTTGGCTTTCTCCAGTTCAGCTTTCGCCTTTTCAACCTTTTTCAGCTCAGATTCCTATTGTTTCTTCCCCTCTGTCTAGGCCTTCAACTCGGCTTCGAGGGTTGTACATCAGAATAGTCAAGAACTCGAGATTACAGCCAGGACACAACTGGGCAGCCAGGAAACAACATAGCTAGAGAAGTACACTCGAGATTTATTCGGGAAGACAAATACAGAAGACTTACTTCTGATCTTCTTGGCTAGAGCCCAACTCTCATCCCTAAGCTAGTCAACTGCTCCCTTCAGCCACGTCTCCCTCTCCTGACTAGACCGTTCTAGGTCGGCTTTCTCGGCCTGGAGCTGGCCCAACCATTGGAGATGGGGGGCAAGCTGGGTCAGGACTTTGTTCACCTTCTCTGAGCGGTCAACTATCTTCTGCTCGGAGCAAAAACATAGCAAAATATAGTCAAGAGGCAGAGAACCAAAACAGGGAAGATTTTTCAAGAACTCAATATGGCGCAAGTCATACCTGGACTCCCCGGGACGCGGCGATTGTGGCACGAAGAAGGACTTCACTCTCTCTCTCCGCTGCCTCCTCATCATGCTCGTAGGTTTCTGCAACTCCCTCAGGGGATATCCAGTGGAACGTTCTCGGGAACCTACCGGGGGGGGGGGGGGCTTCAAGCCTAGGGAGATCCGCTTCTGAAGACGATGACGACATGGATGGCGACGAGGTCCTGGCTCCTGACTCAGCCACTGCTGGGGCTTCAAGGACTCGCTCAGGGGCTGGAGTAGCAGCTTCAGTACCTTCCCCTTGGTCAGCTGGCACTAGCGGTCCTACTGTCGGGACAGCTTCAGTTTCTGCAACTAAGGCAATCACCGGCTCAGCAGGTGAGCTTGTTGGTGTTGGCTCGGCTGGGGCTGGCTCGGCAACGGGAGTGGTCGGCGTAGTCTTTCTAAGATCCACGTCTACTCGCCTCCTGCACGATGAGTCAAACATCAAGACATTATTGCGACACTGATCAAGATTTTTTAGAAGACTCAAGATTGCTTACCTCTTGGAGGACTTGAACTTCCACGAGGGGGCTCCAGATGTCGGTAGTGGAGAGCTACTGGCTGTCGGGCTCGTCGGCGCGACAACTGGTGGTGGCGTCTTGCTCTTGGTCGGCCCAGTCTCTGGAACGGCCGACTAGGGCACCGAGGCACTTGGTGGCACTGCTCGTTTGCTCAACGTTGCTGACCTTGTACTCGGCGGCACCAGTCTTAGGCTCGATGTTGCTGAGCCGGGTGTTGGTCTCGGGCTTGGAGGCGATGGTCTTGGACTCGGAGGCCTAGGGGCTACGCTGGTGGTATCTTTTATCTTCAAGCTCCCAGCTGCAGCACTTGGCCTACTAGCTTTCTTCTTGCCCGGGTCTTCGACAGGTTTTTCCCAGCTCTCTTGGAGCTGGGCTGGGCAGCAGAAGAACTCAATGGCCTCTTCTTCGACTGGATGGCCGATAAAGTTTGGGAGTCATCATCAAACTCCTCACATTCCTGCAAGTGATTCAAGCAACACACATCACACATTGCAGAGCAATCCATGATGTACATCAATGAGCATTCATCACAGAATGACAGCAATTCAGCAACCGGCGTTCCAATATTACTTAGTTTAACCTGTATCTGTTTTAATTCTGTTATTTATCCGACTAGTTTTTTCTTCGCCAAATTGCCCAAAGCTTATGCCATTTTCAACCCAATCGATGGATGAGGCCTTTTCAGGCTGTAAGCTGCGATGGCACGCTATGTATCTTTAGTCTCAACTACTCCGCTGGCAAAATAACTGAGCAAGATGTTAGTCACCTTATGCTTGTCAGTCAGATCTGGGTATTCTCGGCTGGGATTGTTTTTTTCCTTGGTAATCCCAGCTGAAGTGGCTTCTTAGCTTCAGTGGCCTGATATACTAGGTCAGGAAATGTTTGGCCACCCAAGGACCAGTCAGTCCAGAGCTCTTTAGCTTATCAATCTTATCAATCAACATATATACTTGGCCTATCTCCTCAAAGCTTGGCACGGATGACCAGCTGGACACGACCTCTAGAGGCAAACCAGTAAAGAGGGGTAGGCGTGGTTCGAGGTCAGAACAATAGAACCACTCTCTATGCCAGCCCTTAAGGGAAGATTTCAAGGGGACATGGAGATAAATCTTTTTCATCTCGCTCCTAAGCTGGAGGCCGGCTCCCCCTATCACCTGGACCTTGTTTTTGGAGAGCTGAGGCTTGATGTGGAACAAGTATCGGAATAGATTGAAATGGGGTTCCACACCTAGAAAGCATTCACACAGAGTTGCAAATATAGAGATTTTCAAGATGGAGTTGGGGTTCAGATTCACCAACTCCAGCCCATAGAAGGAAAGAAGTTGGCACAAAAAATCTGAAGAAGGAAGAGACAGAGCCCGGTCAAAGAAAGAGGCGAAGACTATAGTCTCACTAGATTGGGGCACTGGGATCGATTCCCCCTCAGCCGGACGCCAATGGATGACCTCATGGCTCTGCAATCTCAGCTGTCTCTCCAAGTACTTCAACTTAGTCGAGCCGCAATCCAAAGTCGGCCAGGTCTCATCGGATACCTCCGGGATTTCTGAAGCTCTCGGCATTGCTAAGGGCGAGGAGATTTGGGGGAAATGCTATTGGGGGCTTGGAATGGACGCGGAGGAGTGGAATCGCCTGAGTTTCGAGAGGGAAGAGGTAGCAATGGCGAACCCTAGCAAGACTAGGTGCAAAATTTCAGCGCGGAAGTTGGAAGACGAAGCGATTGATGGATTGGAGAAGATGAGGGAATCTTTTCTCTCTTTCCCCTCCTTTATAGAGCCTGTGTCGATAAATGGTCTTGGGCGTACAAATTCGGTACTAGGACATAAGATATGAGTTTCTACAGTAGCATGCTCAAGTTGGGCCGCTCGCTGGCTGTGTTAAAATCACAGTGCTAGGGTAACTCATAAAAACCGATCAAATAATCAGATATGCTTCATGCGAAGCCTACCGCCGAGTGCATACATTCGGGTATCTACATTATTTACCAGGTATTGAGGATATATCCTTATAAGAATCACAAGCTGATTTTCATTAAAATTGGGGATGCAGATATCTCTCAAGTACACCTGACCACATATTGGGTTAAAATCTATAAAGTGGTACTCGGCCTACATTCTTGGCCAACAATTGCCATGAGCAAAAATCATTCCAGCTGACATGACACTGAAGAGTCTAACTTCTGAGTGATATACTACTTGGGAAAGACTATAAAAAATCATTCCGGCTGACATGATGCTGAAGAGTCTCATATACCAGTAGTACACTACTCGAGAAAGACTACAATGTTAAAGATCTTTGACTTTATGTTTAATTGTTTCACAATTAATCACAAAGTCGGGGGCTACACCTAATAGGTGCGCCTATTCGACGCACACTATTTATACTTCTACATGGAGCCCTTCATAGCCTCACTGCCAGCTGAATGAAGCAGGACTCGGGAGAAGAAGCACTCGAACAAAGAGTACTTGGGAGCAATGCACTTGGGAATACTTCACCGTGGAGGATGAGCACTCGGCATCAGCTGTGACTCAAATATGAAGGTCTCAGGGGCTACTGTGGAGGCCATGGGCCCTAGGTACCTCACGACAAGCATATAGGCCACTCGGAAAGAGGATGGGCCTAGCCTTGTAATTAGAGATATGATAGCACTCGGCAGACTTAACCTTGTACGATAAGAAAGATACAGTCCTAGTCGGGCAATTTATATCTCTAGCAGGAGATCTCTTGGTCATAGTTCGATCAGAACTCCTACTTTGTAACCCTGTCCCCCAGTATATAAGGGGAGGCAAGGTGCCCCCTGAGGGCAGAAGTTCATCAGAACCATCACCATACATCCTCAAAGGAAATACACCATAACTGGACGTAGGGTATTACCTCACATTGAGGGCCTGAACCAGTATAAACCCCTTGTGTTCCTTTGCAGTCCACCGAGTTTCGATCCGACGAGTAGCCCTATATTGATATTGCCGGTGTAAAACATCGACACAAAAGTAACTTCAACTAGGTCACATTTTATAATTGCAACTTAGGTTGATATGTCTATATATAAATCATTTTACTAGTTTTGATTGTATAAAGGTGGTAAAAAGGTCGACATGTAGCACATTATGGCATGTAATTTTTGCATTTTTACTAGTTTTGAATGGATGATTTATAAGTTGTATTTTTGTGTTTTTGTTTATTTATTGACTCTATTTTCTCCCTTTTTTCCTACTTTTTGTGATAGAAATAGGATGGTTTGAATGAAGTCGAAAGCACATGAAGTGTCAAGGAAGGATGTTCCATTTGTAAAGACAAAGCAAGTGGCACGATGTGGTACCAAAAGGGACCTAGGAGATGATCATAGAGGAGGTAAAGCAGGCTTTTGCAAAAAGGCCTAGAAATAAGGTACTATACTCTATTTATTATTCACTCTGCTATACAATCTATTTACTATACAACCTGTCTATAACTATCTTACATTCTGTAAAGACAAAGCAAGCGGCACAACGTGGTACCGAAAGGGACCTAGGAGATGATCATACACAGGAGGTAGAGCATCCTTCTACAAAAAGGCCTAGAAATAAGGTACTATACTCTGTTTATTATTCACTCTACTATACAATCTGTCTACTATGCAACCTGTCTATAACTATCTTACATTCTGATGGATTTTTCCTTACATCTGTTTGTTTGAAAATTACATCTTTGACATAATGTTTTACCTTGCAGAAAGTGCATACTAGAGCCTCTCCCATGAATATTACAAAATTGTATGCTCACATGGACAAGTATCAGAAGACCTCAATAGATGGTGTTAGTTTCCCTAGTTTTTTGGAGTTGAAGTGTTCAAAGCTTCGCTTCGACCTTTGCTTGTGGGTAGTGGAGCACTTTAATCCTGCTACCAATCAACTTATTTTCCCTGGACGTGGAGTTGTAGAGGCTACTGAAGATTAAGTGAGGAGAGTTTTGGGTATCCCTCGGGGAGGTACAGATGTGCCTTATGAGCTAGATTCACACATCACAGAAGTTGTCTTGGCTGAAATTGGAATTGAAGATGGGAACTTCCCGTCACTCTCTACTCTTGGAGAAATATTACAGAAGATGAAATCTTCTGATGACAAGTATGTGTGGCTTTGGATCATTTATGCCATGTCTTCTGTTTTAGCACCAACTACGGCAACAACAATCAGCCCTAGATGCTATCCGTCTGTGGTTCATGTGTCGAAGATTAAAGACCTCAATTGGTGCAAGTTTGTGATTTCAACCATGTAGAAAACTATGTCTTCTAAAAGCAAGTCAAGTTCTGCAAAATACTGCCTTCTGTACATCATGGTAAGTTCTTAAAGTTTTCTGCACTAAATAGAGTTGTTTCACATCCTGCTTGTGTGAAAGTTACATCTCTGCCATAACTGTTATATATTCTGTCTATGTACAATTTACGCCTTTTTATATCATACCTGTGATAAAATTGCATTCCTTTTGTATATGTTCTACAATTTTCTAGTGCACAAATTACTTTTCTGAAACTTTATTGAATGTCCCTATATTGCATTTTACTATGTGTGTACATGCTATGTTGTACATGTAGGTTTGGTTTTTATTAAATTTTTATTTTTCAGATATTGTACTTGGATTCACTTCGCATCGAGAATATAAATGTACCGAGGGAAGGGTATCGAGCTACTGTCTAGACAAATAATATAATCAACAAAGCTATACAGTTGGATACATTGCCAGATGACAATTTTGGTGCCTTACCGGTATGTTTTTAGTTTTTTTATTTTCATACAAATGTGTTTTTGCTCTTTTTGTCTGTTTTGTTTTTGAATTATTGTGTTGAACTTTCAGCTTTAGCCAATCGTGGAGTACGGAGAGTTTGGAAGTGGGTTTGATTTCATGAGTTTTATCAATTCAAATGTGCCCAATGATATGAATGAACAGGTTTAGTTTCTGCACACTATGATTGTATTCCTTTTTGTAAATTTTTTCTGTTATACATCTCAGGCATAAGTGTTTTACTTTCTGAATACATTTTTTTCACACCATGCTTGCTTGAATATTACATCTCTGTTATTTCTATTTCACATCTTGAATGAACTTTTTTTTAATCTTTTTTGTATGGAAATAACATCCCCTGCATACCTGCTGTACATTCTGCGTTCTTTTGTGAACATAATATATCTGGCATAATAGGATTAGTTTTCTATACTTCTCTACCATATTTTTGTGAGGATGGTTCGAAAGATGGAGATGATGATGATGATATTGAAGATGGGGTTGAAGGAAAAGGCTGCGAAACATAGAGATGGATGTGGAGGTGAAAAGCTTGATAAATCTAAAAAGAACAAGGATGGAGGTGAAGATGTTACCCCTGGAAGACAACCAGAAGAAGGAAATAAGGAAGATAATGGTGGTGACACAAACAAGGAAGGGGTGACAGATGTTGAAAAAGCTAAAGATCATATACAAGGTATGAACAAAAAATTCCCCTAAAAGTTTAGTTTTTTAGTTTTACCTCACTACATCCCGTTGTTGACATATCCCTCTTCATCTTTTCTGTTTACAGTCAACAAGAGAAAAGGTAACCTAGAGGTTGAAACCAAGAAAGACGATGCTGATGACAGAAAAAAGGAACAGCTACCAGACGCCGAGAAAACTGAAGACTGCCAAGAAGGTGACTTCAAAAAATCCCCTTAAGTTACATTTGAATCATTCATGTTATACATCCTTCCTATTTGTAACTTACATCCCTGAACAGCTTTTATTGTATATACATGTTTCAATTTTTCTGTTCTGTAGGTAGCAAGGAACAATAAGAAGGTCAGCTACCAGCTGCAGCTCAATCAACTCCAAACCAGGAGGAGGAAGAAGTTGGAGATTATCCATTCCTAGCAAGACAGGCCACACCAAGCATACCAGAGGATGTGCCCACCTTCAATCTTGGGTTTGATAGCACATGAGAAACAATTGAAGAGGTGATCATCACAAGTGAAGACTATGTTAGTTTTACAACTGAAGATTATGAATGGGTGGGGAGAGAAGAAGATGAAGCAATTGCTATGAAAACTTTGTAAGGTTATGAAAGGGTGTAGAGAGAAGCAGATGAAGAAATTGCTAAGAAAGTTTTGGAAGAGAAACAACCAGTCCCATATGAGTACAACAAAAGAGTTGTCAAACTAGGAAAATTCCAAAGATCTCATTTCATTGATTATGAGAACAAGTAGCAATTCATTGTGAGTCGTCACATAAATGAGATTTAAAATGAAGTGTGCAGGAATGGTTTGAGATCATCCTCAACAAAAAGAGGTATGAAAATTGCATCCTCCATCTTGAAACAGTTCTACATAGTACTTAATGTCTTTCTAAAAAATACAACTTACTGTCTTATTAAGGAAGTAACTTTTTAGCTCTTTGAAAATAAGTTGTAGTACTCATAGATGTAACTCTTTTATGTTTAACAGAGTAACTTTACTCATCAATTTTTTAGCAGCTCTCATGCATTTCCTTTTCTGAAAACATGTTTTGATTTTTCTTTTTTGAACATCCAGTGTTAAAATCATGGACTATGGATCATTTTATGTTGAGCTCAAAGATCTCACCAACTCTGTCAAACCTTTGGGCTTACTATCCAATAATGTAGCTGAGATGGCAATTCATGTTATCTCAGCTAACAACAAGGACAAGTTGAAGAAAATAGCTCCCTACTAGAGTAGGAGTGAGTAAACACAAGCTTTTTCCTTTTTCATACCCAATCTTTTAAGCCCCTTACATATTTTTCATGTTACAATTTGGCAGATCTATCTACTCAACAACCAATTGGACAAGAAAAATATTAAAAGTCTATTCAAGAAGTGTGACGACCGCCTCGACTACAAGGAACTTGCAAGCGAAAGATGTCCTTTTTTTGACCGGTTCCCTTTTTTTTCAAATTAGATTCTCATCTCTTATGTAGATATTTCTCTGTGGATACATAAATACAAGCAATTTGGTATTATGTATACTTAGGTTTGTGATATATGTTTTTATACATCCTTCTAGTGTACAAATTGCTTCTGTACCTTTATTGAGTTACCTTCCTTGTATATGTATTTTAACACCTTCTCCTGATGTGCAAGATACTCCCCCAATTTTTTTACTGTATTACTTCCTCTTGTCTATGTAGATTTTTTTCCTCGTACTTCAGCAGATGGCCGAATTGATTGACAACGTAGGACACTTGTTCACGGTGTGCCTAAATTTGAAAGGTAAAGGTTCTTGACTCTTTGAGGGATGAGGGTGATGAATCGCTAGTATCTACATGTAATTTTATCGTTGCATCCATCAAGATCATGTGGGAGAGATCATATGGGGATTCTTCGAAAACAACTATCCAAAACTACCCCATTGTCTTTATTGATTGTCCAAACCAATCAAACACGTATGTAATGGATTTGTTGCTATATTTTTTTTTGTTTCTATGGATCTAAAATATATTTTTCTAGAACTAACATCTTTTGGTGTTTTTGGTTTTAAAATAACAGGAGGGATTGTGGTTCTTTCATGTTGAAGTTCCTAGAGCTGTGAGATGGCAAGCAAATGCCATTGTTCGAAGAAAGTGATATTCCCAACATTAGGAAGTTGTTTACACACAGGTTGCTGTCATTCAAAGAGAACAAAGTAACTGGTTGGCTGCAAGTTCTGCAGAAAGAAGAGCCAAAGGTGGTCTTTCAGGTAAAAAATACAAACTCTTTTGTCTAATTTTTCTGCTTCCTGAACCAGTACATAAATATCATGTTTAAATGCGATAGCCTTTAGAGATAAATTACATAAATATCATGCCTTTCAAAAATACAACATCCCATGTCTGTGCAAGTAACTCCAACTGAAAATAAAAGTAACTTTAGGCAACTGCAGAAGTAACTTAAGACAACTTTAGAACTAACTGCTATAAAAGTAAAACATGTTGCTCTGATTCATTGTGTTTGCTAACTAGATTTTGTGAGCCTCAGTACTGTCACACAATCTACACTGCATTGGCTTTGATGGCCTCACATGGATGCCGAACTTGCGTTTTGCTGAAATGGGCCTGCTCCACTAGAGGGTTCATTTATCTGAGTGGCAGGGGTAGTTGCTGTCGAGGGCACATCCGAATCTGCACTTGTAGCACCTTTTTGCTTCTCCCCACTCTGTTTTGGAGCTGCTGTCGAGGGCACATCCGAAACTCCACTTCTAGCACCTTTTTGTTTCTTCCTACTCTGTTTCAAAGTTGTTAGATCATCTGCCATTAAACCCATACGCGCTAGAGCAAGGCGATAGGACTTTTCGTTGTTTACAACTTCTTTAGCAATTTCTGTAAACTTGTTGCATAGATTGCTATACCGTAGTAGTTTCAAGGACCTTGGAGGCATCTTCATTTGTTCTTTATTGGCATCAACTAGAGGTAATTTAGGTTCTTGCATAGATGTCCACCTCGGCAATATGTACTGCACCAGAATTTCATGTACATGGCAATTTGCATCACCTACAACAAAAGTACTGTTAGTGGAAGTAACAAAGGGTGTTGGGGGAAGTAACTACAATGTAAATGAAATGTAACTTAACTCAGCAGTATAGTCATATACAGTAAAAGTAAGAATTTGTATTGGGGAAGTAACTACAATGCAAATGAAATGTAACTTAACTCAGCAGTATAGTCATGTGCAGTAAAAGTAAGAATGTGTGTTGGGGGAAGTAACTACAATGGTAAATAAAAGTAACTTAACTCAACAATGGAAGTAAGAATAGGGTATCTTACCTTAAGAACATGACAACAAAGGATGACATCTCTCTCAAACTTGCAACACTCACAGGTGAATGTTCTGTCCAACAAGTTTGCATTCACATTGTAACTCCTTGTGCCATAGTTGAAAACTGGGTTTCTGATAGGAATCATTTTATAGGAGCTGTAGAAGTAGACACCATGTCGTACACTGCGCCAACCATCAACTCTTTCGGAAAGAGATTGAATATGTATCTTGTGTATACTTTCAACGCTTGCATCTCTAGTGGATGTCTACACCACTTATAAGGCACAATTTCTTCTTCTCTAAACTCGTTCTGATCAGTAGCAACATGATCTTTTCCTGTATCTTTTTATACTGCAAAACAAAGTTGTATATACTGTTTTGGGGATTCAGGTAGCGCTTCTGCACATTTTGCATTATGTGCCAACGGCAGTTCTTATGAGTAGCACTAGGAAAAACTATCTCTATTGCTGTCTTCATTGCAATATCTTGATTAGTAATTATGTTAGCAGGCTCTACACCTTCCATAGTCTCAAGAAATGCTTGAAACAGCCAAATAAAGAATTATGTGTTTTCATTTATCAAGAAACCACACCCCAGCTCAAATGTCACAAAACATAATTATGATGAGTAACTACAATTTCTTTTAGAAAGGAAAACACAAATACAAATGTAACTTAGGGGCATTCAAGAAGTAACTCAGTAGTTTTGCAGAAGTATTTTTCCTCTTTTTTATTTTTTTGTCAAAACAATGTACAAAAAATGAAAACTAGAGTTGTACTTCCTTTTCTGGCATAAATCATTATGCATGTCATATATTGAATCAACTCTATAAGGAATAAAGGTCAAGCATCTCGAGACAGTGGAAGAAGAAGGTGAAAAACAAGTTCTCCCCAAAGAAGAAGAGCCATAGTAGAATTGACCACCCTAGCTAAGCAGAGCAGCTGATAGTCAGATGCAAAGTTTACAAGTCAACTAGAAGAAAGATCTGAAGTGACAGAAGCAGTGAAGAAGTCTGAAGTTTCCCTTTTGTTCTCTTTTCTCTATCCGCCTTCAAATATCGAGGATGAGATTTTTGTAAGCGAGGGAGGTTTGTAACGCCCCACTTTCAGCGAGATGTTAAACAGTATTTTACTAAAATCTACCGTGAAAATTTCGATCTTTGTGTGCTGTTGTTGTAAGTCGTCCCTGGATCTCAGTTTGTCTCCCTGCCCTTGACCTCGAAATCCGACCTCTCAAAAACCTCCGTTCCAAAATAATCTCTAAGTTCAAATCATCATATCCGAGTTCGCTTCAGAAACCCTAACGGCAAGTTCCCCGATCTTCTCCTTCAAAAACTCCTGCTTCGATATCCATTTCGAATATCCGAATCGGAAACCTAAAAATATCCCCTTGTTTCCCCCTCCATAAATCCCCTTGTTTTCTCTCCCTTGAATCCCTAAGAATCCCGAGTTAAACATACAGCTTGGCATCCAACCCCTATTCAAAAACCCTTTCCACCAATACATATATAAAGATATATATATGTATATATATACCCATGCACACCTGTGTATATATGTGTGTCAACCCTCCATCCTTGACCTCCTTGAAACTTTCGCAAGTCTCCCATAAGCACCACAAATTCAAATTAAAAATTGAATTTGAATTTGAACATGCCTGATGAGGACATCATCACCATCGATACGTCCCCACCTACGCATGGAGAAGGTCACCAAGGAAAGGGAGGAGATCAACAAGAAAAGGGATTCGCGCAGGCTGGAATCGGACTGTACGACAGCGCCAACTTGTGACGGCCGCCACGACTTCATACGAACTCTGATTTGGGAGTTCTAGTACTTCACGGAAAGCTTATCAAGTCTACTTTCCAACGGATCCAGACTTATGTTTATATCTTTCAAAATCATCCGCAATCGTTGTTTTAATGACAAGGGGTCCCTATTTAAGGTGCTGCGTCACCGTTTTTGGGCCGAAGGCCCATGTATCAAGTCGGGTCCATTAGGGACGCGTCCAATGGTTGCAGAACGACCCCAACACCCCTATGGCCATCCTCCATCCTATTAATACCCTTAGAGCCGCCACAAACAGATTGGGTTTTGTTAGATTAAAGTTAGCGTCGCTACTTTATCGTGTAATCCTGTGATCGGTTAGATCGCCAGTTTGCTCGTCTTCGGAACCCCACCGTTTGTTCTCTAAGTTAAACCTTCATCTTTTATTCGCAAATTAAGTTGCTTGTTCATCTTGTTCTTGCTAGTTCTCGATTGCTTACAGGAACAATTACCCTCGTGGTTGGGGTGATTGTGCATCCGTCAAGATTGCGAACAGCCTCTGGAGTTGGTGTAATGATTGCTAAGGCGCAACGTCCCTGGACGGTTGTAGTCAGATCGCCAACGTCGCTCCATTCAATCGAATTATCCTCTCATCGAAAGATCGGGACACCCACATGCACATTAGGTGGTATTAGAGCTCAAGGTTGCTCGGTGAGAGATTTTTTGTTTCGTAATTTTTATTACCTACTGTCCAGAAGCCAAAAAAAATAGTAGATTAGACTACCGAGGTCCAAGCCAATTCGAGCCTTTTACTAGTTCTGCTTAGTTTAAAGTTTGTTGAGTTTTTTGTTGCATCGTTGTGTCGAGTTGCTGGTCTTAGCGTCTAGTCGTTTAGAGTTTCGAGTTCTGTCACGTGTTGGACACCGTAACGGTTGGTGTGTGTAAAAAAAAGAAGAAAAAAAAGAAGAAAAAAGGGAAAAAGTGTAACTTTTGCATACGACTCCGATTGAGGCATTTCTTGACCCGTTAGAAAGGGAACGGGAAGTTAGAGAAAAAAAGAAAGAAGTGTGGAAAATCAGGGGTTTTTAGATCCGCGTGAGCTTTCAGGCACACGCGCGGCAACTTCGACTCCAAAAAACATCGTTTGGGCCCTCAAAATGGGCCCGCAAACCGAGGAAAAATCAAGTTTCTCCGAATCTGCTCAAATTTGACAGGAATCTTCTACAAGTGATTCTAAGGCTCCCCGGGCAGACGGCATTCTTTTTCGAGCCCCTGAACTCCGTGTGTAACGCCATCTAGTTTACTTCTGCGCGGTGTACTCGTTTGTGTTCTAGGCTCGCGTCTCTAGTACGGTCTAGCCTAGGACCAGCACGGTGCCAACTTTGAACGATTATTCAACTTGCTTTGACTAACGTGGTTCTAGTATTCCTTTGTTCACTTTCAGCCCTCCTATAGCTCCACCGGTTTGACTATCACTTGACAGGGATCCAGCAACCAAGGCGTCAATACACCTTCTCTAGGGGTTTGCTCAAGTCTGACGGTTGCCACCACCTCCTGTTAGCTTGGTAAGAGCTTGCTTGAACAGGTTGAGAGTGAGGGACTTACACTAGCTACGTCCTAGTAGTGTGTCGAGGAACTTTCTTGTGTATATTTGTCCTTGTTTTCCGTTTCTTTTTGCTAACCATGGTAGGAATTGAAGAACAGAACGAGGAGGTGTCACATTCACCCCGAACCAGGGGAATTATACAACATTTTTTTACCCAAGTGAGGGTGCGCACAGAAGGTCTCGAGGAAGATGTGCGTAACACCAATGAGCGGCTAGGTCATGTGGAGGCTACGTAGATCGCGACCATGTAACGCCCAGAAATTCGCACCGAAATTCTGAACATTAATGTGTAATAAATCCCTGCCCAGGAAAGCCAGGGTACACAAACCAAGTTGCCATACAGAGTGTCTTACAAACAGAGTAAATTGTATATTACATAAATGCAGCGGAAAAAGGTAAAACGGAGTCTATAAACATCTGGCCAAGCAGCCGATTCCATTCCGACAGGCACCTTGACGGCGGAGCCAGCCTATTCCTCAGGATGATCTTCATCTGACGCGTCCTCCAACACTGGGGGGGAAAATTGGAGCAAGGCTGAGTACCACCCACAGTACTCAACAAATCACACCCACAAATATGCATATGCACAGGGTACAAAGAAGGGATAGGGTTTATTTGCGGAAAAGCAGTTGCAAAAGGGAAGTAGTTCGCAAACAGTAAAAAGTTGTTTTATTTAACAATATTAACTTCCACTGATTAACGTTACACCACGTTAACCAGGCCCAACCATTCCCAACCGATTGACGCTAAACCACGTCAACCAGTCTCCACTGATGAACGCTACACCACGTTCACCAGACACCTCCGGGTACCGTTACACCACGTTACCCGGACTCCACTGATTAACGCTACACCACGTTAACCAGTCACCACCGGACAACGTACCACGCTGACCAGTTTTTCCCGACCAACGCTAAACCACGTTCACCAGGCCGCGCTGATGGAAGTTACACCACGACCACCAGGCGTAACTGATGAGAGTTACACCACACTCACCAGTCTCCACCGATTAGCGTTAAACCACGCTAACCAGTCACCCCCGGTCAACTCAACCACATCGACCAGACTCACACCTTCCACACACCAGTTTGATAAAACAGGATTAATTATCTAGGGTGAGACTAATCACGGTGAGTCTTGGCCAATGTGCCCATTACCGCGGGCGCGGCTATTCGAATAGTTTTACTCTGATCAGAGGTGTACAACTGTACCCACAAGACACAGCCCCCACACACGTTCCCGTGTGCCAGTACATCACCACGATGTCCGTGCGAGGTTCTGACAGGACCGTTCACGCAACCCCTCCCTAACCATCCACACCACGCTGAGGTTGCACCTGCCGACAGGGCACGCCATATTGGCCAGGCTACCCCCCTTGCGCCACGGTGAATCCGGCAGCCGATCAACCCTACCCCGGGCCGACCCAACTCCATCACGCCCACCCTCTTCTTCGGTGCCTAGGAGAGGGAGAAGAAACGCTTCAAGTCCAGCCGTTGCCCACGCTGGCTTGTGGCAAGTACGGGAAGTTGCCCAAGTGGTTCCCGCGAACCGGTCCTTAATTGCCATGGGTGTGACAAGCAAAACCATACACCCACAGCCCACTATTTAGGTCAAAATTTTTGGAATTTAACAACAACCTATCCAAGGTTCCATTTTTCCGACATTGAGTCGAATCATATAAAAAGACATTATTTAATTCCCAGGTGAGCTATGTTGCTAAGCATGGCTAAGCATCCTAGGGATTATATTCTACTCATATTATTACCCAGGTGACAAGGATTTAGTCATCAAAACTAAGGCTTCATCATAACATTGTATAGGCAATACCAATCCACATGAATTATTACAATAATGCTGTTTATTTGCGTAAACAAAGCAATTTAACGAAAAATGGGTACAAATTGATCAAAGTATCAATGCGACTTGCCTTGCTCCGGCTCAAGTTATTCGGCTACGATCTCGAAATACGCAGGAGAATTACCGGCATCGGATTCTACAACAAACAATGCATAAACAATTAAAAACAGTACATGGGGGTCAACAAACATGGGCTGAAAGTATTTTTAATGGATTCTTGGCATTTTTCTGGATTTAATGAAATTTGAATGGACTTAATCAGAGTTCGCATGAAATAGTTATGATTTATTGAAGTTTTACTGCTATTTTCAGAGTGAATATAATTAACCAGTTATTTAATGCGCATTAACCGATTTAAAGACGTCACCCAAGAGGGAGGCGACGGCGCACAGGGGCGGGCGCACCACGTGGCGCCACCGCGGGCAACCACGCGGGCGAGCGAGCGGGCGCCCCCGATCTGCCACCCGGCAGATCGGACGGCCCCGGGGAGCGGCGGCCGAAGCCAGCCGTCCCGAGCGGGAGGCGGCGGCGTGCACGCGACCCGATGGTCGACGACGGCGACCACCCGGCGCGGCGGCGACCACACAGAGGGGCGGAAAGGAACGGGAAAACGAAAGGGGTTCTCACCGGCGGCTCGCGACGGCGCGAAGACGACGGTGGCGACGAAAAAGCGGCGGCGGCCTCGGGACGACGTCGGCGACGGAACTCCGACGGCGGGGAACGGGCGAGAGGCGATTGCCGAGGTGTCCTGGAGGATGAGGAGGACGGGAGAGGAGTTAGAGCGGAGAATGGTGACGCGGCGCGGCGGGAATCACCGGCCGGAAAGGAGGCGGAGGACCGATACTCACCGTGCGCGCGGGCGAGGCGGTCCGGTGAGCTTCGGCTTCCACGGAGTGGCGGCCGAGATGCAGCGCGGTGCGGCGGAGGTGCAAGCGGTGGCGGAGTAGCCTGGCGGCGTCCGGAACGGCGGCGAGCGGCGGCCGGAGGTAGCGAAAAATGGTGGAGCTCGGGTGCTGTTGACACCGAAAACCGCCGGGTGTGCCAAAAAGCTTGCTGACGATCTGGTTCGGCGTCTGGTGACACGCGAAGGCCTGGGAGATCTGCTTAGCTCCAGTGCAGGTCCTAAAATATTTGAGGTTCGCGGGCGTGCCAGTCAATTTGACCTCGCAATTGACAAGGAGATGAAGAAATTAGATCGCTGATCCAATCGGCCAGCAAGCCGATACGGATCCCTTCCAGCCGATGCCGCTATGCTCGTGCCCGGGCCTCTGCCTGTACTCGCGCCCGGGTCTCGTGCTCGCGTCCGGGTCCTTGTTGGTCCTCGTGCCCGGATCAGCAGCAATTGCACATCGGCTATCGGCCGATACGGTCTGATGTAGGTTCCTTGTAGCCGATGGCCGATGGCACCTGTGTATCGGCTAGGAAACCGATAGCGCTATAAACAAGTGGATAAGCTGTCAGTATAACATGTGCATCGGCTAGAAGCCGATGATAAAATAGATAGGCAGAATAGTGAACTAGCCGACTGCCAAGGAAACACATGTGCACCGGCTAGAGAACCGATGATAATATAGATGACAAACAGTAAAGATAATACAGTCGGCTTTATAGAAAGATAACCTATCGGCTAAGCACTCCGATAGAACGTCGCATATACACCGATCGGCTCGACAAGGATAAATCTATTATTATCGATCTAGTAGTTCAAACCTAACTGGTGCAGCACAGATCGATAATAGTAAAGGAACCTCAACAAACCGATAGACCTAATGCAACTGTGATGAAAATAACTTACCGGCTATACATTCCGATAAGACGCTTGCACAAAGGCTATCAGCCTAACAGGAATAATTTATCGCTAGCAGTTTAGTAGGTCGGACCCAACCGATGCAGCACAAACTGATGATAAACTACCCCCGATAAACTGATAAAAACTATGCACGCGTGATGTGATATACCTGACCAGCCTAAGAGGTCGGACCGAACCGATGCAGCCGTAGACAGATCCGATACACCGTGGTAAGCCGACTACCATAGACCGACTAGAATATCGGACCTAACCGAGAAAGTCCTAGCCGATTGGTAGTCGGGGTAACGAGACTTACCCTCTCGCAGGAGTTCGGACCTAACCGATGCAGCCCCACTCGAGAAGCAAGAACCCGTCGGTAAAGGGTGGCGATGCGCCGAAGTTGATTGATCGATTGATCGTTTACAAGGTACCCGGGCATACGTATATATACCCCGAGTTGGTACAGTCCTAATAGGACACGAAACAGAAGTTTCCTAATTATAAAAGGAAAAACTAACAAACCCCGATCAGATACGAGATCAGGTTTCCTAAAAATTATCAAAACTACCTAATTAGTAGATAAGGTAATTGACTGCCATGTCGTGGTCCTCACGATTCCTTCCTGAATCTAGCTTCTTCTGATTAGCTTCCAACGGCTGATATATCTTCTTTCCTTAACCAAATCCAATGTGAACCGTGCCAAATTTTGGCGTTAACACATGCCCCCCAATTTCGGAGTTTGTTATCAAACTTCGAAATTCTTCTTCTGTTTGGGCCTCATCATTCCTTCCTGGCCTCTTGAAATCGGCTTTCATGAGCCGATACCTTTTGTACTAGGTGTGCTAGGCTCTTGAAGTCTTCTGATGAAAATCTTTCCTTGATCGGAGCCATCAAACCTTGGAATGCTAACTCGGCCAGCTGTGCATCGTCCAGACTTAAACTATAACATCGGCTTCTAACATCACGAAACCGCTGGATATATTCTGAGACTGATTCCTCTGGCTTCTGTATTACTGATGTTATGTCTATCAAACTCATCTCCTGAGCCCATAAAGAAATACTTGTGGAATTGCTTTTCCCAGATCGGCCCAACTCGAACTGAGTTAGGTGGCAATGAAGAAAACATGTAAAGGCCGATCGGATAATGATAACGGGAAGAGTCTAACTCTCAAAGCTTCTACAGCCGATGCCTCTCCACATTGAGCCAAAAATCGGCTGACATGTTCCACTGTAGATATATCATCTTGCCCTGAGAATTTGGAGAAGTCTGGTACTCTGTATCGGCGCGGCAACGGAGCTCTATCAAACCAATCTGGATATGGAGGCCGATATATAAATGTTTCCTTCTTCGGTCTTAGACCAAATTGCTCTCTCATCACCTCTATGATTCTTGCTGATAAATCTTCTTCTCTTGGATCTTCGTCGTGATAACGCAGAGGTGGAGTTTGTAGCCGATTCTGATTCTGATATTTCCTCTGATAATTGTACTCAGGAACAGCTTCTGAATAACTCTGTTGATGCCCCCCATAGTATGCAGTTTGATATCCTTGAGGAATCCCATCTTGTTGCCCCCCGGGTATTTGAATCGGCTCTACTGCCTTCTTGATCAAGCTCTGTAATGTGTTCACCAATACCCCAGATTGATCAGTCAACGCATGATGAACTGCTTCATTAAACATGTCTTGGATCGGCTTCTGTGAACTCGTAGGCGATATATGGCTCGATTCGTCAATAAAAACAGGTTTTGGAAATTGCGACTTCTGAATCGGCCCTTGATCTGTCATACCGAAGGATTCTAGACAAAGCTTCTGAAATTCAGCAATATTCTGCTCCACTTGTTGTCTCTGTTCTTCGGTCAAGTCTTCCATTGTAACTGAGATTGTATCATCTTTGCTGACCTCTTTTCCAGCCATGTCGAAGTTCTGTGTCCCACCGGGTCAAAAACGTGTTGATTCAGCCGATAGGATATACTGTGATAATATGAAGATCGTGTCCCACCGGGCGTGCCAAAAACGTGTTGACGCCGAAAACCGCCGGGTGTGCCAAAAAGCTTGCTGACGATCTGGTTCGGCGTCTGGTGACACGCGAAGGCCTGGGAGATCTGCTTAGCTCCAGTGCAGGTCCTAAAATATTTGAGGTTCGCGGGCGTGCCAGTCAATTTGACCTCGCAATTGACAAGGAGATGAAGAAATTAGATCGCTGATCCAATCGGCCAGCAAGCCGATACGGATCCCTTCCAGCCGATGCCGCTATGCTCGTGCCCGGGCCTCTGCCTGTACTCGCGCCCGGGTCTCGTGCTCGCGTCCGGGTCCTTGTTGGTCCTCGTGCCCGGATCAGCAGCAATTGCACATCGGCTATCGGCCGATACGGTCTGATGTAGGTTCCTTGTAGCCGATGGCCGATGGCACCTGTGTATCGGCTAGGAAACCGATAGCGCTATAAACAAGTGGATAAGCTGTCAGTATAACATGTGCATCGGCTAGAAGCCGATGATAAAATAGATAGGCAGAATAGTGAACTAGCCGACTGCCAAGGAAACACATGTGCACCGGCTAGAGAACCGATGATAATATAGATGACAAACAGTAAAGATAATACAGTCGGCTTTATAGAAAGATAACCTATCGGCTAAGCACTCCGATAGAACGTCGCATATACACCGATCGGCTCGACAAGGATAAATCTATTATTATCGATCTAGTAGTTCAAACCTAACTGGTGCAGCACAGATCGATAATAGTAAAGGAACCTCAACAAACCGATAGACTAATGCAACTGTGATGAAAATAACTTACCGCTATACATTCCGATAAGACGCTTGCACAAAGGCTATCAGCCTAACAGGAATAATTTATCGCTAGCAGTTTAGTAGGTCGGACCCAAACGATGCAGCACAAACTGATGATAAACTACCCCGATAAACTGATAAAAACTATGCACGCGTGATGTGATATACCTGACCAGCCTAAGAGGTCGGACCGAACCGATGCAGCCGTAGATAGATCCGATACACCGTGGTAAGCCGACTACCATAGACCGACTAGAATATCGGACCTAACCGAGAAAGTCCTAGCCGATTGGTAGTCGGGGTAACGAGACTTACCCTCTCGCAGGAGTTCGGACCTAACCGATGCAGCCCCGCTCGAGAAGCAAGAACCCGTCGGTAAAGGGTGGCGATGCGCCGAAGTTGATTGATCGATTGATCGTTTACAAGGTACCCGGGCATACGTATATATACCCCGAGTTGGTACAGTCCTAATAGGACACGAAACAGAAGTTTCCTAATTATAAAAGGAAAAACTAACAAACCCCGATCAGATACGAGATCAGGTTTCCTAAAAATTATCAAAACTACCTAATTAGTAGATAAGGTAATTGACTGCCATGTCGTGGTCCTCACGATTCCTTCCTGAATCTGGCTTCTTCTGATTAGCTTCCAACGGCTGATATATCTTCTTTCCTTAACCAAATCCAATGTGAACCGTGCCAAATTTTGGCGTTAACAGGTGCGCGGTGGCGACGGGGTTCTGGGGCACTGGAAAGCTCGGCGTGTTGGGGAAAAGATGGAGGAGAGGGTGGAGATGGTTTTTATACAGTCGGCCAGGAGAGATCGAGGCCGAACGGCTCCAATCGCGCACGGGAGAGTGGACGGCGGCGTGGGCATCGTGTGCGAGATTCTCGGGAGAGAGGGGACGTGGACGCCGGAGAACTCGGGGGAGTGGGGCGGACTCGGTCCGCGACCGTTTGAACGAGTGCAGGGCGCGCGGGATGAGGCGGGAGGCGGCGCCGGATCGGACGGCCCCGGGGAATTTCCCCTCCGCCCGATTCGGACGGAGGAGGAAGATGGTGCTGACAGGCGGGCCCGGCCTGTCAGCGGGTGCGTGGGCGCGGGTACGAGCTCGGGCGCGGGAGTGGGGCACGGGCGCGAGGACGCGGGGGCACGGGCGCGAGGAGGAAAAGGCCGGGGAGGGAAACGGCCTGCGGCACAGTGCTGGGCCGGCGGCCCAGCGATGGAGAAAAAGAGAAAGCAGAGAAAACAGAAGGGAAAATAAAAGGAAAAAGATTTCCAGGACGATTTAAATTCCGATAAGCGTATTTGATTTATTAAAAATAGTTCCTGTGCTCTTTAAATTCCACTAAAAATCCAGTTAATGTATTTTGGCACAGAGAATTCTCTAGCCATTTTAAAATTCCTTTTCTTAGGTATTTTCTCCGGTAAAGTTTCTGTGTGGCTAAACTCAGGGTGTGACAAACCTACCCCCCTTAAACAGAATCTCGTCCCCGAGATTCGGAGGTGCTGGCGAAAAGGTGAGGATGGGCGGACTTCAGTTCGTCTTCTCGCTCCCAGGTGGCTTCTTCCTCTGAATGGTGACTCCACTATACCTTGCAGAATCTGATTACCCGGCTCCTGGTGTTTCTTTCACTGATCTCCAGGATCCGTATTGGCTTCTCCACATAGGTGAGGTCTTCCTGGATCTCGATCTGTTCCGGATCTGCCTGTTCTGCTGGTAACCTCAGACACTTCTTCAGTTGTGACACGTGGAACACATCGTGTATGCCAGTCATTGAAGCTGGGAGGCTCAACTGATATGCCACTTCACCTTTACGGGCTAGCACTTGGTAGGGTCCCACGAAACGTGGTGCTAGCTTCCCTTTGGTTTGGAACCTGTGTACTCCGCGGAGTGGGGTGACGCGAAGGTACACGTAGTCTCCTTTCTCGAAGCTTAAGTCTCGTCGTCGGTTGTCAGCATAACTCTTCTGTCTGGATTGAGCCGTCTTCAAACGCTCTCATATTATGGCTACCTTCTCTTCTGCTTGTTTGAGTGCGTCGGTTCCGAATACCTGACGTTCACCTGTCTGATCCCAGAAAAGGGGTGTGCGGCACTTCCTGCCATACAGAGCTTCAAACGGTGCCATCTGCAAGCTGGCCTGGTAGCTGTTATTGTACGAGAACTCTGCGTAGGGTAAGCTCTTATCCCATGTTCCTCCGAAGTCTAGTGCACAAGCTCTCAGCATGTCCTCCAATATCTGATTGACTCTTTCAGTCTGACCATCTGTTTGCGGATGATATGCTGTGCTGAAGTTCAGTCGGGTTCCCAACTCTTCTTGTAACTTCTGCCAAAACTTGGAAGTGAACTGGCTACCACGATCAGAAACGATCCTCTTGGGTACTCCATGTAAACACATTATGCGAGCCATATACAGTTCCGGCAGTTTCTTACCCGAGTACGTGGTATGCACGGGGATGAAATGCGCAACTTTGGTGAGTCGATCCACGATCACCCAGATTGAGTCATACCCCGATGATGTCCGGGGCAACCCGGTGATAAAATCCATCCCGATCTCTTCCCACTTCCACTCTGGGACCTTGAGTGGCTGTAGCAGTCCTGCAGGCCGTTGGTGTTCTGCCTTGACTCACTGACACACATCACAAAGTGCCACAAACTCAGCGATTTCCCTTCTCATGCTGGCCCACCAAAACTTGGTTCTAAGGTCTTGGTACATCTTGGTGCTTCCTGGATGAATGGAGTACTGCGTCTCATGGGCTTCCCGGAGTATTAGGTCCTTGAGTTCTTTATTCTCTGGAACGCACAAACGTTCCCCCATCCATACCGTCCCGTTCTCATCTTCCGTAAAACTTGAGCTTTTCGACTCTCATGTTCTTCTTAAGTTCTTCGATTTCTGGATCGTTCGCTTGTGCCTTGCGAACTTGATCAAAAAGCGTGGGTTGAGCCTCTAGGGCTGCCACGAATCCATGTTCAACAATGCCCAGATTCAAGCATTCAAACTCCTGCTGCATTTCCTTGCACATTGCCTCTGCCTGAGCGGTGTTGCAGTAACTTTTCCTGCTCAAGGCGTCTGCCACGACATTGGCTTTCCCTGGATGGTAATGTATCCCCACATCATAGTCCTTAATCAGTTCCAGCCACCTTCTTTGGCGGAGGTTCAGATCAGGCTGGGTGAAGATGTACTTCAAGCTCTTGTGGTCCGTATAAGTCTCACTACGGTTACCAATGAGGTAATGCCGCCAAATTTTCAAAGCATGGACCACTGCGGCCAATTCCAGGTCGTGTGTTGGGTAATTGCTCTCATGGGGACGTAACTGACGCGATGCATAGGCTACAACCCTGCCTTCTTGCATCAACACGCACCCTAGCCCTTGGCGGGATGCATCACAGTACACTTGGTAATCCTTCTTGGGATCAGGTAAGATCAAAACCGGTGCTGAAACCAACTTCTTCTTGAGTTCTTCAAAGCTGTGATTGCAGTCAAGGGTCCAGACAACTTAACATCCTTCTTCAGTAGTTGAGTCATAGGTTTGGCAATCTTCGAGAAGTCTCGATGAACCGGCGGTAGTATCCGCAAGTCCAAGAAAACTCTTACCTGTGTCACTGTCTTAGGCGGTTTCCAATTGGTGACCGATTCCACGTTCGTTGGATCCACGCAACTCCTTGAGCGGTGATGATGTGTCCGAGAAATTGCACTTCTCTCAGCCAGAAGTCGCACTTGCTGAACTTGGCGTATAACTGGTGCTCTCTCAACTTTCCAGAACCAGCGAAGATGTTGCTCATGCTTTTCCATTGACTTCGAGTAGATCAAGATGTCGTCGATGACACTACCACAAACTTGTCCAGGAACTCCATGAATACCTGTTCATCAGATTCATGAAGAGGCGGGTGCATTGGTCAGTCCAAAGGACATAATAGTGCACTCATACAACCCATACCGCGTGGTGAAGGCTGTCTTTGGTATTCTCTTTCTCGAATTCTAAGTTGAATGATAGCCTGATCGCAGGTCTATCTTGGAGAAGACAGTGGCAACCTCCAATTGATCGAACAGATCATCAATCCTCGGCAAAGGGTACTTGTTCTTGATGGTGACATCGTTTAGTGCGGCGGTAGTCCACGACATCCGTTTGTCTTGTTTTCTTTCACAAAGATGACTGGTGCTCCCAGGTGATGTGCTTGTCGGATGTAACCCTTCTGTAGCAGGTCGTCGACTTGCTTCTTCTTGACTTCGGCCATCTCATTCGGTGCATTTTTGTAAGGTCCTCTTGTATATTGGCGCTGTTCAGGTGCAGATCAATCCTGAATTCAATTTCCTTTTTGGTGGCATCCCTGGTAGGTCCTCTGGGAACACATCCTGGTATCCCTTACTATTGGAATATCCTGTATTTTCTTTCTGGCTTGTTCCACTTTCTGGTGGTTGCTCTGCTGGCGACCTGATTCAAGCTTGCTTCCGATGCAACGGCACGGGTGACTTGAAGATAACCACTTTTCCTTCGGGCTGGTCACGTTATGGTGGCGGTCCACACAGTCGATCACCCTTTGTGTCGGGTCAACCAATCCATCCTAGGATGACATCTAGGTCTTTGGATTCCAAGAGGATAAGATTGGCTAGAAAAGGTGATCCTTGGATTTCTAGGCTCACTGAAGGGCTATAGTGAGCAGTTACCATTCGGTTCCAGGCGTATGAACCCTCATGGGGATTTTAAGTTCCACTACTTTATCCATGTGTCCCACACAAATTTCTTGGATATAAAGAATGTGTTGCACCAGAATCAAAAAGTACACAGTAGCAGGTGTTGAGTTCACGAGAAACGTACCCAATACCACTTCCGGTGCGGCCTGTGCTCTTCAGCGGAGACAGGTTGACACGCCCCTTTACACCTGTTGATTGGCGTTGGGGTGCTGGGAGCTGCATGGTCTGGATCCCATTCGCCTCGGCTTCGGACACTTGGTCGGCGAAAGTGGCCCGGTTCATTGCAGTTTGTAGCAGACGTATCTTGCCCCGGTATCCTTCCGTGGCTGACTCTGCGTGTTGGTGCCATTGGTGGGCGTGGGAGCGGACTGACGGTTGTACTGCCCCACTGTTGCTGCTGCTTCAGAGTGACCCCGGGTGGAACGGGCGTTGTTGACGGACGATCATGGTGGCTTGGTCCACCATGCGGGCCCATCATCATCCGTGGTCGCTGAATCTGTCCTTGTTGAGTCCGGAACTGTGCTGCCTACTCTTGCGATCCACCTTGTTTATGCTGGCTCTCCTGGCGGATAGCTTTATCCACCAGCTTCTCGAAGTCTGGGTAGTCGCTTGAGAGGAGCTGATTGGGTCAGCTCGTCGTTCAATCCATCCAAGAAGTTCTCCTGTCTTTTGCATCGGTGTGGACCTCTTCTGGCGCGTAAGCGCGCTAAGAACGGTTGAACTTTCGTGGAGGTATTCGTAATCGTCCTATTCCTTGGACCAAGTTCTTGAACCCTTTTTTTCTGTGCCACAATTCCGCCGGAATCTGTGACTTCCGGAAATTGTAGCAGAATTCGGCCCAGTGACCTCCGTGTATCCTATCGTAGCGGTGCGGGTCACCAGGAAATTGTCCAAGCCGATGCGGGACTTGGGAGTTGGTGAGTAGCAAAAGCGACCTTCTCTTGGTCGGTGCACTGGAGAGGTTAAGCTTCTTCTCGATTGCTAACAACCAGTATTGGCAATCAATGGGGTTGGGGGAGCTGGAGAAAGTTGGCGGCCTGACCCTTAGGAACTCAGGCAGCTTGGATTGAGGGGCAATGGCCGGATTGTGAGGTTGCTGGTGTTGCTGCTGCATCTGCTGCATCATCAGAGCATCATCTGGTTCTGGTTAGCCAGAACCTGCGCCAAGGTTGGGTCTCCTAGACCGGTAGTGGCGGTGCACATGGTTTAGGTACTCCCTGATCCTGAGGTGCTCCTTCTCGCTGGTTGGTGGCGCTAGTGTCACTGGCAGCACGGGCTCCACTCCTTATGTTCACCATCTGAAGGGGAGAGCAGAGGGAGGGGAGGAGAAAAACAGGTGGCTCAGAAACAGGAGTGATGATTAAGTGATTGAATTAAATTAACTGAACTTCTTGGTTGGAAACATAGGAAAAACAGTTCAACTCCTAATTACGGCGGACATACCACAACAGACGGCATGCCACCACTAACCCCAAACAAACAAACATTCCTAACATTAACAACTAAACAGGAAATCAAACTAAGAAAACGGCAAAGCTAAGGGTGGCGCGTCTAATGCTCCGAGCGGCTTCGACGGTCATCCGAGTCGTACTCCGGCTCCTGCTCGTCTCTGGCCTCGTCGTCTGTGCGGCTCCTAGATCCGCCACATAATCCACACTCCGTGGGCCGAAGACTGGCCTCGCTACGAGTGCGGGACCCGCTGAAGGAGCTGCTGTCGTCCGTAGAAGTGAAACCCCCGTGGATGCTGGTACTGGAGCTGGTGCAGGCGCTGGAGCTGGTGCTGGAACTGGTGGGGGTGGTGGTGCGTTTACAGATAGCAAAAGGGGGGGAATCAATGTATGCTCAGATCCAAATAAGTAAACAATGAATAATTTGGAAACAACAATGATTTATGCAGTAAATAGTTTTGTAAGTAAATTTGAAACTAACAAAATACATTGCGAAACCAATAATACCACATAAGATTCACATAATAATTTCAACACAATAAAGAGATTTATGCATGCTGTAAATCAAACCTTTCCCAAGAATAACCAATGTTTTCCCAAAATTTGGACACTATGTCAATCCTTGAAACAAAAATTTAACTCCAGGTTTGACTCAAATTTTCCATCACATAAACGGCCAAGATTTTACCCCAACCTGAAAATAGATTCCCACTTTTCCCAAAATAACTCCAACTATAAGAGGCATATGCAAATGAGAATTTCAGAGGGCTCTTAGGGTTTCCATTTGGCTGGTCCTACGGTCAAACTCGGCTCTGATACCAACTTGTAACGCCCAGAAATTCGCACCGAAATTCTGAACATTAATGTGTAATAATCCCTGCCAGGAAAGCCAGGGTACACAACCAAGTTGACATACAGAGTGTCTTACAAAAAGAGTAAACTGTATATTACATAATGCAGCGGAAAAAGGTAAAACGGAGTCTAAACATCTGGCCAAGCAGCCGATTCCATTCCCACAGGCACCTTGACGGCGGAGCCAGCGTATTCCTCAGGATGATCTTTATCTGACGCGTCCTCCAACACTGGGGGGGAAAATTGGAGCAAGGCTGAGTACCACCCACAGTACTCAACAAATCACACCCACAAATATGCATATGCACAGGGTACAAAGAAGGGATAGGGTTTATTTGCGGAAAAGCAGTTGCAAAAGGGAAGTAGTTCGCAAACAGTAAAAAGTTGTTTTATTTAACAATATTAACTTCCACTGATTAACGTTACACCACGTTAACCAGGCCCAACCATTCCAACCGATTGACGCTAAACCACGTCAACAGTCTCCACTGATGAACGCTACACCACGTTCACCAGACACCTCCGGGTACCGTTACACCACTTACCCGGACTCCACTGATTAACGCTAACCACGTTAACCAGTCACCACCGGACAACGTACCACGCTGACCAGTTTTTCCGCGACAACGCTAAACCACGTTCACCAGGCCGCGCTGATGGAAGTTACCACACGACCACCAGGCGTAACTGATGAGAGTTACACCACACTCACCAGTCTCCACCGATTAGCGTTAAACCACGCTAACCAGTCACCCTCGGTCAACTCAACACGTCGACCGGACTCACACCTTCACACACCAGTTTGATAAAACAGGATTGATTATCTAGGGTGAGACTAATCACGGTGAGTCTTGCCCAATGTGCCCATTACCGCGGGCGCGGCTATTCGAATAGTTTTACTCTGATCAGAGGTGTACAACTGTACCCACAAGACACAGCCCCCACACACGTTCCCGTGTGCCAGTACATCACCACGATGCCGTGCGAGGTTGTGACAGGACCGTTTCACGCAACCCCTCCCTAACCATCCACACCACGCTGAGGTTGCACCTGGCCGACAAGGCACGCCATATTGGCCAGGCTACCCCCCTTGCGCACGGTGAATCCGGCAGCCGATCACCGTACCCGGGCCGACCCAACTCCATCACGCCCACCCTCTTCTTACGGTGCCTAGGAGAGGGAGAAGAAACGCTTCAAGCCCAGCCGTTGCCCACGCTGGCTTGTGGCAAGTACGAGAAGTTGCCCAAGTGGTTCCCGCGAACCGGTCCTTAATTCCATGGGTGTGACAAGCAAAAACATACACCCACAGCCCACTATTTAGGTCAAAATTTTTAGGAATTTAACAACAACCTATCCAAGGTTCCATTTTTCCGACATTGAGTCGAATCATATAAAAAGACATTATTTAATTCCCAGGTGAGCTATGTTGCTAAGCATGGCTAAGCATCCTAGGGATTATAATTCTACTCATATTATTACCCAGGTGACAAGGATTTAAGTCCATCAAAACTAAGGCTTCATCCTAACATTGTATAGGCAATACCAATCCACATGAATTAATTACAATAATGCAGTTTATTTGCGTAAACAAAGCAATTTAACGAAAAAATGGGTAACAAATTGATCAAAGTATCAATGCGACTTGCCTTGCTCGGCTCAAAGGTATTCGGCTACGATCTCGAAATACGCAGGAGATTCGGCGTCGGATTCTACAACACAACAATTAAAAACAGTACATGGGGGTCAACAAAACATGGGCTGAAAGTATTTTTAATGGAATCTTGGCATTTTTCTGGATTTAATGAAATTTGTAATGGACTTAATCAGAGTTCGCATGAAGATAGTTATGATTTTATGGAAGTTTACTGCTATTTTCCAGAGTGAATATAATTAACCAGTGATTTAATGCGCATTAACCGATTTAAAGACGTCACCCGAGAGGGAGGCGACGGCGCACAGGGGCGGGCGCACCACGTGGCGCCACGCGGGCAACACGCGGGCGAGCGAGCGGCAGCCCCGATCTGCCACCCGGCAGATCGGACGGCCCCGGGGAGCGGCGACCAAAGCCAGCCGTCCCGAGCGGGAGGCGGCGGCGCGCACGCGACCCGATGGTCGACGACGGCGACCACCCGGCGCGGCGGCGACCACACGGAGGGGTGGAAAGGAACGGGAAAACGAAAGGGGTTCTCACCGGCGGCTCGCGACGGCGCGAAGACGATGGTGGCGTCGAAAAAGCGGCAGCGGCCTCGGGACGACGTCGGCGACGGAACTCCGACGGCGGGGAACGGGCGAGAGGCGATTGCCGAGGTGTCCTGGAGGATGAGGAGGACAGGAGAGGAGTTAGAGCGGAGAATGGTGATGCGGCGCGGCGGGAATCATCGGCCGGAAAGGAGGCGGAGGACCGATACTCACGTGCGCGCGGGCGAGGCGGTCCGGCGAGCTTCGGCTTCCACGGAGTGGCGGCCGAGATGCGGCGCGGTGCGGCGGAGGTGCAGGCGGTGGCGGAGTAGCCTGGCGGCGTCCGGAACGGCGGCGAGCGGCGGCCGGAGGCGCGCGAAAACGGTGGAGAGCTCGGGTGCGCGGTGGCGACGGGGTTTCTGGGGCACTGGAAAGCTCGCGTGTTTGGGGAAAAGATGGAGGAGAGGGTGGAGATTGGTTTTTATACAGTCGGCCGGGAGAGATCGAGGCCGAACGGCTCCAATCGCGCACGGCAGAGTGGACGGCGACGTGGGCATCGTGTGCGAGATTCTCGGGAGAGGGGACGTGGACGCCGGAGAACTCGGGGGAGTGGGGCGGACTCGGTCCGCGACCGTTTGAACGAGTGCAGGGCGCGCGGGATGAGGCGGGAGGCGGCGCCGGATCGGACTGCCCCGGGAATTTCCCCTCCGCCCGATTCGGACGGAGGAGGAAGATGGTGCTGACAGGCAGGCCCGGCCTGTCAGCGGGTGCGTGGGCGCGGGTGCGAGCTCGGGCGCGGGAGCGGGGCACGGGCGCGAGGACGCGGGGGCACGGGCGCGAGGAGGAAAAGGTCGGGGAGGGAAAACCGGCCTGCGGCACAGTGCTGGGCCGGCGGCCCAGACGATGGAGAAAAAGAGAAAGCAGAGAAACAGAAGGGAAAAGAAAAAGGAAAAAGATTTCCAGGACGATTTAAATTCCGATAAGCGTATTTGATTTATTAAAAATAGTTTCCTGTGCTCTGTTAAATTCCACTAAAAATCCAGTTAATGTATTTTGGCACAGAGAATACAAGAAAAATATTCCCGGCCACGATAATTTATTATCTTGCATTTTACACCATCAATTAATTTCTCTAGCCATTTTAAAATTCCTTTTCTTAGGTATTTTCTCCGGTAAAGTTTCTGTGTGGCTAAACTCAGGGTGTGACATACCAACACCAAGCTCACGGCCCTAGAAGCTTCCATGGGCACCGTGAACACCTCCCTTGCTGATATCATGAGGCGTCTTGATGAGATCGCCCAAGCACCCTGGGTGCCACCTCCAGTGGTGCCCAAATGTTGCTGCTGGAGGATATGGAGTCATGGGCAGTGAAGTGGGCGAACATGACTATACTACTGACTCTGAGGAAGATCCGGACCAGCGACGGTTAGATTTCAACCGCACCGGTATGGCTCCCCACCGGCCACGTCGTGAGATACGTAGCAATGATGAGTCATTTGGTAAGATAAAATTCACTATGCCTCCTTTTGATGGTAAATATGACCCTGATGCTTATCTTTCGTGGGAGTTAGCAGTAGACCAAAAGTTTGCTTGCCATGATATTCTAGAAAATAAGAGGGTTAGGGCTGCTACTAGTGAGTTTACTGATTATGCTTCTATTTGTGGAGTGAGTACCGTCGTACACATATGAATGCTATGCCACATAACTAGGATGGTTTGAAACAGATTATGCGTGCTAGATTTGTACCTTTATATTATGCACGTGATTTGTTAAATAAGCTGCAGCAATTGAAACAGGGTAATAAAAGTGTGGAAGAATATTATCAAGAATTGCAAATAGGCATGTTGCGTTGTGGCTTAGTAGAAATAAGGAGGCTACTATGGCTAGAATTTTTTGGGTGGTTTAGACGAGAAATTTATGATATTCTTAGCTATAAAGAGTATAATAATATGACTCGATTGTTTTATTATGCTTGCAAAGCTGAAAGAGAAGTTTTTTTTGCAGGGACAACGTACACGCACAGAGCTAACTTTTCTGCAGGGAGGCCGCTGCCCCACAAGCCGTACAGCTACCCCGTTGCCCCCAACAGTAACCGGCCACCACCTTCTACCATAGCACCAACCACCTATTTCAGAGGCAACCAAGGTTCTGTCCAAGCACCTACCAAGAGTGCTTCTTCCGTGCTTCACAGGACGAACAAGGGATGTTCAATGCCATCAATGCAAGGGTTTTGGACACTTACGAAGGGACTGCCCCAGCAAACACGTTCTGATCATTAAGGAGAATGGTGAGTATTCTTCCGCTAGTGATTTGGATGAGGATACACTTGCAGTGCTTGCAGCTAACAATGCAGGAAGTGAAGATGTGGAACATATTGGTGCTGAAGATGCCGAGCGCTATGAGAGTCTTCTTGTGCAGCGTGTGTTGAGTGCACAAATGGGTAAAGCAGAGCAGAATCAGCGGCACATGTTGTTTCAAACAAAGCGTGTCATCAAAGAGCGTTCTTGCCGCATGATTATTGATGGAGGTAGCTGCAATAACTTGGCTAGCAGTGACATGGTCGAGAAACTTGCACTTAGTACCAAACCGCATCCACATCCATATCATATCCAATGGCTTAATAACAGCAGTAAGCCAAAGGTAATTGGACTGGTGCGAATTAATTTCTCTATTGGATCATATTGTGATGTTGCTGAATGTGATGTTGTGCCTATGCAAGCATGTGCTATTCTGCTAGGTAGGCCGTGGAAATTTGATAGAGATTCAATGCATCATGGTAAAAGATCAATCAGTTATTCTTTTCTGCACCATGATAAGAAAATTGTGTTACATCCTATGTCTCCTAAGAAATTTTGAAGGATAAGGTTACTAGAGCTAATAAAGAGAAAAATCAAGGGCATGTTAAAAGTGAAAATCAGATTATAGCAAAGGAACTCGAGCAGCATAAGAAGAATCTAAATCTGAACATAGCAAGACAAATGTGATTAAAATGAAAGGTGTTTGTTTGCTCGCTACTAAATCTAATATTGTCAATTTGGATACAAGTACTGCTGCTTTATTTGAGGATATACCTGTCTCTTTTCCTCCTGTGGTCACTAACCTTTTGCAGGAGTATGACGATGTTTTTCCAAAGGAGATACCACCGGGGCTACCACCGATGCGTGGGATTGAGCATCAAATCGATCTGAATCCCGAAGCTGATGGACTTTTTGAAGTGATAGAGACCAATGAGCTTGAGTCGAGGATGACTCAAATGCAAGTTGGGGGGGGGGATGATGAGGACATCAATACCATCGATATGTCCCCACCTACGCATGGAGAAGGTCACCAAGGGAAGGGAGGAGATCAACAAGAAAAGGGATGCGCGCAGGCTAGAATCGGACTGTACGACAGCGCCAACTTGTGACGGCCGCCACGACTTCATACGAACTCCGATTTGGGAGTTCTAGTACTTCACCAAAAGCTTATCAAGTCTACTTTCCAACGGATCTGGACTCATGTTTATATCTGCTCGGAATCATCCACAATCATTATTTTAGTGATGCGGGGTCCCTGTTTAAGGTGCTGCGTCACCGTTTTTGGGCCGAAGGCCCATGTATCAAGTCAGGTCCATTAGGGATGCATCCTAGGGTTGGAGAACAACCCCAACACCCTGTGGCGTCACTCCATCCTATTAATACCTTAGAGTCACCACAAATAGATTGGGTTTTTGTTAGATTAAAAGTTAGCATCGCTATTTTACCGTGTAATCCCGTGATCGGCTAGATCGCCGGTTTGCTCGTCTTCGGAACCCCACCGTTTGTTCTCTGAGTTAAACCTTTATCTTTTATTCGCAAATTAAGTTGCTTGTTCATCTTGTTCTTGCTAGTTCTCGATTGCTTACAGGAACAATTACCCTTGTGGTTGGGCTGATTGTGCATCCGTCAAGATTGTGAACAGCCTCTGGAGTTGGTGTAACGATTGCTAAGGCGCAACATCCCTGGACGGTTGTAGTCGGATCGCCAACATCGCTCCATTCAATCGAATTATCCTCTCATCGAAAGATCGGGACACCCACGTGCACATCAATGCCTCTCCTTTGAATCTCCCACAAATAATCCTTGAAGGCCAACATGCAAAATCAATCCCAAAATATACATATTCCACTTGGGACTCCCTTCCACTAAATCCGTTGAATTTTTCTAAGTTCAAACATGTGTTTGAATTCAAAACCCCTTTTGAAACACTCAAAATACCCCCTCCAAATTACCCTGGAAATCAGAGTGAGTACTGTGCGGCAGCGCTGAATCCTTTCCCTCTCCCGCATGGCCCAAGGCTGTACTGCGCGCGCACCGCTGATTTCATTCTCCAACATTTTTGTTTTGTGCTTCGTCGTTCCCATCGCCACCCCGTTCATGCACATGAACCGCTCAGTCAAATGCTGATGTGTCGCACTACTCTGGCCATAGATGTCATGGCATCCCCACCCCCGTCGTGCCGCTACAAGTCTTTGGACACCCTTGCCGCGGCCGCCCTCTGCTTTTTCCCCTCCTCTGTCTCCCCCATTTGTCTTTGCCCCGACAAGCTGGTCAAAAACGAGCCACCAGTCGCGCGCATCACCGCGCCCCCATGACCATGCCCTCCAGCTTGCTCGCTGTGGATTTCAAACGACGCTGTTGGATAGATCGACCTACACCGCCCCTCAAATTGCCACTGTCCGCAACTTTTCACCGCTCGGGAGATCCCGCGTCGCCTCGGCCTCTCCCACCTCTCTCCCCTCCATTATCGAGCTCTATTATTGGAGACCCTCCCCCAACCAACCTAGCCTGAGTGTCTCCATCTACAAAACCCCCCATTGAGAGCCATCCCCCCCTTCCCCACATTTCGGTTTCCAGGAGTGCGCCGACCTGCGTCGTCTTCCTCGAGCTCGGTCGCCACTGCCGCCGCCGGACGAAAGCACCCCACGCCTCTCCTGGAGCCTATCGTGCACATCGCCATCGCCGAACCCATCAGCATTCCCTCTCTCTGCCCCTACCGCCGAGGCATCATCCCTGCTCGTCGGTGAGCTCTCCCTTCTGTGCCCATGCAAAAGCTTGAACTATAGACCCCTCTGTATCTCCCTTGTCGCTTGTCATCCACTGAGCCTCAGAGACCTCCCCGGTCCGCCGTGGCCGATCCCCTCCTTCTTCCCTCCTTTTTCCTCGCTGCTAGCCCGAGCGCTGAGCGCCACCACGCTTCTCTCTCTTCCTGCTCTCTGACTCCTGTCGTCGGCCGCCGTTGCATGTTATCTCGCCAATCCGAGCCATTGGACGCTTTCGTCTTGCTCCCCTCCTCCCGCCGGCGCCGCCGCTCGCTCTGGAACATCGTCGCTTGCCAAATCATCGTGCACCGCTGTTGGCCGTCGATCACAGTGGCCTCGTCACTACCCGGCGTGAGCCGAGAACGAGCCATGCCCCTCCCACATGCTCTCTAAAAAGTGGCCCCGCATGGATAGAACCAACAGTCGCTCCCCAAGCTATGCACGCGGTCTCCGTAGACGTCCCCTCACTGACGTGTGGGCCTACTCCTCGGTCCACCGTAGCCCATACCCTTGACCCACCCTACTCCTTTTCTTTCTCCTTACCTGAATGGACTCGGTTTGTGCACCCCCCCCATTGCTGACCAATGGGCCCTTGCCTCTCGGTCCACCACGAACCAATCCCGCGAACCCTTGATTCCCTGACAGCCGGGCCCCAGCACAGTGGTACAGCCTCCACTCCTTCCTCTTTCCCTATCTTGCGGGCCCCACCATCCAATGAGTCGTTCCCCCAGATCACTGTCATGTGTGCCATCCTCTTCAGCCTCCCCGGCCCATGTTTCTACTCTCTCTCCCTCATTGACATGCGGGCCTAGGCTGCTAGTGGGCCCCGACAGTCAGTGACACTGTGGGAATATTCCCGAGAATATTATCCTTTGGAAATTCATTTAACCCTTTGTAGAGGCCATGGGCCCCGGGTAACTCAAGAAGGGCAATTCGGCCACTCGAACAGAGGATAGGCCGGTCCCTACAATTGGAGATAGAGTAGGACTCGGCTTCATATTACCTTGCATGACAAGAAAAGGAATATAGTCCTAGTTGGATACTCTATGTATTGATAAGGAAAGCCCTTGGTCGTATCCAACTGGGTTTCCTGCTCTGTAATCCTCATCCCTCCAGTATATAAGGAGGGGTAGGGAGCCCCCTGGGGCATACGACAATCTCACCAGAGAATACCACGGAAGTAATACACCACAATTGAAAGTAGGGTATTACCTCACACCGAGGGCTTGAACCAGTATAAATCTCGTATGTTCTTTCAAATACATTGAGCTTAGGTCCGACGAATAGCCCCATATAATTATTGCCAATACGAAACATTGACAGTTGGTGCGCCAGGTAGGGACTTCGTCGAGATCATCTTCACCAAGCCTAATGGATCCAATCACCAGAGTCGACGGCATCAAGTTCTTCCTCGGATAAACAATTAGCTTCGGGAGCCTTGACTTTGTTACTGACAAACTCGGGGACCTCACCTTGTCCAACTCGGTTTCAACCTGATCGGCCAGGGACCAAGCCAACTGAGCGTTGGTTGGCCTACTCAACTCCGCAGCAGTTTTCAACATCCTGCTTCGACAACACCTAAGATCTACGAGTTCTGGGACAACTCTCTTTCCTAATATTCAACTTAGATTCGGCTCCGAGCCAATCGAGATTGGGTCCAGGGGAGACGAGATCGTCAATTTTCCACTCGGACTAGACAACGCCGCAACAATCTTCAATTCCAATCTGATGCGGCAAACTCAATCCTCTGGAATTCGACTCTAATATGGCCCAGAGCTGCTCGAGATCGGGTCCAAGGAGGTTGGGGTCATCATCACACTGCTAAACTACTCCGAATCCGACTCCCAGTTGGACAGCAGCTCAACAAGCTTTTCTCCACCACACGAAGTGTTCATGATGTCCAAGTGCTTAACTCCCACTCAAGATGCACGCCGACTACGAGATCAGGAAGAGGAGAAGGCTCGCCGACTGCGTGAGCAACAGGAGGAAGACGCACGACATTTGCAAGCCGAGCACGATGCTCGCAATGATAACTTGCGCAAGGCTAGGCGGACCGCTCAGCAGGAGATCCTCCAAACCCAAGTAGGCAACCATGATGTCTTTGTGACCCCACAACAGAACGTCATAGCCGCTGTCACATTACTTGACACCTTGCAGTTCGGGCCCGAACACCAGGCCACCCCGACAATTGCAAGGATCAAAGCAATGATCACCGCTGCGGCTTGTCAATAGTGACAACAATTTAGAGACACTTTCATACCGTCAAACAAGATGGCTTTAGACACGGCGGTTTCATCTGCCTCAGCACGGCGCCGAGCAGCTGGCTCTAGTCAGCATCACTCAGAGTCATGACATACGTCGCTCGGCAATCTAAGTAACGATCGATGACGGCATCATCATGACGACCGCCATGATAACCAGGACGCCCGAGGATGACTACGGCGGGATCTCCGCCATGATATTAACGCTTGACGCTAAGAACACAAGGAGGATGAGCGCCGCCGACTAGAAGATGAGCGTGAGCGCTTCGGCTTCCACCACGAGTGATTTCATCGCCGTAGTCAGAGTCGGAGCCCTCACCTAGATGAAGGAGTACCGGCGTTCACCCACGAACTACAACAAGTTGACTGGCCATCTGGTTTTAAGCCAATTGGAATAGAGAAGTACGATGGGAAAACCAACTCGGAGTCCTGACTCACAGTTTACACCTTAGCAATCCGCACGGCCGGAGGCGATCATAAGGCCATGGCTAACTACTTCCCAGTCACCTTGGCTGACTCAGCGAGGACATGGCTGACAGGGCTTCCCAAATAGTCAATTGGCTCCTGGGGAGAACTTTGTGAGCGTTTCGTCGCAAATTTCCAAGGAACATATGAGAGGCCATCTTCTGAGTACACTTTATATCAGTGCCACTAGAGGAAGAATGAGTCCCTCCGTAACGTCATCAAGCGGTTCTCCGAGAAGAGGAACTCAATACCTAAAATCAAGGATGAGGTCGTCATCGCCACTTTCCGTAAGGGAGTCAAGGACACCCCATTCATCACTAAGTTCACTCGGAAGCCTCCAAGTTCTGTCAAAACTCTATTCGATATGGCGAACAAATACGCCAACTCGGTCGACGCTGTTGCTGAGGCCCTCAATAATAAAAAGGCACCCCCACAGAAGGAGTGGAAGGACACCGATAATGCGGCCCCGACTAAGGCTGGGAACCACAAATACAAGTCGGACGACCTCATTGCGGCAGTCGATTGCAACCGTCCTCGACCTCCTAAAACTGAAGATTATCAAAACAACAAGTGACATGCTCGGGGGTTCAAAAGGTCAAATGCAAGGATGGCATTCTCACTCCCAACTCATGCAATACCGAACAGCTAAGTCGCTTTCTGATAAATATTTCCTTCTTTATATGACATTCTCATCTAAATAGGCCAACTCACTTCCTTATAGTTTGACTTGGATATGGCTTAGTGCCAGTTGGGATCGGATCTAGAAGAATGAGACCGTCTCTAGTCGGGCGGGCACTTCACTTGCTAGGTGTACTTATATATGTCGACCAGGCAATCTACCACTGTATGTTTGCCTCTACAAATTTACCTTCACGCCACTTGACTCAGGAGAGAAGCCATGCATTAACTGACCGCCATACCTGCGCGCCATTCAAGCAGGTGAGGGCGTCTCGTATGTCATGTTGTTGATGCACGCGTGGCGACCTACGGCTAGCCTCTGAATACGCATGAGCCTACCAAGAGTGGACTGCCGAATTTATCGCTTTCTCCAGCCGAATTTAAATCAATGAAATTGAATGATCAGTCCCGCGCACATACTTGGTAGTATTTTTTTCTCTTCTTGATCTTTTACGGATCTTGTTTTATAAATAGATCCTTAACAAAAACGTACTTATTTTCTAAATGAACTCTTAGGTCGCCACAAGTGCTATTAAACATTTTATATGATACCTCTGTGTGTTGCTGCATCAACTCAAGAATCTAATCCATAAATCAAAATTAGCACAAACCATGAATACGATGATAATGACAACTGAAAATTCCAAAGATCACGTGTTCTTCGCAATTCGATCATATGCATACCGCAGGAAAGTGAAGAATTAGTATGTGCTTTGATTGGCAATCCAAAATGTTTGACAAATATCACACCCAAATTGAGAATTGTAATATACGCGCTTTCTCTGTTTTTTAATAATGGAAAAGATTGCATTATCAGCCTTCGTATTAGTATGTGCACATAGCCAAATTTTCTAAATAAAGATAAAAAATATGTTAAAACATATATAGCATGGACGACATAAACTCCAGCCTTCCATGAAGCTGTATATAGAAAAGAAGCAACTAACATTTCAAACCAGCCCAACATAACAATTTTGGGACGAAGGAAGTATGGAATAATGGAAAACTGAAAAAATTCAACAACACAAACTTAATAGTCCATGGCATGCATCAATATGTAGTACTACTTCCCAAAATAAAGTCAAAGCTAGCATCTCTAAACATATGTTAACAGACTCGACTGACGTAAGGATGCTGCACTAGCTAGCTAGCCATCGTGCACGATCGCTCGACTACAACAGAAGCAGAAATTATGTATTTTCATTGAAGAACCTATTCGCACGCAACATTAGCGACAGCGAGCGGGTAGGCGAAGGAGTTGGAGTACTGGAAGGAGACCGTCTCGCTAGGTCCCAAGGGGCCACCGCACTTGACGAGGCAGTCGTTGAAGCCGACGCGCTGGAACTGGCTCGGGTCGACGAGCTCCGTGGAGGCGAACTCGCCGCATGAGACGTGGACGTCGTACACGGTGCACGCCGTGCAGATGTTGATGATCTCCACGCTGTAGGTCGGGATGCCGCTGGGGAGGTGCTCCGCGTTGTTCTGGTACACCACCACGTCCTCCCCCGAACAGCTGTCGGCCGGCTCCATCCGCTCGGGCCAATGGCGGCCGGCATTATGAGAGTGCTTTCCACCTGATAAACGTACGCATGCAGGCACGACATTGAGACAAATAATATCTGAGATGTGATACAGCAAGCTCCAAATCGGAGGGTATTGTTCTTGTGTATATCGTACTGATGTTTAGAAGCTTGCGCATGTTGAACATCTTAGGCTGCATCACGGAGGAAGATGACTCACCAGAGACTTCAGCTGCATTTGCAAAAGAACTTTTTTGTGAGAGAAATTTTGGAGAACCTTGACGTACTTGAGAATCGATTATAAGGAACCAGCTGAATATATACCTTGGCTAGCTAGGAGGAGCAGAAAGATGATGGTCACAGTCACAGCCACAGCCAAACGTATCCTAGTGCAACTGGCCATTGGCTTGACGATTGAACTATTTTGTCTGTATACCTTGCAGCTCTACCTATAGTTGTGGATAAGTAAGCAAACTGCCAAACACTTCTGCTACTACACGAGCTCTAGTCACTTGCCGGGCATACTTATATACAGGCCGCTTGACTCGGGAGAGGCCATACATTAACTGATCGCATGCATGCCGTTTGAACGGTTGGCTGCGTGCCACCTCGATGCCGATTGGCTCGCGAAAACGGCACAAGGTGGACCACCACCACGCGACATCACGTCGCCGACCTAGCTGCCTTAAGTCTTATCTTCGGTCTTAGGTCTTAACTGATCGTATCCTCAGTGAAGAATACGTGGGGAGGGAGGACCAGAAAAGTCAGGCCTTAGGTCTCCTAGGATCGAGAGAGACTAATATCAGTGCATGCCTGCATGCCTGCATGGGGAAGATAATACTCCCAAGTACTGAAGTACTAGTATTTTGATTCGGCAGACTAAATGAAGAGGCCTCAGAACAGTTAATAATGGGTCGTTCGATGTGCCCAAATGTGCATATATATGAGCTCTTATCTCGATCAGCTCAACGACAGTATTGATCACTTTGTTTAATGAAGTACTACTACAGATTTAAGCGTGCAATATATTAGTACTAGTAGTAGTATATTGTTTGATTCATGCACTGTTTTTCTTTTTGCTAAAAGAGTGATACACGAATCGGAGTACTCGTTTTGATGTGTTTTCAGTTTCTTTTCTTGATGTGTTCTTCTGTTTTTGGGAATTCTTGCTCACTTTCCACACCCACGTTTGCGAGTAATAAGCTTCTAGTCTGAAATTTCCGTTCTTAATTTTTTTAACGAAAAATTATAATCGTAAGTATTCAACGAGGATCATATCACCAAAACTTCATGTGAATCACAAAACTGTACAGTCCACGTGATATTTAGTGACATGTGTTTAGTATTTATCATAGATTAGATTTGGTTTAGAGCACTCACAATGGGTAGAATCTTGGGTAGTGTCTAAAGGAGAGAGACTACTAAATATCTATTTAGACCTAAGCTATACAGTGCATATTTTCTTTAGATGCCATCTCAAATAGAAAATAAATCACAACTTTTTTCACAGGCGGTTCTCTTAAGTAACCGTATGTAAGGAACTATTTTTTAGAAAAATCACAACTTTTCTATATGAAGTTGGAAGAGGACGAACTGTATATGAAAAACAAATTTTCATTTGAGATTGTTCAGGGCCCAAATAATCATTATACATTCCTAGATCTATTTTTTGAAAATAGGTTAATTTTTAAAGATGGTTTTCTTAAGGAACCATCCTAAAAGTTGATTAGTGTAGGCGGTTCTTTTGGAAACAAAAAAACACAAGGATAGGTATAAAACCTTAACAAGTACAACACTACCAGAAAACCGAGATTTCATGAGGCTTAAAATATCATCACGAATATAAGAATACCATCACAAAAAATATTTCGTGACAGTCCACCCTCACGGAAAACCTCTCACGAATCAAAAGCCAGGAAAATGTCGTTTTTGAGGCGGTTAACCGTCACAAATTATTTTCATGGCGATGAGGCACCGTCACGAAATAAGAGGACTTCCCAGAAGGTCACCCATCCTAGTACTACTCTCATCCAAGCACGCTTAACTTCGGACTTCGGAGTTCTGATAGGATTCGGTGCTTTAGTACTGGTATGATCGCATCTGACATACTCGCACCGCCGGTGGGTCTAGTTCTTTCTGGTCCAAGTAGAGGCGCGATGGTACTGTACATTATTTCGTGAAGGGGCAATCATTTTCGTGACAGTCTAAAAAATACCTTCACAAAAATAACTGATTTTCGTGACGGTGTGTCAAGAACCGTCATGAAAATATGTTTTTGTGGCGGATTTTGCTGCACCTTCACGAAAATTGTGATTTTCGTGAGAGTGTATCTAATCCTCTCACAAAAATTCAACACCGTCACGAAATCTCGATTTTCTGGTAGTGCAATGTGAAACTAGCAAAAGATATACAAATTAATTAGCAACAAAAGAACGAATAGGGAAACACTTTGTTTGAAAAGAAACACCAGATTCCAATAAAGTACTCCATTTTTTAATAAATGACGCCATTCACTTTTAACATGATGTTTGACTATTTGTCTTATTCAAAAAATTTAAGTAAGATTTTTTTTGTTGTGACCTAGTTTATTATTAAAAAAACTTTAATCATGACTCATATTTTTGTATATTTACACAAACTTTTTCAATAAGACAAATGGTCAAACGTTACGACAAAAGTCAATAGCGCCATTTATTAAAAATTGGAGGTAGTAGTAGTTTTCATACTAGATTACAATAGCATGAATATCATTTAGTATTAACGGTAAGCTTAGTAACGGGGTCAGCACTACTCAAGGATCATGAATGAATAATCAAATAACACTCCATGTCTGTGCATGGTACTTGAGTTATTGAACCAGAACAAAGAAATAGAATAATGAAATTTGAATAACATCATGAACTTGAATATCAAATTGAAACATGAATATGTAACCACAAATCAAAGCAATAGAACGAACGAACAATTGATGCTAAGAAGCATTTACACGAATAATAATACACCGAGCGAATTAAACAGCTAGTGTTTCACATTTTTGTACGAGTGTCTTTTGCTCCAAGTAATAAAGCTTTGTAAACGACGAAGCCAGACATCGTATAAGCATGCCGACAGGACAAGTGCCTTGAGCCGACTCCTAGCACTTGGTGGTAAAAGGCTAGTCGAGCAGAGTACGTTATGCTAGAAATTAAAAGGCTACTCAGCAGCAAACCCTTTGTCGACTGCTTGGATGTCTACTTGAGGATATAGTGACTTCAAGATGGCGAGAGTTTGGCTTGAGCTCAGGACAGCCTTTTCCTTCACAAATGACTTCATCACTGCAAGAGCAGTTTGAAGTTGTGGCAACAGTTGAAGGCGGTCGCTTGAGCTTGGTCCTACACCGTCCGAGTGCAGTATTTCCAGCAACGGCTTGGCGGTGTCGAGGATGGTTTGATTTGTTGACTCGACGTGGTGGATTTGCTCAGTGAAAGCTTCACACCGCGACTGAGATTTTACTTTGTACTCTATTCCATGAGAAGAGGGTATAAGGTGGGAGCAAGGAAGTTAATACGACCAAGAAGAAGACTAGAGACGAGTGTGTTACCTTCAAGCATCTCCTCAACCTTCGTGTTAACACCAAAATTTGGTACGGTTCGTTATCATGTTCGGTTAAGGAAAGATGATATATCAGCCGATGGAAGCTAATCCAGAAGAAGCCGAGTTCAGGAAGGAATCGTGAAGACCACGTCATGGCAATTAACTATTTTATCTATAAATTAGGTAGCTTTAATAATTTTTAGGAAACCTGATCTCGTGCCTGATCAGGGCTTGTTGTTTTTCCTTTTATAGTTAGGAAACTCCTGTTTTGTATCCGATCAGGACTGTATCAACTCGGGGTATAAATACATATGCCCGGGGACCATGTAAACTATCTCACAGATCAATACAACTTCGGCGCATCGCCACCCTTTTCGACGGGTTCTTGCTTCTCGAGCCGGGCTGCATCAGTTAGGTCCGAACTCCTGCGAGAGGGTAAGTCTCGTTACCCCGACTACGTCTTCGGCTAGGACTTCCTCGGTTAGGTCTGACATTCTAGCTGATCTACGGTAGTCGGCTTACCACGGTGTATCTATTCTGTCTACGGCTGCATCAGTTAAGTTTGATCTCTTAGGCCGAGTGGATATATCACATCACGTGTGTGTAGATTTATCAGCTTACTGGGTGTAATTTATCGTTAGTTTGTGCTGCATCGGTTGGGTCTGACCTACTAAACTGCTAGTGATAAGTTATTCCTGCTAGGTTGATAGATTTTATGCAAGCGTCTTATCGGGATGTATAGCCGATAAGTTATCATATAGTTCATCACGATTGCATTAGATCTATCGGCTTATCGAGATTCTTTTATCATTATTAATATGTGCTGTATTAGTTAAGTTTGACCTACTAGATTGATAATGATAGATTTATCCTTGTCAAGCCGATGGGTGTTTATGCGATGTTTTATCGGAGTGCCTAGTCGATAAGTTATCTTTTATTAGATAAAGCCGACTGCAGTCTACTGATTATTATTTTGCCTATCTACTCTATCATCAGCTTCTAGCCGATGTACAAGTGTTTTTTCGGCAGTTGGCTGGCTTATTATTTGCTTATATCATCATCGGCTTCTAGCCGATATACAAGTACTGTCGGCAATCGGCTGGAGGAATTCTGTATCGGATGTTTGGCCAATTGGATCAGTGATCTAATATTTTCTATCTCCTTGTCAATTGCTGGGTCAAATTGACTGGCACGCCCGCGAACCTCAACTATTTAGGACCTGCACTGGAGCTAAGCAGATCTCCCAGGCCTTTGCGTGTCTAGTGCACCAAACCAGATCATTGGCTCGTTCTCAACGCTGCCGGTGATTTTTAGTGTCAACACTTCACCTTTGTGGCTTGGAGATCTTCAAGTTCTTTTTGCAGTTTGTCGCACTTCTTCGACAGCACATGGGCTGAATGCTCGGGGACTTATAAAGAAAAAGGGAAATTCGTTAGGAGGCACACGGGAAGATTAAAGATGATGTACTCAAGAAGGAGGAAGCTAACCTTGGTTGGTTCCAATCATATCAAACTTCTCATCATGTAGCTTTTGAAGTTCTTCTCGGAGATGCTTCTCTCTTAGTAGTGTCGACTATTGAGCATGGATCTTCTCCCTCGTTATCTGCTCGAGTCGAGCAACTTGAGGAGCGAGCTTAGCCAGAGCGTCTGATTTCTTCTCAGATTGCTCGGTTATTTTCTAAGAATGACAAGTAAGCGGGAGGAACAAGGACTACTCAATAGGGTGATGCATTGACAACGAGAAAAGTTCAAGATTTACTTGGACTAATTGTGAAGCCTTGATTGTTGCCTCATACAACTCGATCCTTTCCTTTTTCTCTGCCGTGTCGTCCACCTAGATGGACTCTACCTCCCTAGCTGCATTCCTCCAATTGTAGCACTTAGGAGGGTTGGGATCTGGAGTGGGCAGTCGTGGTATTTCCTCAATATGGTCTGGGGATGCGGCCCTTTCCCGGGTGGACAACGATGGTGTAGGCAAGGGGACTTGGATCAATCAGGGGACTGTCATTGATTGGCCCCATCAGCTGGTTTTCCGGTTCCTAACTGGGGGAGGCTGGCCTTGAGTCTACAGCTTGTGTTTTGGCCTCACCGCTAGTCAGGGCAGCACTCGGTGCAGGGGCTTGTGGCGACGATTCCTTGGGGTTGTCTTCACAAGGCTTCCTGAAAGAAATCGAGCATACATCCGATTGAAAAAATGCGCACATAATGACAAAGGCGTATAAAGATGAAGATGAATCTGTTGGATGTCTTGAAGCGGAATCCATGCCCTAGGCGTGAAAACCTCGGAAGCAGCAAGCTTGTGGGCACCCCGGAAGTGCATTATGAAGAGTAACTATTACGGCAACGCGAACTATCTAGATGGATGGGGTCTCGAATAAAACCCAAATAAATGCGGTAACCATCCATCCTCATCGCAGACTTGCCATAATCTTTACCCACTCACAATACAAATCCAAAAATGCCGAGAAGTGTACAAAAGAGATAATCATAAGGATAGCTTGCCAGTCCTCCCCGTCATACGCCCGTCAAACCACTCGATGGTGGCGACCAAACACGATACGTACCCCAGAGGACTCGAACCACAATAGCTATCCCCCAACCATCTCAATTATACACAACTCATACTCATGTTCAGCTAGTCCCCAGGAAAGCGACTAGTCTCACACTTTCATCGCAAGCAATTGATAAACATCACAAGTACTCTAAAAATGGATAGACGAGCAGCAGAGTTACAACTATTACATAGAGGGTTCACACCCCAAATCATCACAAAGTGACACAAAAGATTTGCAGCGGAATATAAACACAAAAGACAAGAACCAGTGGTGCCAAACCCATGCACAGGGCAACCGACTGGGGATAGAGCTCAACTTCAACTACACATTATCCTCGCCACCCTTGGCGGGATAATAGTAGATCACACCATCTTCGTCGTTATCCTCACCTGAAAAGATGCAACGTGAGTACGAATGGTACTCCGCAAGACTTACACAATAATAATAGTACAAAGGAAGCATGCTGGTTTCTACATCAAGGAAGAAGGCTATATTGACTTGATTTTGCACAAAGCTGATTTTATTGAGTAAGTAATACTTGAAACTATAAGCATTTTGAGAAATAACACAATCTGAATTTTTAAGACAGCAAGCTTATAGTTCTGAAAATGAAATATAAATGAGCACCAACCGTGCTCTAAACATTACCCACAGGTCACCATTGCCCAAAACAATTATGCTACACAAGCATATCCTTTCTCATGACTAAACCAAGTCATATTCATCATCTATGGGCTACCATTGCCCAAACAATTATGCTACACAAGCATGTTCTTTCTCATGACTAAACCAAGTCATATTTAATATCCAAAAATCTCTTATATAAACCCATCCATCCATGACTATCCTAAGTCATGGTAACCACATAACCCAAGTTGGATGCTAACATGACTAACTAACACATCAAGCGGTCGTCCGTAACCGTGGACACGGCTATTCGAATAGTTCTTACTCTGATCAGAGGTGTACATCTTTACCCACACGATGTGATAGAAGCCAAAAGGCTACACTCTAGTTTGATATGTACCCATCGGTACCCACACTCTACACATTGAGTGCGGACTAGAGGTCACAACAGAACCTTTTGCACGCTTAGCCCCAACCACCTAAACCACGTCTGGGCCCCCGACGACTTAGCCGCGTGCGTGCGTGGCAGCTAAGGCGGGCTCACCGTCGCGGGAGGCACCTCCGGCCATATGGATTCACCAAGTGCAGGCCCGCTCTGCGTACTCGCACTGAGGTCCTCCAAAGGTCTCTCCTCACGACTGACGGACGGGCGTAGATGGTCACAGCCTCCCGTGCTACTGAGTTAAGCCGTCCCACTCCCGGCGTGTGGAAGTACGTAGGGTGCTTGAATAGACGTCAACATGTTCGGTCCTTAACGACCCAGACGGAGCTACGTGCATCGGGGAAACACCATCCCTTCATCGCCCTATCATCCGTCCAAGTCAAACATATTCTCAAATATTAATTAGAAGTTATTCTTGTCAGATTTTAACCCATCTATTCGCATTCAACTAATTTTGAACCGATAGCTCCATCTATCGGATTTTGCTAAGTCTAGAATAAGCATGGCTAAGCATTCGGTAAAATAAAAGTATCCCAAAGTCCTTAACCAGTGGTGACAATGTATAAACATGGCATCAATAACCAAGGAATGGAAATGCATACAATTGGGTACTATTGACTCTATCCGTTTTCCCATTTTAAATAGACTGGAGCATGCATATAGATATTGTTTTCACAAACAAATCAATTTATTGAAAACATAGGTTCAATATGCTTAGACGCTTACCTTGCTGCAGCGATGGGTCACACTCAAGCTCTGGGTTAATCTCCACGTACTCCGTATCCTCAGAATCTATCGATAAGAAGCAATATGCAAATAAGAAGCAATTAAACATGTCTATGCAACATGATTAATTAATTATGAGATAAATACAGTAGGTATGGTATGTCCTAACAAGATTTTAGGAGAAGGAACCAAGTCATTTGCATCCCTGGATTGGGATATACAAAAATGACAAGGTAGAAGGGCTGAATACAGCAAAAGCCGAAACTATAGGAAAACTCTAAGTGGAAAATAAATGCTTGCCTTCTCTGGTAGGATTTTATGAGTGTGAGCATTTTTATGTGAAAATACATATCTTCCTGGTTCCGACAAAATTCGGTTTACTGAAATCCGATTTAAAATGATTTAGATATGAATTTTACAAGTTTAACAAAAAGAAAGGTTACTAAATTACTTAGGGCTACATTAGGAGGTATTTTTATCAAATACAACTTTTCCACAGTAAGGTTACAATTTTCTGAGTTTAACGGAAGTGGTTTCACATTTTTAGCAAATAGGATGAATTTTCTAGAAATTTATAAAGTTCAAGGCCATAAAAAGGTATACAAAAGATATTTCTATTTTTAGAGAAAAATCTTACATAGAAGTTCTCACTTTTTATGTTACAAAATGGAAGAGCACATTTTTATGAATTCACAGAAATTTGGTTTACCTCAAAAGGGGTTATAATGGATTTTATATAAATATTTCAAGTTCTTAAGCACAAAAATGAGTTATTATTGTTTCTTATTATTTTATAGGATTTTCTGTACAAAAGTGGTAATATTTTATTAGACAGTATTAAAGTTCACAGATTTACAAACTAACAAAATTGGTTTCACTCAATACTGAGTTAAAATGACCAAGATATGAATTTATAAAGTTGAGCTATATTTCTGTTGGAAAAAAAATATTTTAGTTTAACATTTTTCTTCTTTTCTTATTTCCCTTACAGTCTGGGCCCGCAGGCCAGCGAGGCAAAGCAGAGCAGGGCGCGGGCGCGAGGGCGCGAGGGCATGGATCGGACCGTCCGTTCCGGGAGTGTATGGTCCGGCCTGGCGAACAGAGAAGGGCGCGGGCAGATAGAGCCGGCGGGCTTCTCGGCGGCGGCGACGGCGATGGCGGCGTCGGCTGTAGTCGGGCCCCAAAGAGAAGATGCAGAGGAGATCAAGGCGAAGCCGTCGGTGGTGGTCTCGTCGCCGGCGGTGGTCGGAACTAGCCACGGCAGTGGCGCAAGCGGCGAGGCACTTCGGGTCGACGATGCAAAAGAGACTACGGTCTGTTGCTGGGCAAACCCGTGCATGCACAAGGTATTAGGGGACTCCAGGAAGCTCACCAGTGGTCACGCGGGGTCCGGCAGAGTCGGCGCAGCAGCAGCGACGTCGAGGACGGCTCGGTGGCGGCGGAAAGCTTCGGGCTCACGTCGTTGGCCTTCTCCCGGGGTTCTGCGACGGAGCTGAGGTGTCGAATAGGTTAGAGACCTCGGAGAGATGGTCTCAGTGCAAAGAATCGGATCATGGCTCACCGGATGGCTCGGGATCGGGTATGGCGGCAGTTGGCCGGAGAGGAAGAAGATAACTTCGATCTCCTTGCTCGGGGCTTCGCAGCGCAATTCCTCTGGTCGGCAAGCTCCTGTAGACTATGCGATGCTAGGGGCGCAGTGGCTCGGTCAGAAACTTCTTGTGCCGGCCGGAACGGCGAAGCGACACCGGCGGCTGCACTGGAGAGCAGAAAGCGGAACACGGCGGCTTCGACCGGTGATTCTAGGGCAACCAAGTGCAAAAATGGAATTATTGGGAGGTGCTAATCACGTTCCAGCAGAGGGAAGAGGAATGGGCTCACCAGAGCAAGCTCAGGCTCGATCGAACAGCTTCGGCAGTGAGGAAGATGAGGTTGCCAACGGTGAACCTTGGGGTCTCCGGCGGTTTTCTCGATGGGAGCGTGAAGAGGATGAGGAGGAGATTCTGCTGGCGAGATTAGAGGCGAAATGGTCGAGGTTTCCCATGGTGGAGCTCATCTAGGTCACTCTGTCTGTGTGTGCTGTGGGAGAGGAGAACGAGAGGAAGACACGTCTGCCATGCAATGCTGAGTCGTCTCCACTGCTACAGTGTTCAGGGTGGGTCCCACATGTAAGACAATACTTTTCTACACACTTGTGGCTAGCTTCACTCTATGACTTGTGGGTCCAGGAAGTGAATCCCTAGGAGGAGTGGAGGAGTATGGGTGAGTTTTCTGGTGCATCACACAGTCCCATGCTATAGTAATGCTGACAGGTGGGCCAGGTCTTGTGGGGTCCACTGGTCAGTGTCTTGAGAGAGAAGAAACCTCTAGAGACTATTTTGTGAGCTGTCCAACATGCAGCTCTCTAAATTACTGTTTCACTAAGTAAATGAGGAGCATAAATTATGAGAAAATAATGGGAGGTAGAGGAAGATGTATTTAACATGCTGACCAAATTTCGTGGTTAGAGGAGGTCTGGTTAATTTGTGGTGAAATTGCAAAGTAGGCACACTGATTCAGTTTTTCTGCTGTGTGATGTATGTTCCTAGGGCTTTGCTCCTATTATTTCATGTGACTTCTTTGGGAAGTAAATTGAGCCAAAATTACTGGTGATAGGGTTCATGGTGTCACACCTGTTGGTAGAATTGCACTGCCTAATTAATCCTCATTTTTGTTTGGTGAATTTTAGAAGTAAACCAACTTATTTCAGCTAGCTTCCTAATTTAGCTGATTTGAGGGACTTGGTTGAAGTATTTATTGAAGTGATAAAATTATGTAAAATTTACGGTAGGTAAATCAGGTGAGATAGTTCTTACAGGAATTTTTCCATGATTAAATGTGCAGCCAAACATCTTTGGAAATTCCTTAGACCATACAAGGGCATTTGTCAAAGAGAAGGATCCAGGCTGAAACTTGTTTGGAACTTTTGAGGGGTCTAAACCAATGAAATAAATTCTGGAAAAACTATATTGATTCATGATGAACAGGCTAGTATTTGAATAAATTATTTCCTACATATGTTTCTGTTCAATTTGGTGCACTTTTTAGGAGTTGGGCTAATGTTGCCGATTAGGGTTTTATTGTGTTGATGGTTTTAAATTTTGCAAACTTTATTTTGCAAGAAGTGACAAAGCAAGAATTTAGTTTGTGCACTCTAGTGGCAGTAGGTCATAACCCTTATTACTTGGAATTAGATTTGGGGCTGTGACAAAGCTCGGGGGCTCGTCGTGGCTCACTGCACCACTTGGTGTAGACCCAGTCGGTTGCGCACCAGGTGGTGGGCTGCGGCATGGCGGCAGCAATGCTGTCGACGGAGGATCAGTTAGTGGCGTCGATGTCGGCAGTGGCGAAGTCAGAGCTACACCTAGCTCCTTGAATTTAGGGCCACTGGCTGGCTGGGTTGGCGCCTGTGTCTTAGTCGGCTCTGCCACAGCTATTTCGCAGCTCTCTTTGAGCTGGGCTCATTGGTGGATGGGTCGGCAGAGCGCTTCCGGGAACCCCTAGTCGACTGGTTAGGGGGTGAGAGACAAGGTCCTTCTGCTTCTACAATCGAAAGATGATGTTGACATTCTCAACTGACTCAACACAACAATCAGTGAATTGAAGATAGCAGAAGTTATCTCAGGCGAGGATTTCTTGATGTTAAACGGCGACAGGAACTCCTACGGGTCGGAGTTGATCTTCATTCCGCTGATGAATAATTTGAACACCCGATCAAAGGTGTAATGGAAAGACACCACGTAGGGGACTCCCAGGTGGGGTCATCCTACCCCGAGTACTCAAAGCCTGGGTGGACTCAGTCCTTGAGGGGCTGGATTCACCTAACGATGAAGTTCTGGACATCCCAGACCCCAGTGAGCCGCCTTTCTTCAAAGCTTCAAGGTGCTTCAATAGGGAGCGCACCTGCTTCATCTCCTCGGCATTGAAGAGCGCAGTTCAACTGTCAAGCACCTTGGGCGCATACCCAAGAAACGTCAGGAGAGAGGGAGAGGGGTTGGAGCAGTAGAACCACTCCTGGTACCACCCCTTCAAAGAAGTCTTGAGGGGGAGGCAGAGATAGGTCTTCTTCAGCTCGTTACGGAGCTGAAGCCTAACATCCCAACCACTTGCGGTCTCAGCTTGTACGGTTGGGGCTTCAAGTAGAAGAAGTATCGAAACAAATCAAAATGAGGGAGGACTCCAAGGAATGTTTCACAAAGGGTAATGAAGATGGCGACTTGAAGAATGGAGTTGGGGTTGAGATGAATCAACTCGATTTTATAGTAATCAAGGAGGCCGCGGAGAAAGCTACAAGAAGGGAGAGCAAACTCGGGACGGAAGATGGACTCGAAGACAACGATCTCGAGCATCTTCGGTGTACGAAATGGCTCACCGGAAGCAACGCACCAAGTGATGAGCTCCTTCGGTGGCAGCAATCCTTCTTCCATCAGCTCCTCTGGCCTAGACTATCCGGTGGGGAATGGCGCAAATTTAGAGGATGAGGCCGACATCTTCGGATCTAGGGTTTGAGGATGGTTTGGATGGCTGTGAGGGTGGATGAGGAAGCTAAGGTTTGGGAGGAGTGTCTAGATTTGGATTTGGGTGGCGGCACGTGGAAACCTAAGGGGCGGATGCGCCAAGAGCTTGGAAGACGAAGGGGCGTGCAAATAGGATATAAAGGGGATTCCTTTTTCTCTTTCTAGAATATAAAGGGCCATATCGGGTGTGGGAGCTTGGGCTTGCGCACCTACACATGGGCTGGGGAATTGAAAGGTATCTTAAATGGTACGCCTTACTAGGCCATCCGCTGGTCACTATATAATCGTGATGCAGGTACTGTTTGACAAGATCCCGATTAAATAATCAGATACGCTTTATGTTAAGCCGACAGTCGGGTGTAATACACTTGGGTATCTTGATTTGTTTTAAGGTATTGAGGATGTATCCGTTAAAGGAACGACAGCTAGTCACTAATAAAATTGGGATGCAGATATCACACAAGTACACCTCACCACGAATTGGGCTTGAGTCCGAAGTGATTAAAGGCTTATAAATTCAGCCTAATTGCCACGAGCAAATTTCCAGTCATAATTGACTAAAGAATTAATTTTTCGAGTAATTATCACTTGGGAAAGACTTACAGGTTAAAGTTTCTAACTCTATTTTTGTTGCTTCACAACTAAGCACAGGGTCGGAGGCTATACCTTATAGGTACGTCTATTCGGCGCATACTATTCATTATCTTGTAGGTTACAGACTTGGACTCTACATTTAGTTGTTACACAACTAAGCATAGAGTCGAGGATTACACCTAATAGGTGCACCTACTCAGTGCACGCTATTCAATAGTTTATGAAGCCCTTCGTAGCCTCTTTGCCAGCTAACAGAAGTGGGACTCGAGAAGAAAAGCACTCGAGAATAGAGTACTCGGGAAGAAAGCACTTGGGAATTTCTTTACCGTAGAGGAAGAGCACTCGACTATGAAGATCTCAGGGACAATTGTGGAGGCCATGAGCCCCGGGTACCCTCACAGGAGGCAAATACGGCCACTTGAATAGGAGGTGGACCGGCCTATGTGATTAGAGATAGAATAGAACTCGGCTTTATGTTACCTTGCACGACAAGAAAAGGGATAAAGTCCTAGCCGAATACTCTATATACAGATAAGAGAACCCTAGGCCGTATCTGGCTGGATTTCCTACCTTGTAACCCTCACCCCTCGACATATATAAGGCAGGCAGGGAGCTCCCTCGGGGAAAAACAACTCATATACAAGCGAAAGCAATCCACCACAAGTAGAGAAGGGTATTACCTCTTGCCGAGGGCCTGAACCTGTCTAAATCTTCTTGTGTTTCGAATCTATCCAGCTTTAGGTCCGATGTATAGTCCCTACATCTTTATTGCCGATATACAACATCAACAAAAGCAAACCATCCATTCATCATATATCACAAAAGTTCGTCGTGCACTTGTCTTAACTTCGATTATAATACGACGTACAACCGGAGGCACTGGAACCATCCAAACCTTTATAACAAAATAACACTCAAAATCTAAAAAATGCTAGGGAATAAATACCACCACTAATTTCTAGGTATAAATCCTAAATCTAATCATGCACCTATGGTGACCAAATTTACAAAATACAAAATGTTATGCTAATTTCAAAATCGGTCCACAACAATGTTCTTGTTGTTTCTCCTAAAACCACTTATCCGAGAATTGAATGAAATCAGAACCATTACAAAGGTATTTAAAAAACCTAAAACTTTCGTTTAGACCTTCCCTATTTTTAGAAGGAAATAATCCACTTTTGGTTCCTCGACTATGATCTTGGTTCGGTTTCGGTCATTCAACTATGAAACTGGTTATTATTGGTCCCTAACTCTTGAAACCATCCATATTTCATCCCTTGACCTAAAAGCCAGGGTTCTTTTTGATGATGTGGCACCACGTGGCATCCTAGTTAGCAATTTAAAATAAAGTGTATAGGACTAGGGAGAGAGATAAATAGGAAGCAAGGTTGATATGTAGGTTGTAGTGTTTTCTTCATTTTATATTTACTTTGTTTGATAATAATTGATTTAGGATTGAAACACAAGAACCAAGCCTACCAGAGGGAGGGGGTGAATGGTCGGATTACATTTGAGCATAATCCCTCCAAACTTGCACTAGTGTCAATATTGTATATTTACTTAATTCAAGTAAAAAAATTTAACTGTCATGCATCATCTCCCTTAAAAGCAACATCAAAGGCTCACATAAAGATTAGAAGACACACAAGCTAAACTAGTGACCAAAAGACCTCACTCATATTGCTAGCAAGCACAAGAATATACTAGAGGTAAAAGTCAAAGCTCTTCTTTTCTCATCTTTTTAACTTTCTTTTGTTTCTTTTTATTTTATGAAAATTTAAAGCAATAAAAAGCATAAAAACTCCCCCTCAAATCATGCCAAAAGGATGAATAATACCCAATTCTCCCCGAAGAAACGCAAAGCGAGAAGAATCCAAAGGCTTAGTGAAAATGACTGCCAATTGCAATTTAGTATCAAGAAATTTCAATTCAACATCTTCTTTCTCAACATGATCCCTCAAAAAGTGAAAACGAATATCAATGTGCTTAGTGAGTGAATATTGTACCGGATTATTAGCAATATTAATAGCACTTGTTTTATCACAAAAGAGAGAAACTTTCTCAAAAGTAAGACCATAATCTTTCAAAGTTGAAATAAGCTAAAGAATCTGAGAACAACAACTAGCAGCAGCAACATATTCAGATTTAGCAATTGGTTGAGCAACATTTGATTGTTTCCTAGAAGACCATGCAATCAAAAAAGTACCCAGAAAATGACATGTTCCACTAGTACTTTTTCTATCAATTTTACAACCACCAAAATCCGCATCCAAATAACCACTTAAGCATATAGATGATGATGTAGAATACCAAATGCCAAATTCAAGAGTGTGTTGGAAATACCTCAAAATTCACTTGACGGCTTGACGATGCGAAACACGTGAAGAACCTTGAAATCGAGTGCACAAACACACAACAAACTGTATGTCCGGCCTTGAAGCAATAAGATAAAGTAAAAAACCAATCATACTTTAGTATTCTTGTCGGTGCCATGGGCCCAGGGTACCTCATGAGAAGCTATTGGGCCACTCGGACAGAGGATGAGCCTAGCCTTGTAATTAGAGATATAATAGGACTCGGCAGACTTGACCTTGTATGACAGGGAAAATACAGTCCTAGTCGGGCACGTTGTATTCCTAGAAGGAGATCCCTTGGTCGTAGTCTGACTGGGACTCCTACTTTATAACCCTGTCCCTCAGTATATAAGGGAAGACAGAGCGCCCCCTAAGGGCAGAAGAAGAAATCTCACCAGAGAAACCTCAAAGGTAATACACCACAACTAGACGTAGGGTGTTACTTCATCTTGAGGGCCTAAACCAGTATAAATTGTTCCGTGTTCCTTTGCAATCTATCAAGTTTAGGTCTCACAACTAGCCCCATATTATTATTGCCGATGTAAAGCATCGACAGTTGGCGCGCCAGGTAGGGGTATCGTCGAAATCATCTTCATCAAGCCTGATGGATCCAATCACCAAAGTCAACGGCATCAAGACATCAATGCATGACGCCGTGAACGCGAGGAAGATGAGTGTCGCCGATTGGAAGACGAGAATGAGCGCTTCGGCCTCCACCACGAACGGTTTCACCGCCGTAGTCGGAGTCGGAGTCCTCACACAGATGAAGGTATACCAACCTTCACCCATGAGTTGCAACAAGTTGACTGGCCGCTAGGCTTCAAGCCGACTAGAATTGAAAAATACGATGGGAAGACCAACCCCGAGTCTTGGCTTACAGTCTACACTCTAGCGATCCGAGCAGCCGGAGGAGATCACAAAGCCATAGCTAACTACCTCCCAGTCGCTCTAGCCGACTCGGCCAAGACATGGCTAACGGGACTTCCCAAGCAATCAATCGGCTCCTGGGGAGAACTCTGAGAACGCTTCATCACCAACTTCCAGGGAACATACGAGAGGCCATCTTCTGAGTACGACCTATATCAGTTGTATCAAAGGAAGAACGAGTCTCTTTGTGATTTTATAAAGAGGTTTTCTAAGAAGAAGAATTTAATCTCGAAGATCAAGGACGAGGTCATCATCGCCGCCTTTCGAAAAGGAGTCAAAGACTCTATTCGATATGGCGAACAAATACGCCGACTCGGCCGACGCTGTTGCTGAGGCCCTCGATGACAAAAAGGCACCCTGACAGAAGAAGCGAAAGGACACCGATGACGTAACCCCGACTAAGGCTGGGAACCGCAAACGCAAGTCGGACGACTTTATTGTGGCAGTCGGTCACAAGCGTCTTCAACCTCCTACAACTGAAGATTATCAGAACAACAAGTGACATGCAAGGATGGCATCCCCACTCCCAAATACCGAACAGCTAAGTCGCTTTCTGATAAATATTTCCTCACTCGGCCTCGCCAATGCCGCAGCCGCTTACACCTAATAGGTGTACAAACTACACTTTTTTCTGTTTTTGCTCTTAATGATTGCAAAAATACTCGAGTAGTATAAATTCCTATCCGTGAAGCTTTGCTCCATGAAAGACGAACTCAAGTCACCCAAAACGCGTGTCTGGGAAAGAGCCATGAGCCGACTCCCGACACTAGGGGGCTATGACTAGTTGGACAGAGTGCTTAAACGTAAGGGGTCAACTACTCGGGGAAACTAATATCAATAAGAGGAGGAACACACATTTACATATATTGTAAAATACATAACTTTTCTTCGGGTGATTGTTTTCATCATCAGATGCTACTCATGCGATATGTTTATAATGCAGGGCCAATTCCGGATACGCATAACATGAACTTAGGGCTACGAGCCTATCTCCTACGCTCGGGGGCTGGAGCAGTTTGCCAAAATACACTTGGAGTGCTACACTTCAAGAATCACTTGGAATGCTCCACGAGAGCCATTGCCCGAGTACTTGCACTAGTCGGGACTTGTGCGTGGGCTAAAAACCGACCTCCGGTGCCAGTCGAAGCTCGGGTACCACTCGGCTGGGTGAGGTACGCTCCATGAGGGTCGCTAGCCGAATCCTACGCTAATGCTTGGTTCGGGTACCTTATTCGGTTACAACTCGGCTGGGTGAGGTACGCCCCATGAGGGTCGCCAACCGAATCCTACGATAATGCTAGGTTCGGGTACCTTATTCGGTGACAACTCTATTGGGTGAGGTACGCCCCATGAAGGTCGCCAGTCAAATCCTATGCTAATGCGAGGTTCGGGTACCTTATTCGGCTAACAACCGATCTCTGGCACCAGTCGGAGCTCGGGTACCACTCCACTAAGTTGGGTACGCCCCATGAGGGTCATCAGCCAAATCCTATGCTAATGCGAGGTTCGGATACCTTATTTAGCTAATGTAACCGACCTCCAGCGCCAGTCGAGGCTCATGTACCACTCGGCTAGGTAGGGTATGCCCCATGAGAGTCGTCAGCCGAATCTTATGCTAATGCTAGATTCGGGTACCTTATTTGGTCACAACTCTGCCAGGTTGGATACGCCCCATGAGGGTCACCAGCTGAATCCTATGCTAACGCAAGGTTCGGGTACCTTATTTGGCTATAATTCTATTGGGTAGGGTACACCCCATGAGGGTCACCAACCAAATCCTATGCTAATGTGAGATTCGGGTACCTTATTCGGCCTTATCACAGTCAGAGAAGACCTATATTGTCGAAGTGCATCCGAAGTTCTCATGTACTACGTCACACCTAAGGAGGGCAAGCAGATCCTGCAATATACCTACTTGGGCATCTGTGGCGACCATATTGTATCCAGAATGTAAGTCAGAAAGGCTCGCTAACAAGGATTCTTCTGGCTGATTGAGGTTACCGACGCTAGAGTACTCATCCTGACATGCGAGGGATGCTACTTTTATAGGGTTGCGCTGGGTATGTTAGTTTAGGCCGGCTTATTCGGTAGCAGGCCACAAGATATGAGTTTCTACAATAGCACGATCAATCTAGGTCGCTGGCTGGCTGTGTTAAAATCACAGTGCTGGTGCTACTCACAGAAACTAATTAAATAATCAGATATGCTTCATGCTAAGCCTACAGCTGGGTCTATACATTCGGGTATCTGTATTATTTACCAGGTATTGAGGATATATCCTTATAAGGATCACAAGCTGATCTCCATTAAAATTGGGGATGCAGGTATCTCTTAAGTACACCTGACCATGTATTGGGTTACAATCTATAAAGTGGTACTCGGCTTACATACTTAGCCGTTATTTGCCATGAGCAAAAATCATTCTAGCTAACATGATGCTGAAGAGTCTCATATACCAGTAGTATACTACTCGAGAAAGACTACAAGGTTAAAGATATTTGATTTTATGTTTAATTGTTTCACAATTAAGCACAAAGTCGGGGGCTATACCTAATAGGTGGGCCTATTCGACGCACACTATTCATATTTCTACATGAAGACCTTCATAGCCTTGTTGTTAGTTGACATGAAGCAGGACTCGGGAGAAGAAGCACTCGGACAAAGAGCACTCAGGAACAATGCACTCGGGAATTCTTTACCGTGGGGATGAGCACTCGGCATCAACTATGACTCAACTATGAAAGTCTCAGGAGATTTTGTACCTCATGAGAAGCTATTGGGCCACTCGGACAGAAGATGAGCCTATCTTTGTAATTAGAGATATAATAGGACTCGACAGACTTGACCTTGTATGACAGGGAAAATATAGTCCTAGTCGGATACGTTGTATTCCTATAAGGAGATCCCTTGGTCGTAGTCCGACTGGGACTCCTACTTTATAACCCTGTCCCCTAGTATATAAGGGGAGGCAGGGTGCCCCCTGAGGGCAGTAGAAGAAATCTCACCAGAAAAATCTCAAAGGCAATACACCACAACTGGACGTAGGGTATTACCTCATCTCGAGGGCCTGAACCAGTATAAATTGTTCCGTGTTCCTTTGCAATCCATCAAATTTAGGTCTCACGACTAGCCCCATATTATTATTGCCGGTGTAAAGCATCGACAATTCTTTTTGATGAACAGCTTCACTATCTTTATCCGGATCCAAAACATCAGTAGATCCCATAGGTGTAGAGATAGGCTTGCAATTCTCCATCTCAAATCGTCGTAAAAGATCCTTGGTGTACTTTGTTTGATGTATAAGCGTACCTTGTGTTGTCTATTTTATTTGTAGTCCTAGAAAGTACGTCAACTCTCCCAACATACTCATCTCAAATTCCCTGCGCATTGTCTCAGAAAACTCCGCAATCAAAGCATGAGATGAACAACCAAAGATGATATCATCCACATAGATCTGAACAAAAAGTTGATTATCACCATGCTTAAGAACAAAGAGAGTTTTATCTACTTTTTCCATTTGAAAACCTTTCGCAAGTAAAAAGTTTTGAAGTCTATCATACCATACCCTAGGAGCTTGTTTCAAACCATATAAAGCTTTTGATAATCTAAAAACATGGTTGCAAAATTTAGGATTTTTAAAACCCGGTGATTGTTTTACATAAACTTCCTCTTGTATAAAACCATTAAGAAAAATACTTTTAATATCCATTTGATACAATTTAAAACCTTTTGAAGCAACAAAAATTAACAAAAGTCTAATTGCTTCTAATTCTAGCAATAGAAGCAAAAGTTTCATTAAAATCCAACCCTTCCAACTGAGTAAAACCTTGAGCAGCAAGCCTAACCTTGTTCCTCACAATTAAACCATCCTCATTTTGTTTATTTTTGAAAACTCATTTAGTTCCAATAATATTATGACTAGGAGGTGGTTCAACTAAAGTCCAAACTTTGTTTCTTTCAAAATTCTCAAGTTCTTCATGCATGGCATTAATCCACGATTCATCAGTTAATACATGAGTAACATCTTTGAGTTTAAAAGAAACAACAAAAGCAGAATTCACATGATCATGAGTTACCATAGACCTTGTAGTTCGTTCTCCAATGTTACCTACTATTTGTTATGGAGGATGCCATCGTTGAATGTTCAAAGGAGCAAATACTTTAGAAGTTGTGTCACATTCTGAACCTTGAACAATAGAAGTTATAGGTTCTGGAGGACCACCAGAATCAGCACGAGCCAAACCAGAGCTCGATCCCCGTACCCAGTCTGACTGCGGCTCCTCAGGTGCTCTGACCGGTGCTGTTTCGGCGGTCTGACCCGCCACCTCAGCTTCATCATTGTCATCGCTCTCCTCCACAAAAATGCTATTCTCCCCCTGAATCTGTGATAATGTAACTAAAATTTCTATTCTAGTACCTGGACTAGCCTCATCAAAAGTGATTTTGCAAGTCTCAACAATTTTGTTAATTTCTAAAACAAGTACATGATATCCTCAAGAATGAGCAGGGTAACCAAGAAATAATCCATCAGTAGAATGTGCTTCAAATTTATCCAAATTTTCAGATTTAAGAACAAAGCACTTGTACCCAAAAACACGCAAATAAGAAACTTTGGGTTGATGTCCAAACCGAAGCTCATAAGAAGTTTTTCCAAGGTTAAATCTCAAGAAAACACGATTGGAAATATAACAAGCAGTGTTAATAGCTTCTACCCAAAATTTTCTAGGTGTATTATACTTATCAAGCATAGTTCTAGCCATCTCAATCAAAGAACAATTCTTTCTTTCAACAACACCATTTTGTTGAGAAACCCGAGGAGATGAAAACTGATGTTCAAGACCTTTTTCATCGCAAAATTATTCAAAAGAAGCATTTTTAAATTCACCACCATTATCACTTCGAATAGTTCTCAAAGATCCAGGAAGTTCAACAGCCAAACGAAGATACAAACTCCGAAAGTGTTTAAAAGCCTCATCTTTAGTTGTCATAATGAAAACCCAAGAATATCTCGAAAAATCATCCACAATAACCAACACATACCACTTTCCTCCAATGGAGTGTACTCTAGATGGACCAACAGTGTCCATATGTAAAAGCTATCCTGGTGCATCCGTCATCACAGAAACAATTGGATTATGTGAAGAGGCAACCATCTTAGCATGACGATATGGTGAATAAACCAAATCAAGATCCTTTTTAAGTTTAGGCAAACCACGAACAAGATCCGAACCACTAATTCTAGTAAGATGATGAAAACCAACATGCCCAAGTCTACGATGCCAAAACATTAAGTCCTTTGAAAATTTAGCAACTAGACATGTGATCTCAGATGAAACACCACTTTCAAAATCAGCTTTAAAAACTCTTCCATAACGAGAAATTCTCGAAACAAAATCTCCAGAAGAATCAAGAATTTTACTCCCAGTTTTCATAAATCTAAGCTCAAAATTTTCATCAATAATTTGAGAAACTGAAAGCAAATTGTACCTCAAATTTTCTACCAAAGCCACCTCATTTAAAACAAACTTGTCACTTACTTTGATAGATACAGTAGCAAGAACGGCACTAGTAGAAGCATCTCTAAAGATAATTGATTTAGTCTTAGATGCCGATTGAAGGGAGGAGAACCAACTTTTATCACCGTTTATGTGCCGCGAACAACCGGAGTCTATTATCCACACGTTCTCCTTCCTTGCCACCAAAGCCTACACACAAGCAGATGCCGATGTCTCAATACTGGGGTTAGATATAAAAATTTAGAATCTAGTAAGAGACAAAACACGACTAGAGGTACAAACAGGCATATAAACCACGAGCAAAACAGCTTTATCTGTTTAGAAAAATTTACCCGAGGCCAGTCTGACCGTTGGATGTAGTGCGGTCTGACCACCAGCTCGGCCCAAAACGTGATTTTTGCCATTTAGATTTGCAAAAGCAATTTCCCTTTCCTTTTTTTGTTTTCTACCAAGTCTAAAACAAAAACCAACTAGATGTCCATCTTTTCCACAAAAAGAGCAAGTATACTTTTCACGAAAAGATGAATTTGCAATCAAAGGTTTTGAATTCAAAGACTTGGTTTCTTTACATGTTGTTGAAAGAGAAGACAGAATTCTAGCCGATTTAAAGATGGTTTATTTAGGTTCAGATTTTGTCAAAATCTCACCCTTTTTAGTGATACCCAAAACAGCAAGTTAGTGAGAACTAAAAATAGGCATGTGCATCAAAACCTATACCTTTTGTTGTGTGTGCTCACTTTGATTGATCCAAATCATATTTAGTTTCTTATTTCCATTGGAAAACCTTTGCGAGGAACTTTTCAAATAATAAACCTCTTTTGTCAAATTAGCACAATTTCCGCAATCAACCAAAATACATTTTTGTTTGCGACACTTTGAGCAAGAAAGCACCTCATGATTTTTTGCAATATCCCCCATGTACTTAACATGACCTAAAGTACCTTGTACTTTCATCACATTTAAAGAATATGTTGAACAAGTTTTAGAGACGGAAAGTTGTTTTAGCTTTCTAGCACTTAAAATATTAAACATAGAACTTGCACTAAAAGCAACTTTATATTTCCTCAAAAGCATTTTAGTCAAAAGTAATTCATCCAAGATTCTAGTATGCAGCATAGTTCCAAGAGCAAAACAAGATTCTAATTCTTTATTTTTAGTGAGAGAATTTTCAATTCTTAAGCATGTAGCAACATTTACTTCTCTTAGAGTAGAAATTTCAGAGAATAAAACTTCACAAGACTTGCAATCATCATCATCATCATCAGGAATCAAAGATATTAGCTAAATTTTAGATTTTAGAGATTTAACAATAAAATTATTTTTCTTAATTTTTTCTCATAACTCTGAATTTTAAGACTAAAAGTAACTACCATCTCTTGGCAAGTTTAGATGGAAGGAGTGAAGCTAGATACCTCATCATTGTCGCACTCAGAATTGCAGTCGTCTGAACTTGATCCTTTATGAGCCATGAGGCAAATCCCTGAGATATTCTTGCCTTTGTGATTGCCTCCATCTTCACTCTCATAATCGACATCGCTTGCCCCAGCTTGTTCTAAAGCAACATAGACTTGATTAAAAAACTTCTTGAAATCTTCCTTGTTTTGCTTTCCTTTGAACGCTTGCTTCTTCTTTCGTCTTTGGGCTTCTCCTCTTCATCTTGCTTTGTACATCTCCCAAGCTTCGGACATTTAGATCGAATGTGGTTCAACTCGCCACACCCAAAGCACCGAATTGGTCCACCTCTTTTTCTGGTTTTGATATTATTCAAAGCTCGAGAAAACTTATTAGTTAATAGTGCCAAATCCTCCTCGGAGAATTGCTCGAGTTGGTCATCGGAGATGGCATTTAAAGCATTGAAAGAATTCAATGAAGAGCTATCAAAAGAAGAATCAGATGAAGAAACTAAGGCAGTAGTTTTTGAATCTGACTTGCGAGAAAGAACATTCAACTTATGGGTTTTTAGCTTTGTATAAAGAGATTCCAAAGTTAGAGTTGCCATATTAATAGATTCTTAAATCGATGTAACTTTCATCTCTCAAACTTTCATATCTAATCCAAACAAAAGATGTTTTTCAATTTCAAATTGAGGATAGTTAACATCAAAAGAACCATCAACAGATCTAAGATTGCTTAAAACTTTATTAAACCGACCAAACTAATCATCAAGAACTTCTCCAGGTTTTATCTCAAATTTTATATAATCCTTTTTGAAAACATCCCTACGAATTTCCTTGATGTTAGAAGATCCTTCGTGAAAATCACGTAAAGCCTTCCACATCTCATGCGCAGTTTCAAGATAAGAAATTCGATCAAAATCCGAGCGAGAAATTCCACACAAAATCATGATGCGCGCTTTATAATTATTTTCAAACTCAATTTTATTTTCAGCAGAAATAGCATTAGGGATTTCATAAGGATGAGAAATTTTTGCCAAATATCATATCCCTGAGACATAATATAAGGTTACATTTTTTGCACCAAAATTGAAAATTAACTCCATTAAAAACATGTGGCTTGGTTGAAAATTGGTCAGCCATGGCTAAATCTCAAGATCGATCAAGATCAAAAAGAGAAAACAAGGCTTTGATACCACTTATATGATCGAAACACAAGAACCAAGTCTACCAGAGGAAGGAGTTGAATGGTACGATTACCAAAAAAACCAAATATTTTTGCGGAATAAAAAGAAGCCTCTGGCTTGAATGAAGTTGTGATGTACTGCCTTATATCACCAATCTGATTGCCAACATGCCGCTGGTCCGATCATCGTGCTGCCGACACTCCGACCGCCTCGATGCCACCAATCTAACCGTCCACGAACAAAGAACATAACTCGACGAAACTATTGAAAGTAGATCAACTTTATTGCATCAAGATGTGTCTACAAAGCGCATGCAAAGCATTCCTCTCTCTTAGAACTAAACCCTAACTTTTCTCTCTTCCAAAAGTTATGGCTCTAGGGCCTCAACCCCTCATCTATTTATACCTAAAACCTCCTACACAAGGTAGAAGTAGAACTTCTAATCCTACTAGGACTCAACTCCTAGTCCTATTAGGACTTACTCCTAATCCAAGTAGGATTCAACTCCTAATCCAAGTAGAACTCAAACTTTCTAATCTTGGACTCCTATCCAAAATAAACTCTTCGTTCCATACGCACATAATTCCTTTTATATGCCATATGGAATCTTCACCTCTACGTGCATTGATCTCTAACCTTTAGTATTCCACGTGATCTCTCGATCATCCGGACATCAACTTCTCCCAAGTCGACTCCCGATCCATCACCAGCAATACTCTCGAGGCCTCAAGACTTACCTACACAAACAAAAACAAAGAAACCATATCCGAGCACTGTTAACGCCAAAATTTGGCACGGCTTATATCAGATTCGGTAAAAATAGAAGCTATATCAACCGGAGGAAATTAATCCAGAAGAAACCGGATTTGAGAAGGAATCGTGAAGACCACGTTATGACAGTTATTTATCTTATCTATTAGATAGTTTTATCTTTTAGGAAACCTGATCTCTTGTCCGATCAGGTCTGTTAGTTTTCCTTTTCTAGTTAGGAAAGTCCTGTTCCGTGTCCTATAAGGACTCATGTAACTCGGGGTATAAATACGTACACCCGGGCACCTTGTAAATTATCCATACAGATCAATCAAATTCGGCGCATCGCCACCCTTTCGACGGGTTCTTGCTTCTCGAGCGGGGCTGCATCGGTTAGGTCCGAACTCCTGCGAGAGGGTAAAACTCGTCACCCCTTACCCAGGTGTATCTGCCCTGTCTACGGCTGCATCGGTTCGGTCCGACCTCTTAGGCCGATCAGGTATACCACATCACGCGTGCGTAGATCTTATCAGCTTACTGGGGGCGATTTATCATCAGTTCGTGCTGCATCGGTTGGGTCCGACCTACTGAACTGCCAGCGATAAATCGTTCCTGCTAGGTTGATGGTTTTTGCGCAAGTGTCTTATCGGAATGTATAACCGATAAGTTATCTTATTACATCACAGTTGCATTAGGTCTATCGGCTTGTTGAGGTTTCTTTATTATTATTAATCTGTGGTGCATCAGTTAGGTCTGAACTACTAGATTGATAATAATAGATTTATCCTTGTCGAGCCGATCGGTGTATATGCGACGTTCTATCGGAGTGCTTAGCCGATAGGTTATCTTTTTATAAAGCCGACTGTATTATCTTTACTATTTTGGTCATCTATATTATCATCGGTTTTCTAGCCGATGCACATGTGTTTTCTTGGCAGTCGGCTAGCTTACTATTCTGCCTATCTATTTTATCGTCGGCTTCCAGCCGATGCACATGTTATACTGACAGCCTATCTATTTGCTTATAGCGTTATCAGTTTCCTAGCCGATACACAGGTGCCATCGGCCATCGGCTACAAGGAGCCTACATCAGTCCGTATCGGCCGATAGCCGATGTGCAATTGCTCTGCTGACCCGGGACGAGCACAAGCAAGGACACGGGCACGAGACTGGCGCGGACAGCTGGGGCCGGACAAAGTTTTATCATCGGCTTTCAGCCGAGCTCAAGATGTTCTTTTGGCAATCGCTAGCAGGATTCTTATTGGCGATGAATCCTGAGCTAATATTTTCTCCTTGTCAATTGCGGTGTCAAATTGACTGGCACGCCTGCGAACCTCAAGATTTTAGGACCTGCACTGGAGCTAAGCAGATCTCCCAGGCCTTCGTATGTTCAATCGCATCAAACCAGATCATCAACGAAGCTCTTGGCACACCCGTGGTTTTTGGTGCGAACAAGCACAAGTTCTTCCCTACTTGACTCACATTAGTCGCACACACTCACACCAACATCCACATATATTTTCCAACCAAATTTCATTAAATAAATCATTCACAAAGCTAATTGTTCATCACAAAATATTAATTATGATAATGATTTTACAATTGATTGGTATGTATGATGTCACACTGCATTATCCACGTGGATCCATGTAGCACCATGTAATCGAAAACCACCCTGATCTGACCCCTCGGAGATGAAATATGAACAATTTGAGAGTTGTGGGACAAAAATAAACGATTTCATAGCTTGAGGAAAACCAACGTCATAGTTGATAGACCAAATGTAGATTTTTTTCCTTTTTAGAATAAGCTTTCATCCTACCATCGGAATTAAATTCGCATCACCCTTGACTAAACTAATTTCTATTTAAAATTAATGTGACTAGTGGCTAATTAGGGATTACCCTTGCAATGTGAACCACCACTTTATGATCAAATCGGCGAAACCACCAAGCGACTTGACAGTGAGTTAGTTTAACAAAACTGTTTTATCTTCTATTCTTATCTTTACACTAAGCGTAAAGATAAAGATAGATAAGGAATAGAAATACTCATATCTAATCCTTTCTTTCTTCTATAATTACAATCCACTAAGCTTATCCTACTAAGAAAGCTAATGTATGATGCCACATCGTCAAGAAGCTCAACCGATAGATCTGATCTATAGGTATGGTTCCTGTTTATTCTTGCTTATCATACTAAGTATTTACTTAAATTATCGATTTTGCTCCATGCAGTTCCTCGCATGTTTTATACAATTTCTGCAGTAACGCATGGGATGTCATCCATGACAGGGGTGGTGTCACTGTGCTGCTGGACAGTAGGTGGAAATCTCTGCGCCGTTGATGCTTAGTTAGGCAAGGGAACAGAAGATATAATGGAGAAATTAGGGTAAAATTAAGGTCGCTTATTCTCTTGAATTGAATTGTGAGGTGGCACTGCTAAGAATATATTTTGTGTGCATTGAAAAAGTAAAAATGTATAGTGCATGGCTTACATTTTCGTCTGATTCAAAATTTAAATATGGCGCTGCAACGATTCTTGGGCTGTAGGGGTCTCTTGTTTTGGTGGTCGTATGGTGTATTTTGAGCATATTAAAAATAAAACATAGTACTACTTGGCTATACTTATTGCTGATCCATTTGCTGCATGAATCTTGATTGTACAACGAACGCCATAGATACGCGTGAGTGTCGTCGAAACCGGTTACGAGTTGTCATTTGCGGTAGTTCATAAAATTTACAGTCTGTTGATGATCAACTAAAAAATATATATAGATATGATGACCAACGATACTAGTACACAGGAAAAAAAACATGAAAAAATACTTACTTGAATCATGTTAAAAAACTGACAAGATATACTGAAGTTGAAGTGCTATATCCCTTTTTAGACTCAAAATAACCACCTTCCTTTTTTTCCCCTCTTATTCTTTTTTTCCTGCAACTCAAAACTAGCACTCCATCCCGGAATAGTGCTTGTCGTTCCTTATTAGTGTACTGCAATTTTCATTGCATAAGGGAGAAGCATTAATCAGCAAACAGCAAAATGACAGTGAAATGAACCGGAAACATACTAGCAAACAAAGAGTGAAACTGCTTCCTCGAATGAAAATATATGTAGAAGTCCAGCACAGCTTACCAGGAGTAACACAGGTCCACAGCAAAATGAATTAATTCACAGGGCAACAGTACAAATGTATATGATCATAAATACTGTACAAATATCAAGTGAAAAACTCATGACAGTTCCACTTTGTATATATTTATTTATTGACGTATGGGTTAAATCACTGACCTAACCCTGTAAGCTATAATAAGTTTTTTCTCACCGACAAATGACAGTCTAAATATTGAAGTGCGGAAATGCAAATTTGTACTCGCCATTATATTGTTCTTACATGTAAACTGAAGCTTCTCAAGGTTGCTACGTCTATTTCTCTAATCCAATACTAGTTTTTTGTCTTCCCAAATCTACGATGGAATTACGAAATCACCCAAGCATCATCCATCACAGAACATACTGGAATCGGAACGCAAAGGCCCTCACATGATACTGCAAGCTGGAGATGCGTTCGTCGTAGGTGAACTCGACCCGGAGCAGCAGCTCCGATCGGTACGCCATTGCAGGGGCGCATCACGTGGCGCAGCACAGCGCAGCCATAGCAGCCCCGCATGGCAGTGACCGTGGCAGAGACAACGCGGCCGGGGCAGCCGCGCCGGCGCATGCGCCTGCAAACGCTCTGGCCGCCGGGCTGGTGGAGAGGTGGCGGCGCGCGGTGGCACCTGTGCTTCTTGTCTCCTCCTTGAGGTGGATGTTCCTTGATCACGCTGCCGGCCTTGCGGCGAAGCTTGCAGGGGAGCATGAGCGGGTCGAAACCGCCGGAGACCGTCACCGTTCCCGCTTTCGTCGTACAGGATCGTCCCTGTGTGTCCTCGCCTCTGCGCTCCGCCGCGCCGATCGACACCCGGCCGGCCAGCCATGATGTGCAAATAACGAAAGCTTCAAAGTTAGTCAATTATTTGAGGTACACACGTCAAATCATGCCAACAAATGGCGTATTTGCCAAACAGACAAGTAAACAAGCAAGATGCAAAGCAGTAGATTTAGCATAATTTACAGATAGCATCATCCTAAGAACCATGATGTACATTACAGGTGAAAACAAAATATAGATTGTGTGCAACTGGAATGGAGCATGGTATTATCTGATTACCTTGCAGCTTGCAAAGCGTGTTCGACTTTGTGAAGAGCGCAGCAAAAGTCAACTGTATGACCAGCGGGAACCTCAGTTCAATTGAAACTCCAAGAAATAGTGCCAACAAACAACACACTAAACGAATTAATATCATAGTAAGAAACAAGCAGAGACAGAAAGAAATCTGCGCATTATGAGTGGAATTAAGAGCTGGCTCTCACCTTCTCTGCCATTTTTGTTGCCTCACCCTTGGGTGTTGCGCCTCTGCAAGGAGAGATCAAACTGCACAAAATTGGCATACGGCAGCATGTTTAACCACTGGTTACACCCTGGAGTGTGCCACTTTGGTTGGTTAATATGTCCGGAGGACTACGGACCTCGACGTCATTTTTATAAATTATAGCACAGTGTTCATCGTATATAAAAAATATCTTCAGATGTACTTCATTACTCAATATAAAATATTTCAATAAAAAGTTGTTTCAGATGTTTCATGCACTCCAGTAAAAGATGTTTCATCAGTGATAAAAATATTTCAAAAAGAGTAATATGAAAAAAAGAAACTGATGTAGTATCAAGACTATACCACATGTAGCATATATGTTTTCTTATCAGAATTATAATCATGGAAATCTATTATAAAGATTTAATTGCAACAAATATAATAGTGTAACGAATCGTAGATCGAATAGTATTTATGAGAAATATTATTTAAAGATTGACAATTAAGTTGTACATGCAAGGGGAGGAAACACATGCATAGTGCAGTAGGTAACCCTCCAAGCTTCTGCTTCTCGTGGGTCCCCCAACAATTTCTATTTTCTCCATGCAAAATGATGCCTGCTTCATAGTTAAGCGTTAGGAAGCGTCCGAATTTTTCATCGCTGGCCGACGTCCTAGGAGAAGGCTTTTTCGAAATGTCCTGTATGTGGTTTCAAATAATAACTCTGAGAGAATAATTGAGATATTGTTAAACTTGGCTCGGGTAATGACCAAAAATGGTATACCTGCTTGGGTACTTGTACTATGAGAGAGCAACAATAGCGATTTTAGATACCAACTACCCAAATATATGCCTATCGATAATTGTTATTATCTTTACTATGCTCATCTATCTGTATGCTCTCTTTAGTAGTATTCTACCCACCAATATTATCAACGCTAGAAGTATTTGAAAGTTATTATGTTTCTCTATCCTGTCATACAAATTTCTATACTATAGTACGGTGATAGTATAAATAATATAGTATTCGTTGGATTAAAAAAATAAACGGCTAGATTAATCCACTCTAGTAGAGACCATTATAAAACATTTCGATAATTGATATAGGCATATAGAATTGTACACGAAATTTTTAAAATTACTCATAATTTGTTGCCTTTAATATTTATACTATGTTAGAATAAGTGGTGGCATGGGCAGTAAACGGCAATACAATCAATGAAAACAAAACAGTAAAGTTTTGAGACTCAGCCAATGTCTGGTTTAATTCAACTGTATTATGATGGGTGTATTTGACTGATATTGCATCCATTTTAATAAGATACTAGTCATTATCCTTAAAAAAAGTATATCTTCATACTGAAATAAAATGTTACCTAAATACTGGTTGTCGGTGATTAAGAGTATACATTATTTTAAAAGGAATCTAGTTAAACAGCATCTGATCAGATTTTATCATGTACCAGCGCGACGAACCCAATAAGTTATGTTATTTAAGAAACCCTCATTGTGCCCATACCAGGCGGAAGCCAAGCCCCACATCTAGCCCTTGACCATTAATCATATGGAGAGAGAAAAGAATCCCCTTCCCTCCGCAAAGCTTCTCGCCCTCTTGTCTCTTTAAGCTCTCGACACATCCATCACCTAGGGTTCTTCGTGCCGCTGCTTGATCGTGATGCAGTTGCCTCCACTCTTAGCTCAAGCACTACCTCCAACCCCAAAAGCAGTTGCAATCTCCTCCCCAATCCAGATCCAAAAAAATAATTTGCCTCCTCCATTGAATCGTCCCACACAACAAATGACCTTTTTGTGATGAATTTCTCGTGACATCGGAAGGCTATTTGTCTATTTCATTCCATTTTTGTGGACCTTCAGGATGGTGGTTGGCCAGTGACGAGAAAGATAAGTGCTTTCACTGAGACCAACTAGAAAGTCGTCATAAACTAGTTGATCGTTTAATACCGTAAAGATGTGTATTTTGTATAAGACACCAATCAGCAAAACGTCATAAATTCATGACATATAATCGTCATAAGTTCTGTTTAATTTTTTCAAAAGAGTGTCCATCGCTGGCAAGCGTGACCCACATGTTAGAGCAGGTCCCAACTGCCCACCATAGTTAATGATTCCCACACAGTCATATTTTTTCTCTTCTCAAATGAGTCTTGCTTTCAGCCCGCCAAGTATAAGCCTGAGCGCCTAGACGACTCCGCCACTGGCCCGTGGTTGGAGCTGTGCAGAAAAAATTGGAAAAAAAAAGCCGCGCACGCCTCCAGGGCTCAAACCAGGCGAACCTGAGGGGTT
>RYFJ01002819.1:0-122474 GCA_003991445.1 Oryza meyeriana var. granulata | reverse complement strand
TTGTAGGAGTATTACGCGTAGGCTTAGATGCAAAAATAAAAATTTCTAACCGCGCACTACCAGGAACATCATGCGAGAAGGATATGGATGTTACCACTAGACGCGCAGTGCAGCGGAGAAGAGTTGGAGAAGCCGGTCCAACCAGCGCTGCGTCGAGGTAGTAGTGGAAGTAGTTGATCTCCCCGGCCGATCAAGCGCACGAGCAGCGCTCTACGTGGTATCACACGTCCGGGGCTACACCGAGGAGTGTACTAGCACTTCGTGAGAGGCTAGGGTTTCGGCTTCGAAGGTGGCGGCTAGGGTTTGTCGAGGTAACAGAAAACACACGTGATCTCCTCAGCCCCTTCGTCCTCCCTATATATAGACCCACGCTTAACTCGGGCCTCGTGGACTGAGGCCCAGTAAGAGTCTACTCGGATCTCTATCCGAATTGAAGCCATATATGAATCACATTCGAATAAGTGTTCCAACCATTAAGTGTGTGACCCTGTAGGTTCACGTATATTTTGTCACGACCCAGAAAGCCTTTCTGGTCACCTGTTTAATAGCGGCTCTAGCAAGGCATATTAGCCCAAGATATACGATAAAGGATATATCGGCTGAACCTGTAATGTCCTTATGTACAAATCCTTTGCCTCACGATATCGATTGAGCTCAGGCGAGACTTGTGTCATCTCTTAATAGCTCAATCACTCTCTCGATCCTGTGATGGATTACAAACTTGTGATTGACACCTCAATCAACCGTAGCATGGCATGCACTTCCATAATCCATTACTTCGAGGGGCCCAGAGATATCTCTCCATAAGGAGGGGCAAATTCTATCTTGATCAGTCATATCCACTACATGTTTCATAGCAAACCCGAAGACCACTTTTATGATACCCAGTTACGGAGTAGTGTTAGTAGTCCCAAAATAAGCTACTACGTATGTTGGGAACCATGATGATCTCAAGTGTAAGGACTCTACATAAACACTACTTGAGACTAACTGATGACACATGAAATCTCTGCAGTATCTCATGGGCGGTCTATCCAACATATGTTCACTAACATATGTCATATTATCGATTTGGTATTCCATACCATGATCCATGAGAACTGATCATCAATCAATACATATGCTGATATTACAATCATATTTGTTCCTCATATGATATATGATCAGGGATCATTTAGAAATAGCAATATTTGACATTAAGAGTCTCATGAATAAGTCACATACTCATTGATCAACAATGATAATGTCTATTTCAAGGAACAAATCAATACATTATAAACATAGCATGTGATATATATAACATCTCCATGTTGCCTCTAGGGCATATCACTAACAGTCTCCCACTTGCACTAGAGTCAACCATGTAGGTATCTAATACCCATTGCCCTAATGTGAGCTCATGCTTTGGCTGGGGAAGCGGTTTTGTCAACGGATCTGCAATGTTCAAATCCGTTTGTACTTTGCATATCTTTACATCGCCTCTCTCCACTATCTCGCGGATGAGATGAAAACGCCGTAAATGTGCTTGGACTTTTGGTGAGATCTAGGCTCCTTGGCTTGCGCAATGGCCCACTATTATCACAGTAGAGGTCCATCGGACTGAAGGCACTAGTCATCACACCAAGCTCGGAAACAAATTTCTTGATCAAACAGCTTCTTTAGCAGCTTCAGAAGCTGCAATGTACTCGGCTTCCCGTTGTAGAATCAGCAACCGTCTCCTGCTTGGAACTCTTCCAGCTCACCGACCGCCATTTAGGCAGAACACAAATCCAGATTGCGATCTGAAATCGTCTTTGTCAGTTTGGAAGCTAGCATCAGTGTAACCATTTACAACGAGCTCTTCTTCACCTCCATAGACAAGGAACACATCTTTAGTTCTTCTCAGTACTTCAAGATGTTCTTTACAGCAATCCAGTGACCTTCACCTGGATCCGATTGATATCTACTCGTAGTACTTAAAGCATACGAGACATCTGGACGTGTACAAAGCATGGCATACATAATGGACCAATAGCTGAAGCATATGGGATCGCATTCATCTTATCCCGCTCATCAGGTGTATAGGACACTGACTCTTGCTAAGATTTATACCATGTGACATCGGTAGGAAACTTTCTTAGAGTCCTGCATGTTGAACCTTTCAACACTTGTCAATGTATGTATCTTGACATAATAATTAGCCTTCTTGATCTATCTCTATAGATCTTGATGCCAGAATATATGCCGCCTCTCTAAGTCTTTCATAGAGAAACTATTTTTCAATGAAGATTAACAGATTCGAGCATAGGAATGTCATTTCCGATCAGTAATATGTCGTCCACATATAAGATCAGAAATACAAGTGCGCTCCCACTAGCCTTTTTATAAACACAAGGCTCTTCTTCGTTCTTGATGAAACCAAACCCTTTGATCACTTCATCAAAACGAATATTCCAACTCCGAGATGCCTGCTTTAATCCATAAATGGATCTTTGCAGCTTGCATATCTTTCCAGCTGATTGTGGATCGACAAAACCCGTGGGCTGTGTCATGTACACATCCTCACTCAGATTTCCATTAAGGAAAGCTGTTTTGACATCCATTTGCCATATCTCATAGTCGAAATATGCAGCAATCGCTAGAATGATCCGAATAGACTTTAGCATTGCGACGGGCGAAAAAGTTTCATCATAATCAACACCTTGAATTTGTTTGAAACCTTTGGCCACCAATCGTGCCTTATAGATGTGAACATTTTCATCCATGTCTATCTTTTTCTTGAAAACCCATTTGCACTCAATGGTTTTAACACCAACAGGTGGATCAACCAAGTTCCAAACGTGATTACTATGCATGGATTCAATTTCGGATCTCATGGCTTCAAGCCATTTCTCAGAGTCTGGTCCCACCATCGCTTCTTCATAGGTCTTAGGCTCATCATTGTCTAACAACAATATGTCTCTTTGTTGAGTAGTCAAGAACATGTACCTCTCAAGCGCACGACGTGACCTCTCTGACCTACGTGGTGCCGGTGTGTCTACAACAGGTGCTTCAACACTTTGTTCATCCTGTTTGTGGTTCTGTAGGAGCTGAAACATTTTCAGGTGTTTCTCGAATTTCTTCGAGTTGCACGGTCCTCCCCACTATCCCTTCTGGAGAGAAACTCTTTCTCTAAGAAGACACCATGTCGGGCGACAAACACTTTGCCTTCATGTTGATTATAAAAGTAATATCCTTTTGTTTCCTTAGGATACCCGACAAAGAAGCATTTGTCAGACTTAGGAGTGAGCTTATCGGATTGCAAACGTTTTACATAAGCCTCACATCCCAAATCTTAAGGAAAGACAAGCTAGGACGTTGTCCTGTCCACATCTCATATGGTGTCTTTTCTACTGACTTTGATGGAACTCTGTTTAGTGTGAAGCGGCTGTTTCAAGAGCGTATCCCCAAAAGGACAATGGAAGATCACTTTGGCTCATCATGGATCGCACCATATCTAATAAAGTGCGATTTCTCCGTTCAGATACCCCATTCCATTGAGGTGTTCCTGGTGGAGTCAACTGTGGAACAATTCACAATCCTTCAGATGATTGCCAAACTCGTGGCTCAAATACTCGCCTCCACGATCAGATGTAGAAACTTGATTGTTTTACCTAAATGATTTTGTACTTCATTTTGGAATTCCTTGAACTTTTCAAAGGATTCAGACTTATGTTTCATTAGGTACACATACCCATATCTACTAAAGTCATCAGTAAAAGTTATGAAGTACCAAAACCACCCTGGCTGTTGAACTCATTGGTCCACATACATCAGTATGTACGAGTGCCAATAAGTCACTTGCCCTTTCACCTTGACCGGTGAAAGGTGCCCTTGTCATCTTGCCAAGTAAACAAGATTCACATGTTTCAAATGATTCAAAATCAAATGAGTGTAGAAGACCATCTCTATGGAGCCTCTCAATGCGTTTCTCATTTATGTGACCCAAGCGACAATGCAGATAAACGTGGGATTCAAATCATTAGGACGTTGCCTCTTTGTATTGATGTTATAGACCGGTGCCCTTCAAGATTTAGAACGTATAACCCATTCACAATAGGAGTATGACAATAGAACATATCTTGAAATAAAGAGAACAACCATTGTCCACAGATCTAAAGTCATAACCTTCTGCTTGCAAATATGAAGCAGAAATAACGTTCTTACAAGAGATGGAACACAATAACAATTATTAATTCCAAAACTAATCCTGAAGGCAAAGACAATGGCATGGTGCGACAGCCACCGCAGCAACTCTTGCTCCATTGCCAACGCGAAGATCCACTTCGCTCCTTCTCAAACTCTACTTCTTGTTAGGCCTGCAACGATTTGCATATGTGAGCAACCGATCCGGTATCAAATACCCAAAAATCAGTAGATGAAGTAGCAAGATTGATCTCTATAACATTTATACCTGAAGTGGAAGTCGCACTTCCCTTCTTCTTAAGATCCTCCAAGTACTTTGGGCAGTTCCTCTTCCAATGTCTGATTCTTGCAGTAAAAGCAAACTGCGTCAGGAGCAGCGCCTTCTTGTCTTGCTTGGCCTTGGTTCTGCTCGCGATCTCATCGGGAGTTAACTTTCTCTTGACCGCGCATTTCTTGACATTGGGCTTGCCCTTGCCCTTGCCTTTCTGCATCATCATCACATGACTGGTGCTTTTCTTAATGGTTTCCTCGGCAGTTTTAAGCATCCCATGCAACTCAGCCAAGGTCTTGTCCATGTTGTTCATGTGATAGTTCAGTATGAATGGCTCAAACTCGGAGGGAGCGACTGGAGAATCACATCAGTAGCCAACTCTTGGCTAAGGGGAAAACCAAGCTTTTCCAGACTCTCAATGTAGCCAATCATCTTAATCACATGAGGGCTGACGGGATTCCTTCCGCAAGCCTGCACGCAAACAAGGACTTTGAAAGTGTTGAACCTCTCAGCCCTTGCTTGGTTCTCAAACATACACGCAACCCACAATGATATTGTAGGCATTTGTGTTCTCATATTGCTTCTGAAGCTCAGAGGACATTGTGGCAAGCATAAGACAGCTCACATCAAGGGAATCATTCGTATGCTTCTCATAAGCTCTCCGTGCAGCCACAGAAGCATTTGTAGGCAAGTTCTCAGGAAAAGGAGTCTCAAGGACATACTCCTTGCGCTCTTGCTTGAGAACAATTCTCAAGTTGCGATACCAATCCATAAAGTTGTTCCATTGAGTTTTTCTTTCTCAAGAACAGATCGCAAATTAAAAGAACTGGATGATGCGTTAGCTGACATGATCTACAACATAAGAATATGCAAAGTTTAGCACTATGTTTATATTCATCTTTTATTAAACTATTTAACAAAAGACTCCCACTATGTGTTTTGCAACAAAACTCCCTCTAAGTTACATAGTGGGTCAAGATCCTCATTTCACTAATTCCTAGTGAGCTTTGGCATCACGGCTAGGAAAACTAATGACATGGGTAAGCAACACCTTGCTAATCACATCTCTATGTGACTCTTGCTTGTTGGGTGGCATCACTATGCCCCGGCCCAACCTATGCCCCAAGATCCAAAGACTGTTTTGATGACCTTGTTAAGTAACCAAATGCTTCCGCATGTAGATGTCCGACATCTACCCAAATAATGATGATAACCAATTGCACCCTACTTTGGTAGGGCCTACAATATGGTGATCATTATCTTTTTGGTGCAACATATGGAAGGGCATAAACACCTAATTTTTATCATGAGGGACTCTATCCTACCATAGCAACATATCACATATATAATGGCATAAGAGTAAGATAGAATTAGTATGGCCAAAAGGATGGTGATCCCATCTCCATTTACGTGTAGATGATCTTCATCCTCCACATCTCAGCTTTGGGTCATCATGCTTGAAAACTTGTAACCTCAAGTCTAGGCTACTATCTATAATAGCTAGCAATTGAAGATTACAAGAATGGATTCAAGCACTAAGGTCGACACGCAGGTCGTTAAATACAATTAAGACAGCTAACAAAAGCTGAAAAATCATGACACACAGGTCATGAACGAATGTTACATGCATCATATACATCTCATACATTCCAAATAAGCTATAGGGCCATACTAATTCACATCATTCCCTGCAAAAACAAGTTAGACGTAGAATCGCATTCTACTTAACGATGTGAACCTATACGCAAAGGGTTCACAGATCCATCTATGAAATCGCTGTGGAAAACTATTCGGCATAACCTCCTTATGCGATCCGAGACAATTCCAGGACTCTAGTTTTTCCATTGGCTCAGGGCTATCAGATCGTAACTATTAGCATTCGGCATAACCACCTTATGCTGATCCGAGACAATCTCTAGGGCGCTAATAGTGTTACCACTGTCCAGGGCTATCAAATCCATAAGCTACTAGCATTCGGCATAACCACCTTATGCGATCCGAGACAATCTCCAGGGCGCCAGTAGTCTTATGATCTACGCCATCCCTATTCATAACCTATTAGCATTCGGCATAACCTCCTTATGCCGATCCGAGACAATTCCAGGGCGCTAATAGTGTTATAATCCGCACCTTATCTAACCCCTATCCATGGATTGATCTTATCAACCGTGCTTCATCGATCCATCACATGAACCGACTAATCTAGACTGCAATAGATCTAATCTACCGCTCCCGCATATCAACATATGCGATGATCCAGATCGCAATCTACACAAGATGGCTCTGATACCACTGAAGGAGTACGCGTAGGCTACGATAGCAAAAATAAAAATTTCTACCGCGCACACCAGGACATCATGCGAAAGAAGGGATCATGGATCGTTACCACTAGACGCGCAGTGCAGCGGAGGAAGAGTTGGAGAAGCCGGTCCAACCACGCGCGCGTCGAGGTAGTAGTGGAAGTAGTTCGATCTCCCGGCCGATCAACGCCGCAACGAGCAGCGCCTCTACGGGTATCCACACGTCCGGGGCTGAAACACCGATCGGAGTGTACTAGCACTCGTGAGCGGCTAGGGTTTGGCTCGGAAGGTGGCGGCTAGGGTTTGCTCGAGGCTAACAGAAAACACGTGAAACTCCTCAGCCTCGCCTCCCTATATATAGACCACCTTACTCGGGCCTCGTGGACTGAGGCCCAGTAAGAGTCTACTCGGATCTCTATCCGAATCGAGCCCATATTCGAATCACATTCGAATAAGTGTTCCAACCCATTAAGTGTGTGACCTGTAGGTTCACGTATATTTTTGTCACGACCCAGAAACGCCTTTCTGGTCACCTGTTAATAGCGGCCTCTAGCAAGGCATATTAGCCCAAGATATACGTAAAGATCATATCGGCTGAACCTGTAATGTCCTTATGTACAAATCCCTTTGCCTCACGATATCGATTGAGCTCAAGGCGAGACTTGTGTCATCCTCTTAATAGCTCAATCACTCTCTCGATCCTGTGATGGATTACAAACTTGTGATTGACACCTCAATCACGGTAGCATGGCCATGCACTTCCATAATCCATTACTTCGAGGGGCCCCAGAGATATCTCTCCCATAAGGAGGGGCAAATTCTATCTTGATCAGTCATATCTCACTACATGTTTCATAGCAAACCCGAAGACCACTTTTATGACTACCCAGTTACGGAGTAGTGTTTAGTAGTCCCAAAATAAGCTACTACGTATGTTGGGAACCATGATGATCTCAAGTGTAAGGACTCTACATAAACACTACTTGAGACTAACTGATGACACATGAAATCTCTGCAGTATCTCATGGCGGGTCTATCCAACATATGTTCATATTATCGATTTGGTATCTCCATACCATGATCCATGAGACATGATCATCAATCAATACATATGCTGATATTACAATCATATTTGTTCCTCATATGATATATGATCAGGGATCATTTAGAAATAGCAATATTTGACATTAAGAGTCTCATGAATAAGTCACATACTCATTGATCAACAATGATAATGTCTATTTCAAGGAACAAATCAATACATTATAAACATAGCATGTGATATATATAACATCTCCATGTTGCCTCTAGAGCATATCACTAACATTCTTGTACCCACCGGCCCGCATATGGTTGTAGTCGATCAAATATCCTGGCCTTGATGCCTTGTAAGACCATACCGTTGGCTCGTTCGACCTGCCCGTTGCTCCGCAGGTGTGCCACAGATGCGTAGCAGATCTTGATGCCGAAGTCTTTGCAGACGTCTTGGAATACACCACCCGTGAACTGAGTACTGTTGTCGGTGATGATGCGGTTAGGGACCCCGAACCGGTATAATATACTCATGATGAAGTCCTTTGCTCGTGCCACTGTAATTGTTGCAACAGGTTTAGCCTCAATCCACTTGGTGAATTTATCCACTGCGACGAATAGATGTGTAAACCCTCCTGGCGCTTTCTTGAAAGGCCCGACCATGTCGAGCCCCCAGACTACGAATGGCCAAGAAATAGGGATAGTTTGGAGTTCTTGGGCTGGGAGATTTGTTTGTCTTCTGTAGAACTGGCAACCCTCGCACTTGGGGACAATATCTTTGGCGTCTGTTACTGCTGTGGGCTAGAAAAATCCCTGCCGGTAGGCCTTTCCGACTAACGTCCTGGATGCGGCATGGTTGCCACATATGCCCGAGTGAATCGACTACAGAATCTGCTTGCCCTCCTCGGTGGTGACGCAACGCATGAGGACATAGGATGCGCTCCTTCGGTACAGGTCTTCTCCGACTAGCAGGAAGCTTTTGCTTTGACGCTTGATCTGCTCGGCTTGATTGCGATCTTCTGGGAGTTTGTCGTCTAGGAGAAATTTGACAACAGGAGTCCGCCAGTCCTGACATATGTGCAGCACCTCGTCTATTGCCGGGGTAGGTTCGCCTCCGGACTACTCCGGCGTCGGTTTCTTCTTGACTGATGGCTCCATGAGTTGCTCGACAAAGATTCCAGTCGGAACCACTTCTCGCATGGATCCCATATTTGCCAGCTCATTTGCCGCGTCGTTGTATTGGCGCAGGACATGTGTTATTTCCAGCCCGTCGAACTTGTTTTCCAGCTTGTGGACCTCCTGACAATATGCAGTCATGGTATCGTCGAGACAAGTCCAGTCTTTCATGACTTGATTTACCACGAGTTGGGAATCCCCGCGCACAACCTGTCGACGTATGCCGAGTGATATAGCGATGCGGAGCCTGTGGATAAGTGCCTTGTACTCAGCGACGTTGTGGGAAGCCGGGAAGTGGATCTGTAGAACGTACTTCAGTTTTTCACCAGTGGGGGACGTCAATATGACTCCAGCCCCGGCGCCGCCTGTGGGCACCCCGGAAGTGCATTATGAAGAGTAACTATTACAGCAACGCGAACTATCTAGATGGATGGGGTCTCGAATAAAAGCCAAATAAGTACGGTAACCATCCATCCTCATCGCAGACTTGCCATAATCTTTACCCACTCACAATACAAATCCAAAATGCCGAGAAGTGTACAAAAGAGATAATCATAAGGATAGCTTGCCAGTCCTCCCCGTCATACGCCTGTCAAACCACTCGATGGTGGCGACCAAACACGATATGTACCCCAGAGGACTCGAACCACAATAGCTATCCCCCAACCATCTCAATTATACACAACTCATACTCATGTTCAGCTAGTCCCCAGGAAAGCGACTAGCCTCACAATTTCATCGCAAGCAATTGATAAACATCACAAGTACTCTAAAAATGGATAGACGAGCAGCAGAGTTACAATTATTACCTAGAGGGTTCACACCCTAATTCATCACCAAGTGACACAAAAGATTTGCAGCGGAATATAAACACAAAAGATAAGAACCAGTGGTGCCAAACCCATGCACAGGGCAACCGACTGGGGATAGAGCTCAACTTCGACTACATATTATCCTCACCACCCTCGGCGGGATAATAGTAGAGCACACCATCTTCGTCGATATCCTCACCTGAAAAATGCAACGTGAGTACGAATGGTACTCGCAAGACTTACACAATATTCATAGTACAAAGGAGAAATGCTGGTCTCTACATCAAGGAAAAAGGCTATGTTGATTTGGTTTTGCATAAAGCTAATTTTATTGAGCAAGTAATACTTGAAACTATAAGCAGTTTGCAAAGTAACACAATCTGAAAGTTTTGGACAGCAAGTATATAGTTCTGAAATAGAAGTGAAAATGAGCATAATCCCATGCTCTAATATCATCCATGGGCCACCATTGCCCAAACAATTATGCTACACACGCATATCATCTTTTATGACTAAACTAAGTCATATTTAATAATAAAGTCTTTCATATAAAACCATTCATTATTTAACATCAAAAATCCTTTATATAAACCCATCCATCCATGACTATCCTAAGTCATGATATAGTCACATAATCCCGTAACTATATCTCCCAAGTTTGTCGCTAACATACATTGACTAACACATCAAGCAGTCGTCCTGTAACCGTGGACACGGCTATTCGAATAGTTCTTACTCTGATCAGAGGTGTACATCTTTACCCACACGATGTGATAGAAGCCCAATGGCTACACTCTAGTTTGATACGTACATATCTGTACCCACACTCTACACATTGAGTGCGGACTAGAGGTCACAACAAAACCTTTCGCACGCTTAGCCCCAACCACCTAAACCACGTCTGGGCCCCCGACGACTTAGTCATGCGTGTGTGATGACTAAGGCGGGCTCACCGTCGTGGGAGGCGCCTCCGGCCACAGCCAGGCGCGCTCGAGGTCCTCCAACGGAAATCCCTCCTCACGACTGACGGACGGGCGTAGATGGCCACAGCCTCCCGTGCTACTGAGTTAAGCCGTCCCACTCCCGGCGTGTGGAAGTACATAGGGTGCTTGAATAGATGTCAATATGTTCGGTCCTTTATGACCCAGATGGAGCTATGTGCATCGGGGAAACACAATCCCTTCATCGCCCTATCATCCGTCCAAGTCAAAACATATTTTCAATTATTATTCAGAGGTTATTCTTTTCAGATTTGAACCCATTTATTCGCTTTAAACTAGTTTTGAACCGATAGCTCCATCTATCGGATTTTTCTAAGTCTAGATTTAAGCATGGCTAAGCATTCGGTAAAATAAAAGTATCCCAAATTCCTTAACCAAGGGTGACAATGTATACACATGGCATCAATAACCAAGGAATGGAAATGCATACAATTGGGTAATATTGACTCTACCCGTTTTCCCATTTTAAATAGACTGAAGCATGCATATAGATATTGTTTTCACAAACAAATCAATTTATTGAAAACATAGGTTCAATATGCTTAGACACTTGCCTTGCTACAGCGATAAGTCACACTCAGGCTCTGGGTTAATCTCCACGTACTCCGTATCCTCAGAATCTATCGATAAGAAGAAATATGCAAATAAGAAGCAATAAACATGTCTATGCAACATGATTAATTAATTATGAGATAAATACAGTAGGTATGGCATGTCCTAACAAGATTTTAGGAGAAAGAACCAAGTCATTTGCATCCCTGGATTGGGAGCTACAAAAATAACAAGGTAGAAGGGCTGAAAACGGCAAAAGCCGAAACTATAGGAAAACTCTAAGTAGAAAATAAGTGCTTGCCTTCTCTGATAGGATTTTATGAGTGTGAGCATTTTTATGTGAAAATACATATCTTCCTGGTTCCGACAAAATTTGGTTTACTGAAATCCGATTTAAAATGATTTAGATATGAATTTTACAAGTTTAACAAAAAGAAAGGTTAGAAAATTACTTAGGCCTATTTTGGGAGGTATTTCTATCAAATACAACTTTTCCACAGTAAGGTTACAATTTTCTGAGTTTAACAGAAGTGGTTTCACACTTTTAGCAAATAGGATGAATTTTATGGGAATATTTCAAGTTATTAAGCCCAAAATAAGTCAATTTTGCTTCATATTATTTTATGGATATTTTCTGTACAGAAGTTGTCCTATTTTATTTTACAGTAATAAAGTTCACAATTTACAGAGCTAACAAAATTGGTTTCACTCAATTTGGAGTCAAAATGGAGAAGTTATGGATTTGCAAAGTTTACCCATTTTTCTGTTGTAAGATAAATCTTTTAATTACTTTTCCTATTTCTTTCTTCTTTCTTCTTTTCTGATTTCCCTTGCAGCCCGGGCCCGCAGGCCAGCGAGGCAAAGCAGAGCAGGGCGCGGGCACGAGGGCACGGGCGCGAGGGCGCGGGCGCATGGATCGGACCATCCATTCCCGGAGTGTGTGGTCCGGCCTGGCGGCGAACAGAGAAGGGCGCAGGCAGACAGAGCCGGCGAGCTTCTCGGTGGCGGCGACGGTGAACGGCAGCTCGGCTGTGGTCGGGCCCAAAACAGAAAAGGTAGAGGAGTTCACGGCGGAGCTAAGGGTGGTCTTCTTGACACCTCGGGTGACTGGAATATCGCCGGCGGTGAGCTCCAGCGGCGGAGTGGTTCGGGTTGGCTAGGCCGACTCGGCTACGGGCGGTTTCAGGCCAAAACAAAGCATGCCTTAGCATCTAAAGGGTACCAAGATGCTCACTGAAGGTTGTGCTGGTCTCGGTTAAACGGAAACAGCAACGGCGACGGCGAACTTGGCCCGGCGGCGGCGAACTCCTTCGGTTTCACACCGGCGGCCTTCTCCCGGGTTTCTGCAGTCGAGGTAAGGTGTCTAACAGGTTAGAGACTTCCTAGTGATGGCTCCTGTGCAATGAATGGAACTGAGGACTACCAGAGAGAAAGAAATTGACGGCGGCGGCAGTTGGCCGGACTTGGGGAAGATGACCTCGATCTCGAGCTTCACTATATCCTTTCCTGATTCCTTCTGCCGGTGGTCTTCTGGAAGTGAGGCGATGAGGTTGGCGCAAGGGCTCGGTCGGTGGTGTACTGTATCGGCCGGAACGACCGTGATGTCCTGGCGGCGGCGCTGTAGAGCAGAGAGCGAAACACGGCGGCCTCGACCGGCGGTCCTAGGGCAGCTAAGAACAAAAATGGAATGGTCAGAAGGTATAGATCATGTTCCCGAAGCTTAGAAAGGGTGGAGCTCACTGGAGCAACCTCGAGCTCAACCGAACACCTTCGGCAGAGGGAAGAATAAGCTTGACGGCGGTGATCTTTGGGGATTCTGTGGATTTCTCCGGTGGGAGCGTGAAGAGGAAGGGTGAGAGGTTCTACTGGCGGAGTTTGAGTCGAAATGGTCGATGCTCCATGGAGGAGCTCATCTAGGTCACTCTGTGTGTGCTGTGGGAGAGGAGAACGAGAGGAAGACACGTCTGCCATGCAATGCTGAGTCGTCTCCACTGCTACAGTGTTCAGGGTGGGTCCCACATGTAAGACAACACTTTTCTACACACTTGTGGCTATTTCACTCTATGACTTGTGGGTCCAGGAAGTGAATTCCTAGGGAAGAGAGAGGAGTAAGGGTAGGAATGTTGGTGAAACACACTGTCACATGCTATGGTGAGGCTGACAAGTGGGCCAGGTCTTGTGGGTCCCACTGGTCAGTGACTTGAGGGAGGAGAAATCTCTAGAGACTAAGTGTTGTGAGCTGTATGGACAGCTGTCTTGCATCTGTGATTTCAGCAGGTTAATAAGGGATATAAATTATGGGAAAAATACTGGAGGTAGAGAAAGATGTGTGTAACCTGCTGACCAAAATTCGTGGTTAGAAGAGGTCTGGTTCATCTCTGGTGAAAAAGCAAAGTAGGCACACTGATCCAGTTTTGCTGCAGTTTCACTTGTTTCTCCAGTGCCTTGATCTTATCATTTTATGTGTTTTCTTTGGGAGATAAATTAATCCAAAATTCCTGATGATAGGGTTCATGTTGGCACACACTTTGGCAAAAGGGCTCTGTCTAATTAGTCTTCATTTTCATTTGGTGAATTTCAGAAGTGAACCAATTTATTTCAGCTAGCTTCCTAGCTTTGCTGAGTTGAGGGACTTGGTTGAAGTATTTATTGAAGGGATAAAATTATGTAAAATTTACAGGGGCTTACTCACATCACCTGACATGTTTAGGAATTTTTGTAGGATTTTTAGATATATAGAACTTGGGAAGTGACAACTAGCACAAAGCAAAAGATTAGCTAGGGCTTAACACTAATTACCTTAATTTAGATTTAGGGCTGTGACACCGCCGATCCGTAGAGAACCGTCGAAGTACATTATCCAGTACTCTAGCTTTGCTGTTGATGTAGGCAGTTGAACTTCTGTCCACTCGGCTACGAAGTCAGCTAGAGCTTGTGATTTAATTGATGTCCATGGCTGAAAGGTGATATCGAACGCCATCAACTCAAGTGCCCATTTAGCAATTCGGCCGGTGGCCTCGCGATTATGAAGGACATCCCCGAGTGGAAACGCTGTGACCACCGTGACTTGATGTGCTTGAAAATAATGCACCAGCTTCCGGACTATAATGAGTAGGCCGTATAGCAGCTTCTGGACCTGCGGATATCACGTCTTTGAGTCGGCAAGCACCTCGCTGACAAAGTAAACTGGCTGTTGTATTTTCTGGATGTGACCCTATTTGGATCGCTCGACCACCAGCACCATGCTGACTACCTGAGTAGTTGCCGCCAGATATAGCATTAGCGGTTCTTGGGGCATAGGCGACGCCATCACGGGAGGTGATATAAGAAATTGTTTGAAGTCTTCGAAGGCTTGTCGGGCGTCCAGAGTCCATTGGAAATTGTCCGCCTTTTTGAGTAGCTTGAAGAAGGGCATGCTGCGTTCGCCTAGTCGGGAAATAAACCGGCTGAGTGCCGCCATGCAGCCTGTCAGCTTCTAGATGTCTTTGTGGTTAGTCGGGGGTGCCATGTTCCTGATGGTGTTGACTTTCTCCGGGTTAGTCTCGATACCGCGATGCGAGAGAATGAAGCCGAGTAACTTGCCGGATAGCACTCCGAAGGCGCATTTTTCCGGGTTCAGCTTCATCTTGAATCGTTGAAGATTTTGGAAGGTTTCTTCAGGTCAGCGATGAGGTCTTCTTTGGACTTGGTCTTGATCACCATGTTGTCGACGCAGGCTTCCACGTTGTGCACGATCTGAATGTGCAGACACCGCTGAATGGCCCATTGATAGGTTGCTCCAGCATTCTTCAAACCGAACGGCATTGTGATATAACAGTACGCTCCAAATGGCGTGATGAAAGATGTCTTTAAATAGTCTTCCTCCCTCAGGCTGATTTGATGGTATCCCGAGTAGCAGTTGAGAAAGCTGAGTAGGTCGCACCTAGCCGTGGAGTCTACCACCTGATCTATCCTGGGAAGACCGAATAGGTCCTTGGGGCACGCCTTGTTGAGATTGGTGTAGTCGATGCACATGCGCCATTTACCATTTTTCTTCCGGACCAGAACTGGGTTTGCCAGCCAATCTGGGTGATAGACCTCCTTGATGAACCCGGCTGTGAGGAGCTTGGTAATCTCCTCCCGAATAGCATCCTTGCGGTCTTGAACGAAGCGCCACAGCCGTTGCTTGACTGGCTTGGCGTCTATCTTCACATTTAGGGCGTGCTCGATCACCTCCCTGGGTACGCCCGGCATGTCAGACGGTTTCCATGCGAAGATATCTTTATTGGCTTGTAGGAAGGTGACGAGCGCATCTTCCTATTTGGGGTCGAGTTCGGTCTCGACTAGGGCAGTCTTGGAGGGGTTGTTAGGGTCCAGGGGGATCTTCTTCGTGTCAGAGTCCGCTGAAATTCCCGACTTCACCGCCTTTTTTGCCGGAACTTGATCTTGCTCGACTTCAGTTGTGACGGCTTGTCGAATGCTATCGCACCCGATTGCCGCCTCTTGTGATTGAGCTAGTTCGCAGCTCTCCTTGTCGCAGGTGAAGGCTTGCTTGATGTCGCTGCGGCGGGAGGACTCCTACTGGCCCAGGCATCTTGAGCACCATATATGTGTAGTGCGGTATCGCCATGAATTTGGCGAGTGCCGGTCGTCCGAGTATCACGTGGTACACGGTCTCAAAGTTGGCGACCTCGAAGTAGACATTTTTCGTGCGGAAGTTATCCCGCGTGCCGAAGGTTACCGGAAAGGTTATCTGCCCGAGTAGGGATGATGACAGGCCAGGGATTATCCCGTGGAAGGGCGCAGTACTCGGCCGTAGTTCTGAACGAGGGATCTTCATCTCGTCCAAAGTTTTGGCGAATAAGATGTTGAGCGTGCTACCTCCGTCAATGAGGGTTTTCTTCAGCCTGATGTTTTGGACGACCGGGTCCAGGACAAGTGGATAACGTCCCGGGTGAGAAACCCGATCTGGGTGATCTGCGCGATTGAAGGTAATGGCCATCTCTGACCAGCGTAGGTACTAGGGGGTGTCCGTCGTGGAGACCGTGTTGACGTCGCACGCTGATAGCTTCTGTTTACACTTGGACTCGTACGCGAGCGGCCCCCCGAAGATGTGATTGAGCTCGGCTTGAGGATCTTGAAAATCATTAGCCGGACCCGAGTCTGGCTTGTCTTTGTCCTTGTCGGCGCCAGATGATGAAGCCTGCTCGGATGCAAACTTCTTGAGCATGTAGCAGTTTTTGGCCACGTGCTTGCCCTTGGGATGGTAGGGGCATGGCCCGCTCATGACTTTCTGGTAGTCATTGTTTCCCTGGGGCCGCGACCGGGTACGCTCCATGTTGGCCACCTCGTTGTCCGACTTTCGCTTGCAGTTGCTAGACTTGTTTTGAGATGGCTCGTTGTTGGCTTTTGCCTTTTGGTCCTTCTATCGGGTCTCCTTCATCTCATCGAGGGCCTCTGTGACCGCTTTAGCTGAGTTGGCGTATTTGTTGGCCATGTCGAACAGAGCCCGGACAGACAGCGGTGGTTTCCGAGTGAACTTTGTGATGAACAGGGCGTCCTTTACTCCCTTGCGGAAGGCGGCGATGACAGCCTCGTCGCGGATCATTGGAATCTTGTTGCGCTTCTTGGAGAACCTCTTGATAAAATCTCGTAGAGACTCATTCTTCTTCTGGTGCAGCTGATAAAGATTGTGCTCTGAAGACGGCCTCTCGTAGGTTCCTGAAAATTGGCGATGAACCGATCCCTGAGTACTCCCCAGGAACCGATCGACCGTCTCAGGAGCCCTGTCAGCCATGTCCACACCGAGTCGGCTAGCGTGACTGGGAGGTAGTTAGCCATGGCTTTATTGTCGCCCCCAGTAGCTCAAACTACTAGAGTATTGTTAATGCTAAAATTTGGTACGGTTCTTTATCAGATTCGGTTAAGGGAGAAATCACAGTCAATTAGCAGGCATTAATCTAGAGGAAGCCGAGTTTGGAAAAGGATCGTGAAGACCACGGGAAGGCAGTTAATATCTTCTCTGTAAATTAGGCAGAGATAATAATTTTTAGGAAACCTGATCTCGTATCCGATCAGAGCTTGTTAATTTTCCTTTTATAGCTAGGAAACTCCTGTTTCGTATCCGATCAGGACTATATCAACTCAGGGTATAAATACATATGCCCGGGGACCATGTAAATCATCATACAAATCAATACAACTTCGGCGCATCGCCACCCTTTTTGACGGGTTCTTGTTTCTCGAGCCGGGCTACATCGGTTAAGTTTGACCTCCTGCGAGAGGGTAAATCTCGTTACCCCGACTATCGTATCGACTAGGACTTCCTCAGTTAGGTCCGATATTCTAGCCAGTATACGGTAGTCGGCTTACCACGATATATCTGTTTTGTCTACGGCTGCATCAGTTAGGATTGATCTCATAGTTCGAGTAGATATATCACATCACACGTGCATAGATTTATTGGCTTACTGGGTGTAATTTATCATCAGTTTGTGCTGCATCGGTTAGGTGTGACCTACTAAACTACTAGTGATAAATTATTCCTGCTAGGTTGATAGATTTTATGCAAGCGTTTTATCGGGATGTATAGCTGATAAGTTATCCTATTTTACATCACGATTGCCTTAGATCTATCGGCTCATCGAGGTTCTTTTATTGTTATTAATCTGTGCTGCATCAGTTAAGTTTGAACTACTAGATTGATAATAATAGATTTATCCTTGTTAAGCCGATTTATTAAATACAGCCGATTGCATTATTTTTATTTTACGTATTTACACTATCATCGGTTTTCCAGCCGATGCATATGTTCTATCAGCAGTCGGCTAGTTTATTATTTCATTATATTATCATCAACTTATCGCAGTTATCTTTTTATGCCATCATCGGCTTCCAGTCGATGTATAAGTGCAATAGTCCAGATCGACTATCGGCCGATGAAACGAGTCCAAATCGGCTTCCAGTCAATTGGCTCACTGGTCTAATATTTTCTATCTCCTTGTCAATTGCAGGGTCAAATTGACTGGCACGCCTACGAACCTCAAATTTAGGACCTGCACTAGAGTTAAGCAAATCTCCCAGGCCTTCGTGTGTCTAATGCATCGAACCATATCATCGGCTCGTTCCCAACGCTGCCGATGATTTTCGATGTCAACAGGTATATACGGTGAGCTAGGACTCGGGATTTGTCTTGCTGTCATACCTTTCAATCCCAGTGGGCTTAAAGCCAGTCGGCCAATGGACGTCCTATAGCTCCCGAGTGAAAGTTGGGATGCCTTCGTCTTCGTGAGGGCTCGGGCTTCAACCACGGTGGTTGAACCACTCGTGATGGAGACCAAAGCGCTCATTTTCGTCTTCCAGTCGGCGGCGCTCATCATCGCGTCGTTCGTGGCGCCGGGCGCTAATAGTGTGGCGAAGGTCATGTTGCACTCTCGGAGGTCTTGATTAGGCCGGCGATCATACTGGTGACGGCGCCGGTTGTCGTTATTGGTATTGCCGAGTGTAGTTTGCCTAGACTCCTCGCATGGCCGACTAGAGCCAGCCGCTCGACGCCGTGCTGAAGTGGATGAGCCGGCTGCTGGAGATCCCGACCGGTTAGTCAGTATCACGGTGTCACCCGACTGCTGTTGTTGCTGTTGGCAGGCAACAGCCATGATCATCGCCTTGATCTTGGCGATAGTTGGGGTGGCCTGGTGATCAGGCCCAAGCTGGAGCCTGTCCAGCAAAGTTGCGGCGGCCACAACATTCTGTTGTGGCATGATGAAAACGTCGTGATCGCCGACTTTAGTTTGGAGAATCTGCTGCAGGGCTGCTCACCCAGCTCTGCGCAGCCCGTCGTTGCGAGCCTCGCGATCGCCTCCTCCTGTTGTTGTAGTCGGCGTGCCTTCTCCTGTTGCTCCTCTTGTAGTCGGCGCACCTCGGAGGGTGGTGTTGAAGCCATGAAGATCTCAGGGGGAGGAGAAAACTCGCCCGACTGGAGTCTGAGCTGGTGTTCGAACCATTATCCGACTTAGAGTCGGACTCCAAGTAGTTTATCGGAGTGAGAACAACCCCAACCTCTCTAGATCCAATCTGAAATGGCACCTGGCCGTGTCCAAACTGAATCGCAGGAGATCGGGTCTGTTGTGTGGGATGTAGATCCGCAGCGTCGCCGAGTCCGTGTGGGAGATTGACGATCTCTCCCCTTCTCGGCCCAACCCGAGCTAGCTCAAGGCCTAGCGCAAGTCGGACGCCACAGGAGAGAGTTGTCCCGATGCTTGGCAATGTGAAGGACTGCCGCAGTAAGTCGTTGAAGGAGATCGCGGTGTCCTGTGGGCCGACTGGCGCTACGTCGGCTAGCTCCTCGGCTGGCTGGATTGGATCTATTCTGGCCAAGGTAAGGTTGCCAATCTGGTTGGCAATGAAATCGAGGCTTCCGAAGGAAATCATGTCTCTAGGGGAGAACTTGTTGCCGTCGACTCTATTTGTTGGATCCATCGAATTTGCAGATGAAGAGTTTGCCGGAGCCCCTACCTAGCGTGCCAACTGTCGATGCTTTGCACCGGCAATAAAACTATAGGGCTACTCAGTGAAGGGAAACTCGGTGGATTGCAGAGGAACACAATGAGTTTTTATACTGGTTCAGGCCCTCGATGTGAGGTAATACCCTATGTCCAGTTGAGGTGTTATTCCTTTGAGGTGTTTGGTGATCAATGATCTTGCGTGCCCTCATGGGGCGCCCTGCCTCACTTTATATACTAGGGGACAGGGGTACATGATAAGGATACCAGCGGATACGGCCAAGGGATATCCTTCTTAGAGATAGAGACTTATCCGACTAAGACTGTGTTTCCTTATTATACAAGGTAAAAACTTGCCGGGTGCTATCTTATCTCTAACTGCATGATTTGGTCCATCCTCTATCCGAGTGGCCCATATGCTGGTAATGAGGTACCCGGGGCCCATGGCCTCCGCAGAGAGAGAAAAGATTCCTTCATCTTCTCCAATCCACCAATCGTTTCGTCTTCCAATCTCCATGCCAAAATTTTGCCTCCCGCTCCGCTAGGGTTCGCCATTGTTCGCTCTTCCCCATTAGAAGTTGGGCGATTCCACACTTCCTCGTCCATTCCAAGCCTCCCGCAACATTTCCCCCAAATCTTCTCATCCCTAACCATGCCAAGAGCTTCAGATCTTGTGGATGTGTCGGGAGAGGCACGGCCGACTTCGGATTGCGGTCGGTCCAAGTTGGAGCACTTGGAGAAGTTGCTACGGCTGCAAAGCCACGATATCATCCGTTGGCGCCCAGCTGGAGGTGAATCAATTCCAGAACCCGAGGCTGGCGAGACCGTTGTTTTTGCCTCCTTTTTCGACCGAGGTCTATTTCTTCCATCTTCTGACTTCCTCCGCCGTCTTCTCACCTTCTATGGATTGGAGTTGGTGAATCTGAATCCCAACTCAGTCTTGCAAATTTCCATGTTCGTAACTCTTTGCGAGTGTTTCTTGGGTGTGGAACCCCACTTGAATCTTTTTAGACATTTGTTCCACATCAAGCCCCAGCCCTCCAAGAACAAGGTTCAGGTGATTGGGGGGGCCGGCCTTCAGCTGAGAAGTGAAATGAAAAAGACTTATCTTCATCTTCCTCTAAAAACTTCCCTGAAAGGTTGGCACAAGGAGTGGTTCTATTGTTCTAATTTGGGACCCTCTCTGCCTCCATTTACTGGTTTGCCTCCGGTGATCTCGTCCGATTGGTCATTAGAACCAACTTTTGAGAAGATGGGCCAAGTGCATCAGTTACTTGAAAGACTGGATAAGCTGAAGAAAGCCGGTCTGACTGGGCCTTGGGTAGCTAGGCGTTTCTTGACCCGGCGCATCCAGCCGTTGAAGCTGAGAAGCCAATTCTGTTGGGATTACTGGGGGAGAGACGATCCCGAGACTGAGAATGTGGGTGCCATGGGCCTTGGGTACCTCATGACAAGCATATGGGCCACTCGGATAGAGGATGGGCCTAGCCTTGTAATTAGAGATATAGCTAGATTCGGCAGACTTCGCCTTGTATAGGAAGGAATATACAGTCCTAGTCGGGTGCGTTATATCTCTAAGGGAAGATCTCCTAGTCGTAATCCGATGGGGACTCCTACCTTGTAACCCTGTCCCCCAGTATATAAGGGGAGGCAGGGCGCCCCATGAGGGCAGGTTGAGTTGGTTCACCAGAATCACCACCACAAATCCTCAAAGGAATAACACCACAACTGGACGTAGGGTATTACCTCACATCGGGGGCCTGAACCAGTATAAAATCTCTCTGTGTTCCTTTGCAATCCACCGAGTTTCCATCCGCCGACTAGCCCCATATATTTTTTGCCGGTGTAAAACATTGACAATTGGCGCGCCAGGTAGGGGCTTTGGCGCGATCTACATCTACAAGCTCGATGGATCTAGCAACCAAAGTCGACGGCGGCAAACTCTCCCCCGGAGATACAATCGCATTCAGAAGCCTCGACTTCATCGCCGACCAGATCGGCAATCTCAGTCTCACCTTGGCCGACTCGGACTCGATCCATTCTGCCAGGGAACCAGCCAACTCCACGCCAGTCGGCCTACACGATGCTGCAGCAATCTTTCATGACATGCTGCGGCGATCTCTAATATGCCCGAGTCCAGGGACAACTCTTTCTTTCGGTGTTCGACTCGGACTCGGTTTCGAGCCGGCCGAGATCGGGCCAAAAAAGGAAGAGATCGTCAATTTCCCGTTCGGACTCGGCAACGCCGCGGATATCTACAATCTACATCCGACGCGGCAAACCCGATCCTCTAGAGTTCGACTCGGATACGGCCCCGAGCCGCTCGAGATCGGATCTAGGGAGGTCAGAGTTGTAATCACCCCCATCGACTATTCCGACTACGACTCTCAGTCGGACTACGACTCCCAGTCGGATTCCGACTCTAAGTCGGACAGCAGTTCGGCAAGCTTCTTCCCGCCACGAGAAATCTTCATGGCATCCAAAGGCTCTACTCCTACTCAGGAATCACGCTGACTACACGAACAACAAGAGGAGGAGGCCTGCCGACTGCGAGAACAACAGGAGGAAGAAGCAAGACGCCTGCACGCCCGCAACGACGGCCTACGCAGGGCTGGGCGAACCGCTCAGCAACAAACCCTCCAAACAAAAGTCGGCGACCACGACGTCTTCGTCACGCCACAACAGAACATCGTGGCCGCCGCAACCCTACTAGACACGATCCAGCTTGGGCCTGATCACCAGGCCACCCCGACCATCGCAAGGATAAAAGCCATGCTTACCGCTACTGCATGTTAGCAGCACCAACAGTCGGGCGATACCCTCATACCGACCAACCGGTCAGCATCCCCAATGGCAGTCTCGTCTACCTCAAAGCGACGCCGAGCGACCGGCTCTAGTCGGCTGCACACGGAGTCACACCAAACGTCACTCGGCAACCCAAACAACAACCGGCAACGTCGAAGTGACCGTCGGGACAACCGGGATCTCCGAGGCCAACTATGGCGTGATCTTCGGCAGGACACCAATGCTCGGCACCGCGAACGAGAAGAAGACGAGCAACGCCAACTGGAAGACGAGAACGAGCATTTCGGCCTCCACCACGAGCGGTTTCGCCGCCATAGTCGGGGTCGGAGTCCTCATGAAGACGAAGGCATACCGGCCTTCACCCAGGAGCTACAACAGGTCGACTGGCCGTCGAGTTTCAAGCCTACAGGCATCGACAAATACGATGGCAAGACCAATCCCGAGTCCTGGCTCTCGGTCTACACTCTGGCGATCCGAGCAGCTGGGGGAAATCACAAAGTCATGGCTAACTACCTCCCAGTCGCGCTAGCCGACTCAGCGAGGACATGGCTAACAGGACTTCCCAAGCAATTAATCGGCTCCTGGGGAGAACTCCGGGAATGCTTCATCACCAACTTCCAGGGAACATACGAGAGGCCATCTTCCGAGCACGACTTATATCAGTTGCATCAAAGGAAGAACGAGTCTCTTCGTGACTTCATTAAGAGGTTTTCTGAGAAGAAGAATTCAATCCCGAACGTCAAGGATGAGGTCGTCATCGCCGCCTTTCGAAAAGGAGTCAAAGACACCTCATTCATCGACAAATTCACTCGGAAGCCTCCCAACTCTGTCAAGGCTCTATTCAACATGGCGAACAAATACGCCGACTCAGCCCATGCTGTTGCTGAGGCCCTTGAAGACAAAAAGGCATCCTGACAGAAGAAGCGGGAGGGCACCGATGACGCGGTCCCGACTAAAGCTGGGAATCGCAAACGCAAGTCGGACGGCTTCATTGTGGCAGTCGGTCACAATCTTCTTCGACTTCCTACAACTGAAGATTATCAGAACAACAAGTGAGATGCTCGGGGGCTCACAAGCTCAAATGCAAGGATGGCATCCCCACTCCGAAATACCGAACAGCTAAGTCGCTTCCTGATAAATATTTCTTCATTCGGCTTTACCAATGCCGCAGCCGCTTACACCTAATAGGTGCACAAGCTGCACTCTTCTCTGTTTTTGCTCTTAAATGATTGCAAAAGTACTCGAGTAGCATAAATCCTGATCCATGAAACTTTGCTCCATGAAAGACGAACTCAAGTCACCCAAAATGCGTGTCTAGGAAAGAGCCATGAGCCAACTCCCGACGCTAGGGGGCTATGACTAGTCGGGCAGAGCGTTTAAACGTAAGGGGTCAACTACTTGGGGAAATTAATATCAAAAAGAGGAAGAACTCGTATTTACATATATTGTAAAATACATTTTATTCGGGTGATTATTTTCATCATCAGATGCTACTCATCCGATATCCTTATATTGCAGGCCCAGCTCCGGATATGCGTGACAGGAACTCAAGGCTGCGAGCCCATCTCCTACGCTCGGGGGCTGGACAAGTCTGCCAGAATACACTCGGGATGCTCCATGAGGGCTACTGACCGAGTACTTGCACCAGTCGGGATGTCGTCTTCCCCGGCTACGCTCCATGCGAGCTAATAATCGACCTCCGGCGCCAGTCGGGGCTGTGTACTACTCGGCTAAGTAGGGTACGCCCCATGAGGGTCGGCAGCCGAATCCTACGCTAATGCTAGGTTCGGGTACCTTATTTGGTCACAGCTCTGTCAGGTTGGGTACACCCCATGAGGGTCGCTAGCCAAATCCTATGCTAATGCAAGGTTCGGGTGCCTGGCTTGGCTATAACTCTATTGGATAGGGTACGCCCCATGAGGGTCGCCAGCCGAACCCTCTGCTAATGCAAGGTTCAGGTACCTTGTTCGGCTTTACCCAAGTCAGAGAAGACTTGCATCGTCAAAGTGCATCCGGAGTTCTCATGCACTGCGTCACACCTGAGCAGGGCAAGCAGATCCTGCATTATACCCACTCAGGCTTATGTGGCAACCAGTTTGCATCCAGAACGTAAGTCGGAAAGGCTTGCGAATAAGGATTTCTCTGGCTGATTGCGGTTACCAACACCAAAAAACTCATCCTGACATGCGATGGATGATACTTCTCTAGAGCTATGCTGGATAGGTCGGCCCAGGCCGGCTTATTTGGTAGCAGCCACCAAGATATGAGTTCCTACAGTAGCATGCTCCATGTGGGCCGCCCGCAGGCTGAGTTGAAATTATAGCGCTGGTGCTACCAACAGGAGCCGATGAGGTAAACAGATATGCTTCATGAGAGCCTTATTGCTAAACATATATGTTTGGGTATCTGTTTTATTCGCCAGGTCTCAAGGATATATCCTTACAAGGATCACAAGCTGGTCTTCATTAAAATTGGGGATGTAGGTATCTTTCTCAGGTACACCTGACCATGCCGTGGATTTATTTTCATAAAGTGGTACTCGGCCTACATGCGTGGCCATCAGTTGCCATGAGCAACATCATTCCCGCTGACATGACGTGGATGAGTCTAACTTTTGAGTAGTACACTACTCGGGAGAGACTATAAAATTCTCATTCCCGCTGACATGATGCGGAGGAGTCTAACTTTCGAGTAGCATACTACTCGGGAAAGACTATAAACATTCTTCCAGCTGACGAGCTGAAGAGTCTAACTTCCGAATGGGACGCCACTCGGGAAAGACTATAAACACCTTTTCCAGCTGACATGAAGCTGACGAGTCTAATTTTTGAGTAGTATATTACTTGGGAAAGACTATAAATAATCATTCCGGCTGACATGATACCGATGAGTCTGATTTTCGAGTAGTATACTACTCGGGAAAGACTATAAACACCCCCTTTCCAGCTGACATGACGCTGAAGAGTCCCATATGCGAGTAGCATCCTACTCGGCAAGACTATAAACATACATTCCGACTGACATGAAGTCGAAGAGTCCTACATACGAGTAGTTCCCTGCTCGGCAAGACTATAAATTATATTCCGAATGACATGATACCGAAGAGTCTCATGTACCAGTAGTAATCTACTCGGGAAAGACTACAAGGTTAAAGATCTTTGACTTCATGTTTAATTGTTTTCACAATTAAGCACAAAGTCGGGGGCTACACCTAATAGGTGCGCCTATTCGGCACACACTATTCCAACATCTACATGGAGCCCTTCATAGCCTCGCTGCCAGCTGACATGAAGCAGGACTCGGGAGAAGCAGCACTCAGACAAAGAGCACTCGGGAGCAATGCACTCGGGAAGACTTCACCGTGGAGGATGAGCACTTGGCATCAGCTGTGACTCAACTATGAAGGTCTCGGGGGCTACTGTGGGTGCCATGGGCCCCGGGTACCTCATGACAAGCATATGGGCCACTCGGATAGAGGATGGGCCTAGCCTTGTAATTAGAGATATAGCTAGATTCGGCAGACTTCGCCTTGTATAGAAAGGAATATACAGTCCTAGTCGGGTGCGTTATATCTCTAAAGGGAGATCTCCTAGTCGTAATCCGATGGGGACTCCTACCTTGTAACCCTGTCCCCCAGTATATAAGGGGAGGTAGGGCGCCTCATGAGGGCGGAAGAGCACTCATAAGCTCATAGGTGCACACAAGTTCATCAGAACTACCGCCGTATATCCTCAAAGGAATACATACAAACTGGACATAGGGTATTACCTCACATTGAGGGCCTGAACCAGTATAAAATCCCTCTGTGTTCCTTTGCAATCCACCGAGTTTACATCCGCCGACTAGCCCCATATATTTATTGCCGGTGTAAAACATCGACAGTTATTTCTCCAATGGGGTTGTTGAAACCGAAGATGCAGAGCGCTCCGTCGTGGCTTACAGTCGAAAGCGGCCTCGCCCCAAGGTAACCCTTGCTATTCATCTATGATGAGTGCTTGCAGGTATATGCCCAGGTTGGCTCCAGGATGTGTAATATGTATTGTTGAACCGCTTGCAGTCATGTGAGGAGTTTGATGATGACTCCCGAACGCTGTCGGCCATGAAGTCGAAGAAGAGGCCAAGAAGTCCTTTTGCTGCCTAGCCCAACTCCAAGAGAGCGGGGAAGAGGCCTGTTGTAGATGAGGGCAAGAAGAAGGTTATGAGGCCGAGTGCCACAGCTGGGAGTCTGAAGATTAAAGACACCATTGGTACAGCCCTTAGGCCGCCGAGTCCCAGGCCAGGACCAGCGCAATCGAGCTCAGCATCATCGAGCCCAATAAGAGTGCCGCTGGGTACAAGGTCAGGTCAAGCATTGCCAGGCTTAGCAATGTCAAGCCCAAGGATGGCACCGCTGAGTACTCGGGCACCCCAGCCGGCCGCACTGTGAACGGGGCCGACCAGGACGAAAACGCTGCCGCCGACTACCGTGCCATCAGGCCCGACAGCCGGTGGCCCTCCAGTGCCCTCTTCTAGATACCCTGGATAGAAGCTCAAGTTCTCCAAGAGGTAGGTTGCACTGAATCTTCTTAAAATCTTGTTCGGCATGCGTCTTGATGTTTGACCCGTTGTTGATGCCGAAAACCCGCCGGGGGCCGTTCGGCGTCTGGGAGACACGCGAAAGCCTGGGAGATCTGCTTAGCTCCAGTGCAGGTCCTAAAATATTTGAGATTCGCAGGCGTGCCAGTCAATTTGACCCCGCAATTGACAAGGAGAGAAAAGTTAGATCAGTAAACCGATCGGCCAGTAATAATCCTATCGGCCGATAGCCAATAGTAACTTGCACATCAGCTAGAAGCCGATGATGATATAAATGCAGAGTAAACCAGCCAATTGCCGAAGTGATAATCGGCCGGTGATACAGTAAACAGGCATCCGTGCCCGGGCCCCTACTCGTGCCCGCGCCCGAGTCGTCACTCATGCCGGCCCTTGGTCGTGCCCGCGCCCGGGTACCCTCTGTGCCCGTGCCCAGGTCCTTGGTCGTGCCCGCGCCCGGGTCCTTGGTCGTGTCCGTGCCCGGGTCCTCACTCGTGCCCGCTCCCGGGTACTTGCCCGACTACCAGTAGCACTTGCGCATCGGCCAGGAAGCTGATGGTAGCATGGATGATACTATAAACAGATAATAAACCAGCCATCGGCTAAGGAGCCGATGATAGAGTAGATGATAATATAAACAAAAAATAAGCTAGCCGACTGCCAATATAATATGTGCATCGGCCGAAAAGCCAATGATAGAGAGGATAAATATAATACGTGTCATCGGCCGATAACTGATATTGACCAAAGTAATTGAACATCGACTGGAAGCCGATGATGGTATGGACAGGTAACATAAATGATAAGCAATTGATAAGCCAGCCGATTGCCAATAGTAACACATGGACATCGGCTAGGAGCCGATGATAAAGTAGATAAGCAGAATAATAAATAAGTACAGTCGGCTTTAAAAGATAACTTACCGGCTAGACGCTCCGATAAAACATCGCATAAACACCCATCGGCTTATCAAGGACAAATCTATTATTATCAATCTAGTAGTTCAAACTTAACTGATGCAGCACAGATTGATAATAATAAAAGAACCTCAATGAGCCGATAGATCTAATGCAACTGTGATGTAAAATATGATAACTTATCGGCTATGCATTCCGATAAGACGCTTGCACAAAATCTATCAACCTAGCAGGAATAACTTATTAGGCAGTTTAGTAGGTCGGACTGAACCGATGCAGCACAAACTGATGATAAACTACACCCAGTAAGCCGATAAAAACTATGCACGGGTGATGTGATATATCTACCCGGCCTAAGAGATCAAACTTAACTGATGCAGCCGTAGACAGAATAGATACACCTGGGTAAGGGGTGACGAGTCTTACCCTCTCGCAGGAGTTCGGACCTAACCGATGCAGCCCGGCTCGAGAAGCAAGAACCTGTCGAAAAGGGTGGCGATGCGCCGAATTTGATTGATCGAGAGATGTCTTACAAGGTACCCGGGCATACATATTTATACCCCGAGATTGTCACAGTCCTGATAGGACACGGCACACAATTTCCTATCCATAAAAGGAAAACTAACAAGCCCCGATCAGATACGAGATCAGGTTTCCTAAAAATTATCAAAACTACCTAATTAATAGATAAGGTAATTAACTGCCATACTGCGGTCTTCATGATTCCTTCCTGAATCCGGCTTCTTCTGATTAGCTTCCAACGGCTGATATATCTTCTTTCCTCAACTGAACCCGATGCGAACCGTGCCAAATTTTGGCGTTAACACCCGTTACATAGGAAGCGAGCTGACATTGATCTCAAGGAGACCACTCCGGTTACACCCGTTGTCGAGCTAGCCCCAACCGAGTCAGCACCGGCGAGCACACCTGCTGAGCCGACAAAAATCTTAGTTGCAGAAACTGAGATCATCCCAACTACAGGGCCGCCGACACCTACCGATCAAGGGGCGGATGTCAAAGCTGTTGCTCCAGCCCCTGAGCCAAGCTCCAAGGCCCCAGAGGCCACTGAGTTGAGAGCCAGGACCCTGTCGCCGTCCTTGTCACCGTCGTCATCTTCGGAAAGACCGGACCTCCCCAGGCTTGAGGCTCCTCCCCGCAAATTCCTGAGGACATTCTGCTGGGTAGCCCCTGGTGGAACTGCGAAGAGTTACAAGCATGATGAGGTTGCGGTGGAGAAGGAGCGTGAAGACTTGCTTCAAGCCACGATCGCCGCACCCCGGGGGGTCCAGGTATGACTTTCACCGTATTGGAGTCTTGGTAATCCTCCTTGCATAGTTCTCTGACGCTTGACTCTGCTTTGCTTTGTTTTCTCCCCGAGCAGAAATTTGTCGACCGCTCGGAAAGGATGAACGAGGTCCTGACCTAGCTTGCCCCCCAGCTCCAAGAATTGGACCAAGTCTGGGCCTTAAAGGACGAATTGGAGCGGCGTAGCCAAGGGAGGGAGTCCTGGCTGAAAGAAGCCGTTAATCAGCTCAGGGAAGAAAATTGGGACCAAGCCAAGAAGATCGGAAGTAAGTCTCCCAAATACGTCTTCCTGACTGAACCCTTAGTATTTTTCTCTAGCTATGTTGTTTCCCGACTGCCCAGTTGTGTCTTGACTGCAATGTTGAGTACTTGACTGTTCTGATGTGCAGCCCTCGAAGCCGAGTTGAAGACCCGAACAGAGGGGGAAGCCAAGCTGAAGGAGGCCGAGCTTGAAAAAGACATGGCCGACTTGAAAAGGGCCAAGGCCGAGCTCGAGAAGGAGAAGGCCGACTTGAAGAAGGCCAACACCAAGCTCGAGAAGGAGAAGACTGAACTAGAGAAGGCCAAAGCCAAATGGGAGGCCGACTACGAAAGTAAGTCTCCGCTCTGACAATGATCTTAACCAATCCATTAAGTACTCTATCTATAATTTTGCCTAACAAGTTTACTTGTCAATGAACCCGGTTAGCTGCTAGTGCCAATGCCCAAATCCAATTTCAAGCTTTTGCAGAGGAGATAAAAGTTGTCAAGGAGTCACCAGAGATCCTTGCCGAGTCTGTGAAAGGGCTCCTTGACATCATGGATCCTCACTACGTGGGAACCAGCTCCAACACAATCTCCCAAGTGTAGGCGCGCCTTAACGAAGCATCGAGTACCCTAAAGAGGTACTCGGATAAGCATGTTGCTATCGGCGTGGCCCAAACCCTGGCGATGACCAAGTCAATCTACCCCAGGGTAGATATCAAAGCCATCAGAGAGGGATTCACCGAGGAGACGACACCTGAGGAGGCGTTGAGGTTGATAGCCTAGGCGAGGCCGACTGCAGAGGCGATCACCCGAGACCTGGGTATGTAAGAACAATCCATCATGCAGTCGGTGCATATAAACTTTTTGTAAGGACATGTGTAAATATATGTGCAATGCCGCCAAGCTCTAAGTTCTGACTTAGTTATCATTAGCTTTACCCGACCATATAGCCTATGCCAAGTTAGTCTATAGGAACTTAATAAAATCGTTCACCGCAGAAAGTTGTACTCGGGCAAACATCAAAGTTGTTGTAAAACTTCATAACTTGAGCAAAACAGGCTCGTATATTATTGACAAAGCACATATAATACATGCAGCCCCTGACTCACTACTCGGTTGGAACAAGCGACGCAGTGAGTCAGAGAAAAACTGTACACATGGGAAAGTATAAAACTCAGGTATAGAAAGGACGTAGCTGTTCTATATTCCATGAGTTGCTGATGAGGGCACCGTCTTCAGTCTTCAGTCGGTAGGCGCCTGACTGTGTAACTTCTGCAATAATGAACGGCCCTTTCCAAATTGGGGATAGTTTATGCCTGTCTTTGGTGGTTTGTATTTTTCACAAGACGACATCTCCAACCAAAAAGGCGCGGCCACGGACATTGCGATTGTGGTAACGACGCAGGCCTTGGAGATACCTTGCCGACTGGATTATTGCGATGTCCCTTGCTTCTTCCAACTAATCTAGCTCGACCAATCAGGTATTGTTGGATGTGTCTTCTGAGTAAGCCCGGACTCACGGAGAGCCGAACTCTAACTCGGTTGGTAACACAGCCTCAACACCATAGACCAGAAAGAAAGGGGATTGCCCTGTTCCCCGACTAACCGTGGTTCTTAGAGACCAGAGAACAGATGGGAGTTCTTGTACCCACCGGCCCGCGTATGGTTGTAATCGGTTGAATATCCTGGCCTTGATACCTTGTAAGACCATGCCATTGGCATGCTTGACCTGCCCATTGCTCCGCGGGTGCGCCACAGATGCATAACAGATCTTGATGCCGAAGTCGTCACAGAAATCTTGAAATACGCCGCCCGTGAACTGAGTACCGTTGTCTGTGATGATGCGGTTAGGGACCCCGAATCGGTATAATATACTCATGATGAAGTCCTTTGCTCGTGCCGCTATTATGGTAGCCACGGGTTTTGCCTCAATCCACTTCGTGAATTTATCCACTGTGATGAACAAGTGTGTGAACCCTCCTGGCACTTTCTTGAAAGGCCCAACCATGTCAAGCCCCCATACTGCAAAGGATCAAGAGATTGGGATTGTTTGGAGTTCTTGGGCTGGGAGATTTGTTTGTCTTGCATAGAACTGGCAACCCTCGCATGTGCGAACTTTGTCTTTTGCATCTGTTACTGCTGTTGGCCAGAAAAATCCCTGTCGGTAAGCCTTTTCGACTAATGTCCTGGATGCGGCATGGTTGCCACATATGCCTGAGTGGATCGATTGCAGAATTTGCTTGCCTTCCTCGGTGGTGACGCAGCATATGAGGACACTGGATGCACTTCTTCAGTACAAGTCTTCTCCGACTATTAGGAAACTTTTGCTTCGACGTTTGATTTGTTCAGCTTGACTTTTTCACCAGTGGGGGACGTCAGTACGACGCCGGCCCCGGTGCCGCCGATCCGTAAAGAACCGTCGAAGTACATTGTCCAGTACTCAAGCTTTGCTGTTGATGTAGGCATTTGAACTTCTGTCCACTCGGCTACGAAGTCAGCTAGAGCTTGTGATTCAATTGCTATCCGTGGTTGAAAAGTGATGTCAAACACCATCAACTCGAGCACCCATTTAGCGATTCGGCCGGTGGCCTCGCAGTTATGCAGGATGTCCCCGAGTGGATACGACGTGACCACCGTGACTTGATGCACTTGAAAATAGTGCACCAACTTCCGGACAGTGATGAGTAGGCCGTATAGTAGCTTCTGGACCTGCGGATATCTTATCTTGGAGTCAGCAAGGACCTCGCTGACAAAGTAGACTGGCCGTTGAATCTTCTGTATGTGACCCGGTTCGGAACGCTCAATCACCAACACTGTGCTGACTACCTGAGTGGTTGCTGCCAGATATAGCATTAATGGCTCTTGGGGCATTGGTGACGCCAACAAAGGTGGTGATGTAAGAAATTTCTTGAAGTCTTTCAAGTCTTGCTGGGCTTCGGGAGTCCGTTGGAAATTGTTTGCTTTCTTCAATAGCTTGAAAAAGGGCATGCCCCATTCGCCTAGTCGAGAAATAAATCAGCTGAGTGCCGCCATGCAGCCTGTCAGCTTCTGGACGTCCTTCTAGCTAGTCGGGGGTGCCATGTTCATGATTGCATTGACTTTCTCTGGGTTGGCCTCGATGCCGCGATGCAAGACGATGAAGCCGAGTAGCTTGCCGGATGGCACACCGAAGGCGCACTTTTCCAAATTCAACTTCATCTTGAATCTTCGAAGATTTTGGAAGGTTTCTTCAGGTCGGCGATGAGGTCTTCTTTGGACTTGGTCTTGATTACTACGTCGTCGATGTAGGCTTCCACATTGCACACGATCTGATTGTGTAGACACCGCTGAATTGCTCATTGATACGTTGCTCCAGCGTTCTTCAAACCGAACGGCATAGTGATGTAGCAGTACGTGCCAAAGGGCGTGATGAAAGACGTCTTGAGGCAGTCCTCCTCCTTCATGCTGATTTGGTGATATCCCGAGTAACAGTCTAGAAACCTGAGAAGTTTGCACCCCGTGGTTGAATCCACCACCTGATCTATTCTCGGTAGACCAAATAGATCCTTGGGGCATGCCTTGTTGAGATCGGTGTAGTCGACGCACATGCACCATTTACCTTTTTCTTCTGGACTAGAATTGGGTTTGCCAGCCAGTCCGGGTGGTAGACCTCTTTGATGAATCCGGCTATGAGGAGCTTGGTTATCTCCTCCGAATAGCATCTTTCTGGTCCTGTGCGAAGCGCCGTAGCTGTTGCTTGACTGGCTTGGCATCTGTCTTGACATTGAGGGTGTGCTCGATCATCTCCCTTGGTACGCCCGGCATGTCAGACGGTTTCCATGCGAAGATATCCTTGTTGGCTTGAAGGAAGGTGACGAGCGCGTCTTCCTATTTGGGGTCGAGTCCGGTCCCGACTAGAGCAGTCTTGGAGGGGTCGGAAGGGTCCAGGGGGATCTTCTTCGTGTCAGAGTCCGCTGAAATTCCCGACTTTGCTGCTTTTTTCGCAGGAACTTGGTCTTCCTTGACTTCAGTTGTGACGGCTTGTCGAATGCTGTTGCGTCTGACTACCGCCTCTTGTGATTGAGCCAACTCGCAGCTCTCCTTGTCGCAGGTGAAGGCTTGCTTGACGTTGCTGGGGAGGGAGAGGACTTCTGCTGGCCCAGGCATCTTGAGCACCATGTAGGTATAGTGTGGTATCGCCATGAATTTGGCAAGCGCCGGTCGTCCGAGTATCGTGTGGTACGCGATTTCGAAGTCTGCGACCTCGAAGCAGATGTTTTCTGTGCGGAAGTTATCTCGCGTGCCGAAGGTGACCGACAAAGTTATCTGCCCGAGGGGTGTTGAAGACAGGCCGGGAATTATCCCGTGGAAGGGCGCAGTACTCGGTCATAATTCTGAATGAGGGATTTTCATCTCATCCAGTGTCTTGGCGAAGAGGATATTGAGCGCGCTGCCTCTATCTATGAGGACCTTCTTTAGCTTGATGTTTTTGATGACCGGGTCCAGGACGAGTGGGTAGCATCCCGGGTGTGAGACCCGATCTGGATGATCTACGCGGGTGAACGTGATGGACATCTCTGACCAACGCAAATACTGGGGGGCGTCTGCTGTAGAAACCATGTTGACGACGTGTGCTGTTAGCTTCTGCTTCCACTTGGACTCATATGCAGACAACCCTCTGAAGATATGGTTGAGCTCGGCATGGGGATCTTGAAAATCATTGGCCAGGCCTGAATCTGGCTTGTCTTTGTCCTTGTCGACACCAGATGATGAAGCCTACATGGAAGCAAACTTCTTGAGCATGAAGCAGTCTTTGGCCGCGTGCTTGCCCTTGGGGTGGTAGGGGCAAGGCCAATTCATGACTTTCTGGTAGTCGTTGTTCCGTGGGGTCCGCGACCGAGTTCGCTCCATGTTGGCCACCTCGTTGTCCGACTTCTGCTTGCGGCTGCCAGACTTGTTTTGTGATGGCTCGTTGTCGGCTTTTGCCTTTTGGTCCTTCTGCCGGGGCTCTTTCTTCTAGTCGAGGGCCTCTGTGACCGCTTCGGCTGAGTCGGCGTATTTGTTTGCCATATAGAAAAGAGCCCGGACAGAGGCTAGTGGCTTCCTAGTGAACTTCACGATGAACGGGGTGTCCTTGACTCTCTTGCACAAGGCGGCGATGATGACCTCGTCCTTGATCATAGGGATGGAATTGTGCTTACCGGAGAACCTCTTGATGAACTCACGGAGGGACTCGTTCTTCCTCTAGTGCAGCTGATAGAGATCGTGCTCGGAAGACGGCCGCTCGTAAGTCCCTTGGAAGTTGGCTATAAAGCGCTCCCGAAGTTTACCCCATGAGCTGATTGATCGTCTTAGGAGCCCTGTTAGCCATGTCCTCGTTGAGTCGGCCAAGGCGGCCGAGAGGTAGTTAGCCATGGCTTTGTGGTCACCTCCGGCATCTCGGATTGCCATGGTATATACGGTAAGCTAGGATTCAGGGTTAGTCTTGCCATCGTATTTCTTGATTCCCGTAGGCTTGAAGCTCGATGGCCAGTCAACGTCTTATAGCTCCTGGGTGAAGGCTAGTACACCTTCATCTTCATGAGGGCTCTGGCTCCTGCCACGACGGTTAAACCGCTCATGGTGAATACCAAAACGCTCATGCTCATCCTCTAGTCGGCGTTGCTCGTCATTTTTGTGTTGACAGCGCTGAGCATTAATCTCTTGGCGGAGATTATGTTGTAGTCGAACTCAGAGGTCTTGGTTGAACCAGCGATTGTTTTGAGGGCACCGCCGATTGTTGTTGTTGGTGTTGCCGGGTGATGTCCGCTCTGACTCCGCGTGCAGCTGACTTGAGTCAGCTGTCCGGCATCATGCTAATGCAGATGAGCCTGCCGTTGGAGAACCTGACCGGTTGGTCGGTACAAGTGTGTCGCCCGACTGCTGGTGCTGCTGACAGGCAGCAGCTGTAATCATCGCCTTGATCTTGGCGATAGTCGGGGTGGCCTGGTGATCAGGCCCGAGCTGGAGTGTGTCCAGCAGGGTTGCAGCGGCCACAACGTTCTGTTGTGGCGTGACGAAGACGTCGTGGTCGCTGACTTTGGTATGGAGGATCTGTTGCTGAGCGGTTCGCCCAGCCATGCGTAGCTCATCGTTGCGAGCCTCACGATCGGCCTCCTCCTGTTGCCGTAGTCGGCGTGCCTCCTCTTGTTGCTCCTCTTGTAGTCGGCGCACCTCCGGTAGAGGGGTTGAAGCCATAAAGATCTCTTGGGGCAGAAGGAAACTCGCCAGACTGGTGTTTGAACTGGTGTTCGAACCGTTGTCTGACTTGGAGTCGGAATCTGAGTAGTTGATTGGAGTAAGGACAACTCCGACCTCCCTAGATCCAATCTGGAACGGCTCTGGGCCATATCCAAACTGAAGCGTAGGAGATCGGGTCTACCACGTGGGATGTAAATTTGCGGCGTCGCCGAGTCTGCACTGGAGGTTGACGATCTCTCCCCTTCCTAGCCCGACCCGGGCTGGCTCAAGACCAAGCGCGAGTCAGACACCGAAAGAGAGAGTTGTCCCGAGACCCGGACAGGTGGTTGATCACTGCAACAGATCGACGAAGGTGGCTGCAGTGTCTTGTGGGCCAACTGGTGCGGAGTCGGCTGGTTCCTCAGCCAGTTGGATTGGATCTGCATCGGCCAAGGTGAGATTGCCGAACATGTTGGCGACGAAGTCGAGGCTTTCGAATGAGATTGTATCTCTGGGGGAGAATTTGCCGCTGTCGACTCCGGTTGCTGGATCCATCGAGCTTGTAGATGTAGATCTCGCTGAACCCCCTACCTAGCGGCCAACTGTCGATGTTTTACACCGGCAATATGATTATAGGGCTACTCGGCGGATGGAAACTCAGTGGATTGCAAAGGAATACGGGGAGATTTTATACTGGTTTAGGCCCTTGATGTGAGGTAATACCCTACGTCCAATTATGATGTATTCCTTTGAGGATGTGTGTTGTTCTGATGAACCTGTGCCCTCAAAGGGCGCCCTTCCTCCCCTTATATACTGGGGGACAGGGGTACAAGGTAGGAGTCCCAGCCAGATTACAGCCAAAGGATCTCCTCTTAGAGATATAACCTACCCGACTAGGACTGTATATTCCTTATCGTACAAGGCAAAGTCTGTCGAGTTCTATCATATCTCTAATTACAAGGCTAGGCCCATCCTCTATCCGAATGGCCCATATGCTTGTGATGAGGTACCTGGGGCCCATGACCTCCACATTTTCCTATTCAAAACAATTTCTAAACAAATTATTGCGCATTAACAAGGATTTAATGCATCAGTGGACCACGGGGAACTGGCACCGATAGGCAGGACCCACAGGTCAGTGGCGTGAGAGGACGACGCATGGTGGACGTAGTCCACTCGCATGCAACCATGGACACAGGCACCCGAGTGGCCCCGATCTGTCGAGGCAGATAGGATGGCTCAAACCAAGTCAGGAACAAGCCCCGCCAGTGCGCGCGGCACAGCGACGGTGCACGTGGCCCTATGGTGGCCGCCAGTGACCATCCGATGCGGCGGAGGGCAGCGGCGAGCGGCAGAGGAGGTGAGGAATGCGGCCACCAAGGTGCGGCGACCGACAGAGAGCGGCGAACGGAGGCGAGCATAGAGGATTGGTGGCAACGAGGTTCGGGATGTCAACAGCGACGACATTCTGGCGGCTCAAGGCGACGACGGAGGCACGAACGAGGTGTAGGAGGACCTGGTGAAGGTGTAGAACATGTTAGGAGAGAAAAAGACCGAGTGGGTTGACGGAAATCCGCGGCCGACTGCCTATGGAGAGGCTTACTAAAAGGGGCGACGGAGAGGACGGAGTTCTGGCAGGAATCCGAGGTGACCGATGGCGGAACAAGATGCAGTGGGGTGCCGCGTAGCTAGCGAGCATGAGCGTGGTAGTCAGCGACGGCTGTAGTGACATCAACGTGCGACTAGAGTCGGCAGAGCACAGCGGCAATCCGGGAACTCGGCGCAGAGGGGGTTTGGGTACTCGGCAGGCGTGGGCAACTGAGGGGAAAGTGAGAACAGAGCACGGGGAGAGTTTATATGTACTCGGCTGCGGGAGTTCGTGGCTGAGTTGGCCAAATTTCTCAGGGACATGAGGCGGTGATTGCAGCGGCTAGTGGGCACGATTCATCCGTGGTCATGAGCGAGAGGGGTGGAGAAGGTGGGGGAAACGGGCAGGGACTCGGTTCGCGTGGTTTGAACTTGGAGCTAAGGCGTGCGGGAGCGGTAATGGGTGAAATCCAACGGACGGGGTGGCTCGATCCCCTCCGGCCGATTTGGCTGGAGGTTGGGGACGAAGCTGACATGTTGAGCCTCAGTCCCATAGGTCAGCGGGAGCAGTGAGGGGAACAGCGTGGGCGAGGAGACGCTGACCGGCGGGCTCCATAACAGAGGGAGAGAGAGGAGGGGCATGCGTGCTGTGCGCGGTAGGCTGAGACACAGTGCTGGGCCATGGCCCAGCGGGATGAAAGAAGGAAAAGAGAAAAGGAAGGAAAGAAAAACGAAAAAGAAAATTTCCAGAAGTATTTTAATTCTGATAATGTGTTTTGATTTCTTAAAAATGCCTCCGGTGTTCTAAAAATTCCAGTAAAAATCCTGTTAGTGTATTTTGGCAAGGAGAATATAGGAAAGATATTCTTAGCCAAGTTAATTTATTATTTCACATTTTACTTATTTAATTAATTCCCTTGGCCTTTGAAAATAATTTCTTTGAGGATCCTTCTCTAATATATTTTGTGTGGCTCTATTTAAGGGGAAACTCAGGGTGTGACAAACCTACCCCATTAAACGGAATCTCGTCCTCGAGATTCGTTCGTGCTGGCGATGAGGTGCGGATGGGCGGACTTCAATTCATCCTCTCGTTCCCTTGTGGCTTCTTTGTCTGAATGATGGCTCCAATGTACCTTTCAGAACCTAATCACCCGGCTTCAGGTGTTCCTTTCACTGATCTCCAAGATCCGAATTGGCTTTTCACATAGGTGAGGTCTTCCTGGATCTCGATCTACTCCGGATCGGCCTATTCTGCTGGTATCGCCAGACATTTCTTCAGTTGCGACATGTGGAACACGTTGTGTATACCTGCCCTAGCACTTGGTAGGGTCCCATGAAACGCAGGGCTAACTTCCCTCTAGTTTGGAACCTGTATACCCCGCAGAGTGGTGTGATGCGAAGGTACATGTAGTCTCCTTCCTCGAAACTTAGGTCTCTGCAACGGTTGTCAGCGTAACTCTTCTGTCTTGACTGAGCTGTTTTTAATCGCTCCCGGATAATGGCTACCTTCTCTTCCGCCTCTTTGAGTGCATTGGTCCCGAATACCTAGCGTTCGCCTGTCTGATCCCAGAAGAGAGGTGTACGGCACTTTCTGCCATATAGAGCTTCGAACGGGGCCATCTGTAGACTGGCTTCGTAGCTGTTGTATGAGAACTCCGCATAGGGCAGACTCTTATCCCAAGTCCCACCAAAATCTAACACACAAGCCCTTAGCATATCCTCCAATATATGGTTGACTCTTTTAGTCTATCCATTTGTTTGGGGATGGTAGGCTATGCTAAAATTCAGTCAGGTTCCTAGTTCTGCTTGCAGCTTCTACCAAAACTTGGAAGTGAACTAGCTACCTGTTAACGCCAAAATTTGGTACGGTTCTTTATCAGATTCGGTTAAGGGAGATATCACAGTCAATTAGTGGGGATTAATCCAGAGAAAGCTGAGTTTGGGAAAGGATCATGAAGACCACGGAAAGGCAGTTAATATCTTATCTGTAAATTAGGCAGAGATAATAAATTTTAGGAAACCTGATCTCGTGTCTGATCAGGGCATGTTAATTTTCCTTTTATAGATAGGAAACTCTTGTTTCGTGTCCGATAAGGACTGCATCAACTCGAGGCATAAATACATATGCCCGGGCACCATGTAATCATATACACATATCTATCCAACTTCGGTGCATCGCCACCCTTTTTGACGGGTTCTTACTTCTCAAGCCGGGCTGCATCGGTTAAGTTCAATCTCCTGCGAGAGGGTAAGTCTCGTTACCCCGGCGACTGTATTGGCTAGGACTTCCTCGATTAGGTCCGATATTGTAGTCGGTTCACGGTAGTCGGCTTACCATGATATATTTATTCTGTCTACAGCTGCATCAGTTAGGTTTGATCTCATAGTCCGAGTAGATATAGCACATCACGCGTGCATAGCTTTATTGGCTTACTGGGTGTAATTTATCATCAGTTTGTGCTGCATCGGTTAGGTCCGATCTACTAAACTACTACGATAAATTATTCCTGCTAGGTTGATAGATTTTATGCAAGCATCTTATCGGGATGTAAAGCCGATAAGTTATCCTATATTACATCACGATTGCATTAGATCTATCGGCTCATCGAGGTTCTTTTATCGTTGTTAATCTGTGCTGCATCAGTTAAGTTTGAACTACTAGATTGATAATAATAGATTTATCCTTGTTAAGCCGATGGGTGTTTATGCAATGTTTTATCGGAGTGCCTAGCTGATAAGTTATCTGTTATTAAATACAGCCGATTGCATTATTTTTATTGTATGTATTTACACTATCATCGGTTTTCCAGCCGATGCATATGTTCTATCAGCAGTCGGCTAGTTTATTATTTCATTGTTTTATCATCAACTTATCATAGTTATCTTTTTATGCCATCATCGGCTTCCAGTCGATGTATAAGTGCTATAGTCCATATCAGCTGTCGGCCGATGAAACGAGTCCAAATCGGCATCCAGCCGATTGGCTCACTGATCTAATACTGTATCTCCTTGTCAATTGCAGGGTCAAATTGACTGGCACGCCTACGAACCTCAAATTTAGGACCTGCACTGGAGTTAAGCAAATCTCCCAGGCCTTCACATGTCTAGTGCACCGAACCATATCATCTGCTCTTTCCCAGCGCTGCCGGTGATTTTCGGTGTCAACACGTTTTTGGCACGCCTGGTGGGACCGGAATTTCAACATGGCCGGAAAAGAGATCAGAATAAACAACGTGATTCTGGTCAGCTTGGAAGACCTAACAGACGAGCAGAAACTGCAAGTTGAGTAGAATATGGCCAATTTTCAGAAACTTTGTTTGGAATCTTTTGGCATGACGCGACAAGGGCCGATTCAAAAATCTCAATTCCCGAAACCAGTTCTAGTTGGTGAATCGAGCCGTGCATCACCTGAAAATCCACCAAAACCCTTACAAGAAATGGTGAAAGAAGCAGTGCATCACGCGCTTATCAATCAATCGGGAATATTGGTGAACACACTACATAACCTTATCAAGAAGACGGTGGATGGATCGATTGCTCAAGAGCCTAGTCGAGGTCCTGTTTACCTCCCACCAAAGATGGAGCCAAATCAAGTTACTTCTGGCACCAGAAAAGACATACCAGAAAACTTGTTTTCACAGAACCAGGCTAGGGGGCAGCAAGATATTCCTGCGGGATACCATCAAACGGCTTATTATGGGGGATATCAGCAAAATTATTAAGGAGGTATTGCCAATTCAGGTAATTATCAGAGAGAATATCCTAGGCAGAATCGGTTACCAACTCCACCTATACAGTATCAACAGGAAAACCCAAGGGAGGAGGATTTATCGCCAAGGGTTGCAGAGATAGTAAGGGAGCAGTTTGGGATAAAACTGAAAGAGCAGACATTTATGTATTGGCATCCATATCCCGAGTGGTTTGACAGATTTCCATTGCCACACCGATATAGAGTCCTAGATTTTTCTAAGTTCTCAGGACAAGATAGCATATCTACAGTTGAGCATATTAGCCGATTCTTGGCACAGTGTGGAGAGGCATCGGCTGAGGAGGCTCTAAGGGTTAGATTTTTCCCCTTGTCATTGTCCGGATCGGCCTTTACATGGTTCTCTTCTTTACCACCAAATTCAGTCCGAGGATGGGCCGATCTGGAAAAACAATTTCACAAATATTTTTTTGCTGGGATTCACGAGATGAGGCTGACAGACTTAACATCGGTTAGACAAAGGCCAGACGAAACAGTACCAGAATACGTCCAGCGGTCTCGGGATGTTAGAAACCGATGTTATAGTTTGAATCTAAGCGACGGGCATCTAGCCGAGTTGGCTTTCCAGGGCCTCTTGGCTCCAATTAAAGAGAGGTTTTCATCACAGGAGTTTGAAAGTCTAGCGCACCTGGTGCAGAAGGTATTGGTTCATGAAAGCCGATTTCAAGAAGCAAAAAAGGAGACGTTCCAGCGACGGGTCGCTCAGGTACAAGCCTATTCATCGGACTCAGATGATGAAGGATCCGATGTTGAAGTTGGATTGGCGGAGTGGGCTAGAAATAAGAAATCAGTATCATGCCCATGGGTGAAGGATATCGGCAAGGAGGAACGATATGACTTTGACATAAATAAAGCCGATAAAATCTTCAATTTATTACTGCAAGAGAAACAGATACAGCTTCCGCCAAATCATGTAATTCCGTTAGCCGAAGAACTAAAAAAGAAAAGATATTGCAAGTGGCATAAAACGATATCGCATCACACCAATGAATGCAAAGTTTTTTGGCAACAGATTCAATCGGCTGTAGAACAGGGAAGGATCAAGTTTGAGGATAAAAAGACGATGAAAATTGATGGGCATCCATTCCCCGTGAACATGGTTTATGCAGGATCATCGATGGATGAAGCCGATGAAGGAAGATATCGAGAATTAAGAAGATCTAGGGTTACTTCATCTCAGCTGATAGATAAATATTCAAGGCATGAAGAGGAACAACGGGCTTCGTCGCACGAGAGGTATAATCCACATTGGAATTACCCGTTCTTTCAATTTTGCTGGGAGCAAGGAATAAGGTTGCCATCGATCAGAGACTGTCCTGAATGTAATACTACAAGATCTCAGATTTTTGAGTATGAAGGATTTTCACGAGATCGGCCGCTTGGGAAAAGAGCATCGGTACATAGCCGATTAGGGCCGATCCATGAAGAGTTTTTTGAAGAAAACAATGGAGAGGGATTACATGAAGAACAGCAAATCCAGAATCCTCAGTGGTGTCCTAGTGGAATATTTACGAAAAATCAGAAAAGAAGGGCACAGCGATTACGACACCAAGAGCAACAGGAAGAACAACGGCGCGATCATAAGGAAGCCGATCATCGTCACAAGAGGACTAAACGAGTATGGCGTGTGAAGAAGAGTGACGATGAGGTTGATCCATCGGCTCCAGTAAACATGGTTTTCTTTTTGCCTCGGGAATATAAAGCACTTTCATCTGATGAGGAAGACATTGAAGAAGTTTTTGCCTAGTTAACACTGCAACCCGATCGGGCTATATTTGATAAGCCTGAAGAATCGAAGCATCGGCATTTGAAACCATTATATATCAAGGGTTATGTGAATGGGAAGCCGATGACGAAGATGCTAGTTGATGGGGGGGCAACTGTTAATATAATGCCATATGCTACGTATCGGAAGCTGGGGAAAACCGCTGAAGATTTGATCAAGATGAATATGGTGTTAAAAGACTTTGGCAGGAATCCATAGGAGACGAAAGGCGTGTTAAACGTGGAATTAACAGTAGGGAACAAGACATTGCCTACCACGTTTTTTGTTATCGATGGAAAAGGATCATATAGTCTACTCCTTGGCAGGGATTGGATTCACGCAAACTGTTGCGTTTCCTCGATGATGCATTAAAGTCTAATACAGTGGCAAGGAGACCAAGTTGAGGTAATCCTAGCAGATCAATCGACCAACATTGCAATGACCGATTTGCCGGTCTGGGAGGCCGATGGTGTCGATTGTTTGTCTAGAAAAGTGTGGGAAGGGGATTATCTTAAGGTCACCAGTCAAGGGATACAGCCGATTCGGCAAGTCGGCTCAGAATTGTTACTCTGATGGGCACCATTGAAGATTTCGAGGGGAAATTGGGACAAGGATTTATGTCGGCTGATGATTTGGAAGAAATTGATATAGGACCAGGAGATAAGCCAAGGCTGACGTACATAAGTAAAAAATTGTGTCCTGAACTCCAAGAAGAGTTGATAAAGTTGTTGAAAGAGTATCGGGATTGTTTTGCTTGGGAATATCATGAAATGCTTGGATTAAGCCGATCAATTGTTGAACATCGGCTTCCTATTAAACCAGGATATCGGCCGTTTAAACAGGCTCCAAGGAGGTTTGAAGCGGAGTTGTATGAGCCAATCAAAGCAAAAATCACAAGTTGTATGAGCCGATATGCTGAGTGGGTTTCTAATATCGTCCCGGTGGAAAAGAAAAATGGAAAATTGAGAATATGTATCGATTTTCAGGATTTCAATAAAGCTACCCCCAAGGATGAGTACCCAATGCCGATAGCAGATTTGTTGGTGGATGCATCATCGGGCCACAAGATTATTAGCTTCACGGATGGCAATGCAAGATACAACCAGATTTTTATGGCAGCAGAAGACATACATAAGACTGCGTTTCGATGTTCTGGAGCTATCGGCTTATATGAGTGGGTGGTAATGACGTTTGGATTAAAAAGTGCCGGTGGAACATATCAGAGGGCGATGAATTATATATTTCATGATCTCATCGGCTAATTAGTGGAAATTTACATCGATGATGTGGTGGTTAAATCCAAGAGTGATGAAAGCCATATAGCCGATTTGCGAGAAGTGCTGGAGAGGGCAAAGAAATACGGATTAAGGATGAATCCCAATAAATGCGCTTTTGGTGTACCGGCTGGACAGTTTTTAGGGTTTATGGTTCATGAGCGAGGAATTAAAGTTAGTCAACGAAGCATCAGAGCCATCAAGAATACAGAGCCATCAAGTAATAAGACGAAGCTACGGTCATTGATCGGCAAGATTAATTTTGTAAGGAGATTCATATCAAATTTGTCAGGGAGGATTGAGCCTTTTACTCCATTGTTGAAGTTGAAAGCCGATCAAGAGTTTATGTGGGGGGCAGAACAGCAGAAGGCATTTGATGAGGTTAAGAGTTATTTAAGTTCCCCACCTGTTTTGATTTCGCCGCAGAAAGGAGTGCCATTCAATTTATATTTATCGGCCGATGAAAAATCCATCGGGTCTGTTCTAATACAAGAGTTTGAAGGCAAGGAGCGAGTCGTGTTCTATTTAAGCAGAAGGCTTTTCGATGCTGAAACGAGATATCCTGCGGTGGAAAAATTATGCCTTTGTTTATATTTCTCATGCACGAAGTTAAGGCATTACATCTTATCGGCTGAGTGCACGGTGGTTTGCAAGGCCGAAGTGGTGAAATACATGTTGTCGGCTCCAATCTTAAAAGGGTGAGTTGGTAAATGGATTTTTTCCCTAACAGAGTTCGACTTGAGATATGAATCGGCTAAAGCGATCAAGGGACAAGTAGTGGCTGATTTCATTGTACAACACAGAGGGGTTCATGAAAATTATGTGGAACCGATCCTATGGACTTTGTTTTTTGATGGATCGGTTTGCAAGCATGGATCTGGTATCGGATTGATCATTGTATCGCCTCGTGGGGCAAGTTTTGAGTTTGCCTTTACAATTAAACCCTATCGGACCAATAATCAGGCAGAATACGAGGCGGTGCTGAAAGGACTTCAACTTTTAAAGGAAATCGGGGCCGATATCATAGAGATTGTTGGGGATTCTATATTAGTGATCAAGCAATTATCTGGGGAGTATGAATGCAGGGATGATATTTTAAGATCGTATCGTGAAGAATGTAGAGATTTGTTGAAAAATTTCAGGATGGTATCGATGGATCATATCCCTAGAGAACAGAATTTAGAAGTGTTAGCGCCAAAATTTGGTAAGGCCCTATGTCAGATTCGGTCAAAGGGGAAATTGCAGTCAACTGGCAGAAATTGATCCAGAAAAGACCGATTCCGGGAGGGAGCCGTGAAGACCGCTGTTTGGCAGTTATTTACTGTACCCATTAATTAGGCAAGTGTTTATCTTTAGGAAACCTGACTTCGTGTCCGGTCAGGCCTTGTTTAAAGTCTTCTGTTGCAATTTGGAAATCATGTACCGTGTCCAATAAGGACTCGTGTAACTCGGGGTATAAATACATACGCCCGGGGACCTTGTAAATCATCACTCGATCAATACAATTTCGGCGCATCGCCACCCTTCCGACGGGATCTTGCTTCTCAAGCCGGGCTACATCAGTTAGGTCCGACCTCCTACGAGAGGGTAAGTCTCGTCACCCCGGCTACCTATCGGCTAGGACTTCCTCGGTTGGGTCCGATATTCTAGTCGGTTTATGGTAGTCGGCTTACCACGATATATTTACTTTGTCTATGGCTGCATCAGTTCAGTTTGACCTCATAGATTGATTAGGTATATCACATCACGTGTGCGTAGATCGTATCGGCTTACTGGGAGTGATTTATCATCAGTTTGTGCTGCATCGGTTAGGTCCGACCTACTAAACTGCTAGCGATAAATCGGTCCTGCTAGGTCGATGCTTTATGTGCAAGCGTCTTATCGGGGTGCATAGCCGATGAGTTATCATGTTTTAGCATCACGATCGCATCAGGTCCTTCAGCTTATCAAGACTTCGTTATTATTATCAGTCTGTGCTGCAACGGTTAGGTCCAATCTACTAGACTGAATAATAACGTTATTCTTAATAAGCCGATGGGTTTTATGCGATGTTGTTATCGGAGTGCTTAGCCGATAAGTTATCCCTCATTAAATACAGCCGATTATACTGCTTGCCTTGTGCATTCTTGCCTGCATTACTGTTACTATCAGCTAGGGGCTAGCCGATTGGTTTATTCTGCCGATCCGAATGCGAGCACCAGCAGGTTCCCGGGCACGACATCAGGTAAGGACCCGGGCACGAGCATAGGTAAGAACCCGGGCACGGGTACGAACAGCGGATGAAGATCCCGGGAGCCGATGTGAGCAAGGGCCCGGGCACGGGCGCGGGCAGTATCTTCACAGCAATACCAGTGACTTTAAACTAAGATCGGCTGGAGTTTATTTAATCTATTTATTTATGCATTCTGCTCGTTTATTTTACCAAGTTTATAGCCGGTTTTTGAGCATCCCTTCGATGATCGGCTAGCGCAATATTTGTTTATTATTATGTTATTGCTCTTGCCGTCATCGGCTTTTTGCCGATGTATAAGTGCTACAGTGCGTATCGGCCATCGGCTGATGAGATGAGTCCAAGCCGGCTTCCAGCCGATTGGCTCACGAATTTGACATCTCCTCTCCTTGTCAATTGCAGGGTCAAATTGACTGGCACGCCTACGAACCTCAAGATTTTAGGACCTGCACTGGAGTGAAGCAAATCTCCCAGGCCTTCGTTTGTCTCCCAGACGCCGGACGGCCCCCGGCGGTTTTCGGCGTCAACACGTTTTTGGCACACCTGGTGGGACCAAAATTTTGACGCAAAGTTTCAACGCGAAGTTTTCAACAATCAGATTGGCAACATGGCCGGGAAAGAAGTCAAAACAGACAACATAATTCCGGTCAGCTTGGAAGATTTAACAGAAGAACAAAAACAACAAATTGAGCAAACTATGGCCAACTTTCAGAAGCTGTGCTTAGAGTCCTTCAAAAATCCCAGTTTCCGAAGCCAGTATTGGTTGGAGAATCGAGCCCTACGCCACCTGAGAGTCCACCGGTAAAACCCTTACAAGAGATGGTGAATGAAGCAGTTCATCACGCGCTCATTAATCAGTCCAGAATTCTGGTGAACACACTTCATAATCTTATAAAGAAGACGGTGGATGGATCAATTATTCAAGAGCCTGCTCGGGGTCCTGTTTACCTCCCACCGAAGGTTGAACCGACTCAGATTGCTTACAACATCAGCAGAGATATACCAGAAAACATGTTTGCACAGAACCAGGCTGGGGGGCAACAGGATATTCCTGCTGGGTACCATCGGTCTTCTTACTATGGAGGGTATCAGCAAAATTACCCAGGAGGCGGGGCCGATCCAGGTACTTACCAGAGGGAATATAATAGACAGAATCGGCAACAAACTCCACCCGTGCAGTGTCAACAAGACAACCTGAGGGAAGAAGATCTATGAACTAAGGTTGCTGAAATAGTGAGGGAGCAGTTTGGGATCAAGCCCAAGGAACAAACATTCATGTATCGGCATCCATATCCTGAGTGGTTCGACAGGGTTCTATTACCACACCGATACAGGGTCCCAGATTTTTCTAAGTTCTCAGGGCAGGACAACACGTCTACAGTGGAACATGTCAGCCGATTCCTGGCACAGTGCGGGGAGGCATCGGCTGAAGAGGCTCTGAGGGTCAGGTTTTTCCCCTTATCACTATCGGGGTCGGCTTTTACGTGGTTTTCTTCATTACCACCGAATTCCGTTCGGGGGTGGGCCGATCTAGAAAAATAGTTTCACAAATATTTCTTTGCTGGAATTCATGAGTTGAGACTATCAGATTTGACATCAGTTAAGTAACGACCAGATGAAACAGTACCGGAATATGTTCAGCGATTTCGGGATATCAGCAACCGATGTTATAGTTTAAACCTAAGCGATGGGCATCTGGCCGATCTGGCTTTCCAGGGTCTCTTGGCGCCGATTAAGGAGAGATTTTCTTCGCAAGAGTTCAAGTCCCTGGCGCACCTGGTACAGAAGGTATCGGCTCATGAAAGCCGATTTCAAGAGGCAAAAAGGGATAAGTACCAGAGAAGGGTTGCTCAAGTACAAGTCTATTCATCGGATTCACACGATGAGGAATCCGATGCTGAAGTTGGATTGGCGGAGTGGGCCAGGAACAAGAAATCAGTATCATGCCCATGGGTCAAAGATATCGGCAAGGAGGAGCGGTATGATTTCAATATTAGTAAAGCCGATAAAATGTTTGACTTGCTGTTACAAGAGAAGCATATACAACTGCCGCCGAATCACGTGATTCCATCAGCCGAAGAACTAAAGAAGAAAAGATATTGCAAGTGGCACAATACTATATCGCATCATACTAATGAGTGCAAGGTTTTTTGGCAACAAATTCAGTCGGCTGTCGAACAGGGCAGAATCAAATTCGAAGACAAGAAGCCGATGAAGATCGATGGGCACCCATTTCCCGTAAATATGGTCTATGAGGGATCATCGTCAAGAGATCAGGCCGATGGAGCAAGACATCATAGGTATAAATCAAGGATTACTTCATCGGACATGATAGAAAGATATTCTAGACATGAGCAACAGAGGGATAAGCCAGAAAGATATAATCCGCATTGGGACTGCCCGTTCTTCTGGTTCTGCTGGGATCAAGGAATGAGACTGCCATCAGTTGAAAATTGCCCCGAGTGCAGCAATACAGGGAATCGGCATGATCAGCATCAGGGGTTTTCGCAGGATCGGTCGTCTGGAAAAAGAACATCGGTTCATAGCCGATTAGGGCCGATCCATGAAGAGTTCTTTGAAGAGGATGAAGAGGAGGTACGTGAGAAACAAGTCCAGAATCCTCAATGGTGCCCTAGTGGGATATTCACGAAGAATCAGAAGAGAAGGGCACAGCGACTACGACACCGAGAGCAATAGGAAGAACAGAGACAAGATCAGGAAGAGGCCGATCATCGTCACAAGAAAACTAAACAAGTTTGGCGCATGAAGAGAAAAGACGATGAGCCTGATCAATTGGCCCCAACAAATATGGTGTTCTTTTTACCTCGGGAATATAAAGCACTTGCATCAGATGAAGAAGGCGATGAGGAGGTTTTTGCCCAACTAACGTTGCAACCCGATCAGGCTATATTTGATAAGCCTGAAGAGTCAGAGCATCGGCACCTAAAGCCGTTATATATCAAGGGCTATGTGAATGGGAAGCCGATGACAAAGATGTTGGTTGATGGGGGAGCAGCAATTAATCTCATACCTCATGCCACATTCCGGAAATTGGGGAAGACTGCCGAAGATCTGATCAACACAAATATGGTGCTAAAAGACTTCGGTGGGAATTCATCAGAAGCGAAAGGCGCATTGAATGTGGAGTTGACAGTGGGGAATAAAACATTACCCACCACGTTTTTCGTGATCGACGGAAAGGGGTCGTACAGTTTGCTTCTCGGCAGGGACTGGATTCACGCGAACTGTTGCATGCCTTCGACAATGCATCAATGTTTGATATACAGTGGCAGGGAGATCAAGTCGAAGTGGTCTTGGTAGATCGGTCGACCAACATTGCAATGACCGATTTACCAGTCTAGGAAGCCGATGGTGTTGACTGCCTATCCGGAAAAATATGGGAAGGAGATTACCTTAAGGTCACTATCCAGGGGATATAGCCGATTCAGCAAGTCGGCTCTGAATTGTTACTCTGATGGGCTCCATTGAAGACTTTGAGGGGAAACTGGGGCAAGGATTTACGTCGGCTGATGAGTTGGAAGAAATTGACATAGGACCAGGAGATAAGCCAAGGCCGACGTACATAAGCAAAAAACTAAGTCCTGAACTTCGAGAAGAATTGATAGCACTGTTGAAGGAGTATCGGGATTGTTTCGCCTGGGAGTACCATGAGATGCCAGGATTAAGCCGATCAATTGTTGAACATCGGCTGCCCATTAAACCAGGATATCGGCCATTCAAGCAGGCTCCAAGGAGATTCAAGGCAGAGTTATATGAGCCGATCAAAGCCAAGGTTATATGATGCCAAGTTCATAAGGCCATGCCGATATGCTAAGTGGGTTTCTAATATCGTCTCGGTGGAGAAGAAAAATGGAAAATTGAGGATATGTATTGATTTTCGGGATTTGAATAAAGCTACCCCCAAGGATGAATACCCAATGCCGATAGCAGATTTATTAGTGGATGCAGCCTCAAGCCACAAGATTATCAGCTTCATGGACGGCAATGGAGGATAAAATCAGATTTTTATGGCTGAAGAAGATATACATAAGACCGCATTCCGGTGTCCAGGAGCTATCGGCTTGTATGAGTGGGTAGTAATGACTTTTGGATTGAAAAGTGCCGGTGCGACTTATCAAAGAGCGATGAATTATATATTTCATGATCTCATCGGCTTGTTGGTAGAGATTTACATTGATGATGTGGTGGTTAAGTCTAAAAGTGAAGAAAGCCATATAGCTGATCTACGAAAAGTGCTGGAGAGAGCCAAGAAATACGGACTAATAATGAATCCCAATAAGTGCGCTTTTGGTGTATCGGCTGGGCAGTTTTTGGGTTTTATGGTTCATGAGCGAGGAATTGAAGTTAGTCAGCGAAGCATCAGAGCCATTAAGACTACAGAGCCACCAAGCAATAAGACAGAGTTGCAATCGTTGATCGGCAAGATTAATTTTGTGAGAAGATTTATATCAAATTTATCAAGGAGAATTGAATCTTTCACTCCGTTGTTGAAGTTGAAGGCCGATCAAGAATTTGTGTGGGGGGCAGCACAGCAGAAGGCATTTGACGAGATCAAGAATTATCTGAGTTCCCCACCTATTTTAATTCCGCCGCAGAAAGGAGTGCCGTTCAGGTTGTACTTGTCAACCGATGAGAAATCCATCGGGTCTGTTTTGATACAGGAGTTTGAGGGAAAAGAGCGAGTTGTGTTTTATCTGAGCAGAAGGCTTTTGGATGCTGAAACAAGATATCCTGCGGTGGAGAAGTTATGCTTGTGCTTATATTTCTCGTGTACAAAGTTAAGGCATTATATCCTATCGGCTGAGTGTATAGTAGTTTGCTAGGCCGATGTGGTCAAATATATGTTGTCGGCTCCAGTCTTGAAAGGACGAGTTGGTAAATGGGTTTTTGCTTTGGCGGAGTTCGACTTGAGATATGAATCGGCTAAAGCAATCAAGGGACAAGCGGTGGCTGATTTCATTGTGCAGCACAGAGGGGCTCACGAAGATTATGTAGAGCCGATCCCATGGACTTTGTTTTTTAATGGATCGGTTTGTAAGCATGGATCTGGTATCGGCTTAGTTATCATATCGCCTCGGGGGGCAAGTTTTGAGTTTGCCTTTACAATTAAGCCTTATCGGACTAACAATCAGGCAGAATACGAGGCGGTGCTAAAAGGACTTCAACTCTTAAAGGAGATCGGGGCCGATGTCATAGAGGTAATTGGCGATTCTTTATTTGTGGTCAAACAGTTGTCTGGAGAATATGAGTGCAGGGATGATGTTTTGAGGTCATATTATGAGGAGTGTATGGATTTGTTAAAGGATTTCAAGATGGTATCAATAGATCATATTCCCAGGGAGCAGAATTTAGAAGCCAATGATCTTGCGCAGATTGCTTCAGGGTATCGGCCGAATAGGAAGGTTGAGGTTGAGATAGCCGATATTGACATTCAAAACAAGGCCGATGACTGGAGACAGGAGATAATTGATTACTTGCAAAATCCGTCGCAATTGGTTTCTAGAAAAATTCGGTATAGAGCTACTAAGTATGTGCTGCTTGATGGGGAACTGTATTATCGGACTTTTGAGGGAGTTCTGCTTAGGTACCTGAATTTGGAGGAAGCCAAGGTGGTTATGTGTGAGGTGCATGAAGGCGTCAGTGGGACTCACCAATCGGCTCATAAGATGAAGTGGCTGCTAAGAAGGGTAGGATATTTTTGGCCGACAATGCTGGAAGATTGCTTTAGGTACTATAAAGGATGTCAAGATTGTCAAAAATTCGGAAATGTACAACAAGCACCAGCGTTGGCTATGAACCCTATCATCAAACCGTGGCCGTTCAGAGGATGGGGAATTGACATGATCGGCCAGGTTTTTCCTCCATCAAGTAAGCGACGTAAGTTCATATTGGCGGCAACGGATTATTTTACCAAATGGGTAGAGGCGATTCCTTTGAAGAAAGTTACGTCCAAGGAAGCGATCGAGTTTGTAAAGGAGCATATAATTTATCGGTTTTTGATTCCTCAGACGATAACTACTGATCAGGGGTCTATCTTCGTATCTGATGAGTTTCAACAATTTGCTGCCAGTATGGGGATCAAGTTATTAAATTCATCGCCTTATTATGCTCAGGCCAATGGACAGGCGGAAGCTTCTAACAAGAGTTTGATCAAGTTGATTAAGCGGAAAATTGATGAGCAACCATGGCGATGGCATACTACATTAGCCGATTCATTGTGGGCCTATCGGATGGCATGTCATGGATCTACTCGGGTGCCACTGTATCAGTTGGTATATGGACATGAGGCGGTTTTACCGTGGGAGACTAACATCAGCTCTAGGAGAATTTCTTTGCAGAATCAGTTGACAGCCGATGATTATTATAACTTAATGACAGATGAACTTGAAGATTTGGCTCAGAATTGGTTAAGGGCATTGGAAAGGATCAAGGAAAATTAGGCTAAGGCAGCTCGGCATTACAACAAAAAGGTGGTGAATAAGTTGTTTGCCGAGGGAGATCTTGTGTGGAAGTTGATTTTGCCGATCGGGTCCAGAGATAATAAGTTTGGAAAATGGTTGCCTAATTGGGAAGGGCCCTATTGGATTAATCGCTGTGTGCCTGGTGATGCCTATGTATTAGAAGATCTTGATGGGACAGAGTTTGCTAAAGCGCTTAACAGGAAATATCTCAAGAAATACCATCCCAGCGTTTGGATCAGTTCTTAAATTGGTTAAGTGTGACCGATTTCTAAAATAGTCCGGAAAGCCGATGTTTTGTATCGCCTGAAGACAGCCGATATCAATTGATATCGCCTTTAGATCAAGCAAACAGAAATATTAACAAGGGGGGAGGAAGCAGGCAGCAGAGCCGATCAGGATATATTACAATACAATTAATGTTTCAGGAGGCCATCGGTCATTAATTTACATGAACTTTTGGATCGTTTTGATTGCGTGCAGGCGGATTCGGTCAATTTCGTTGATGGCCCGGATGTCGTCTTCATCGGAGCCTGGAATGATTTTCAAGTTCTTGCGCCGATGAATGACTTGACGCATGTCGCTGTGACCTTAGCCTCTTGGTCTTGGATGGCTTGTGGCAAGCCGATAAGCTGGGATTCTGTGGCTTCGAGATCCTTGCGAACTTTTTCAAGTTCTACCAGCAAATCGGCCTCTTTCTTCTTCAGTTGATCTAGCTTGGGTTGGAGCTCTTGGGGGGCAGCTGCCATATCATCAAGTCTTTTCTTCTCTGTCTGGGCTAGCAGCCGATCGGCTTGGATGTCTTCGGTGATCTTCTGTTGGTCAGCGCGATCGGCAATGCGCTGTCTAAGCTTGATGAGTTTAAACCTATGAGACTCTAGGTATGCTGCAGGGGTTAACGCGTCGACGAGTTCTTCGGGCAGATGGTGTTCAATTTCTGTGAGTCTTGCCTAAATCGGCCCACAGTCTTCCACTAGCGCATCAATTGGGTTTTCCAACCAACTGTTGATGCTTGTTAAATAGTCGCGCACATCGGCTGGGAACGACAGTTTGGTTGCCACGCTGGTGGCTGTTTCGTCTTCTGCCTCCAAGTATTGGTCGATGTGAAAGGAAAATAGGTCGGCTAAGGACTGCAAAATTGGCATCGGTAAAAGAATCAGTAGAGGGATAAAGATGAAGTATGGGCGTGAAGAGATTACCTGAGGAAGGACATCAGCAGCTCGGGTGGCATCGGCTTCTGAGAGATGAAGAGGTTCTTTGGAGGGGCCGATGTCAGCCGATGGAATAGGAGCGGTCTCGTCGACGGTTGGACTTGGCACCAAGAGTGGGGCAGCCGGAGAAGCCATTGACTCAGTGCTCGGGGGGATGTCAGAGTGTTGAGGTTCCGGGGCCGATGACTCAATCTGGAAAGTGAAACTGGTAAGATAAATGGAAGATGGGTAATAACATTGAGACTTGGCACATACCTGAGGAGATGGGGGAGCCGATGTCTGGGGAGAAGATGGCGTCATGGCAACGACATCGGCACCAGTTTTCCGCTTCTTCAGGGAGGGGCGATGCGCTAACTTCTTCCGTTTTTGGCCTATCGGCCGAGGTGCCTTGAGGAGAGCCGATGAAGATGGAGCGTCACGCCCTAAGTTTGGAGTGGCCGATGGAGGTTGATACAGAATCGGCCGACCGCTGTTGCTTCTTGTTGGGGGCTCGACGCTGGCAGCCTGCGAAGTAAGAGTGAGAGATGATTGGAGATGATGGTTAAGGCTTGCGGGTGTTACCTCTTCATCGGATTCGATGCACTCGGTGTCAAGACGAGAGCAGTAGCAGGTGGCCGCTAGGATGAATATATGTTTTTTCCATTCTGACCACCATCGAACAAAAAGCTTGGTGTTGGCAGTGCAATATACACCTCGGTGGCGGCACCTAGAAGAAGGGGGTCTATCAAAGTCCGCATCCGATCATATTCCAGAGCGTTGCTGACCGTGCCCCGGGCCTGAAGTTTGTTGATGAAGAATAGGCTGATCGGAAGCTGACCAAGGCCAAGCTGGCGGGAGCCGACCGATGGATGCTAAAACTCGTATGATGGTTGCGATCGGCCCAGAGAAAAACCAGTTGGCAGTAGATGAGGGGTGATGGCCGATAGGTATATGGCCTTGGACTCCTCGCTTTCCAGAGCATTAAGCGGGTCAAAATTGGAAGGCATCTCAAATGATGATGCATCATTATACGCGAACCATAGAGTGGCCTCCCTGGTGAAACCATAATAGAACCCCTTGAACCACTGACTGAGCCCAGTGGGGGTTATCTTGCCGCCAGAGAGGGCCGATGCAGCTTCGCCCATGGAAACGCATCGGCGGTAAATGGGATCTTGGTCTTCTGTGTGGTCAACTGGAAAAGATTGATTGAGAAGAGAAGTCCCCGAGGAGGCCTTGGAGGTATAGACATTGAGCCAGAGCTGTACAAACCACCAAGGACCCCCGATATGGCCGACGGGCTGGCCGGCCGATAGCTTGGTAGCCACTTGGTGAAGCAGGTGATAAGTGGCGCCAAGGAGGAATTGACCCAAGGGGATCTGTTTCCGATCAACCAAGCACTCTGTTAAACACTACATGTTGATCGTTGGACCGACGGTTGCGCCACCAAAAACAAACCGCTCCAGCCATAAGTTCAGAAAAGCAACATGTTCCCGGTCATCAACCTATCCAGTTCCCTTATTGTGAATGGATATGTACCTGGACCAGCCGCCGATGTTTTTTGCTTGGAGCCGATGAGCAGGTTTGAAGCGGAGCTTGAAGGGGTCGATGTAGCTTGTCGTGTCCAGGCAGGTGAGCATAGTAACATCCAGCAAAGTAGGGGTCATCGGCCCGTGCCCGAACAGGAAGGCGTTGAGGGCATCAGACCAGAAATATGAGGCCGATGCGAGCAGGGGTTCATTCCTTTCCATATCGGCCAGAGAGAGATTGATGCAGTGGCCGATATGTGATTCTTCCCAGTAGGTTCTCTTCGTAGCCGACACCCTGGTGTACCAATCTCTCCACCCGGGCAGCTTGCTCGGCCATGACCTGAAACTATTGGTCGAGTTGCTGACCAGCATGGCCGAGTTCTTGAAAGGGATATGCTGGGTCTCGGCGCATATGAAATTGGTGGGATCTTCGCTACCCATGGGGCCATGATAGAAAAAGTTTAGGTAATCGGCGGCCGGGATGAAGATCTGGTCTCTAAGATGGTACAGTGAACAAGAACATAACGAAGAACAGATGAAGAACATGGCGGATTGGATGCGTCTAGGCCACAAAATCGGGAGAAACAATCGGTTAGGAAGATTACCTCAGGAACTGCAGATGCCGATGCCATCGCGAGAGGAAGAAGATGCAGGAATCAACGGCCGAAGAAGAGGGCTGCGACGGTTCGTCTAGATTTGCTAGAGCTTTGGAAGATGAAGCGGTGGTGTTCTAGTGATGTGAAAGCGTAAAAAAGGGCTAGGGAGACGAAGCATTTTATAGAGATATGATGACCGGGCGGGAATCGAGGCCATTGGCACTGTTTCAAACAATTATGGCAAGTGGGCTACCTTGGGCCGCCTCGGTATGGAAGAAATCTAGAAGCCCAAAATGAAAGAATTTCGAAGTCCTATAGGAGAACTCCGAAATTGCGGGGCATGTGTTAATGCCAAAATTTGGTAAGGCCCTATGTCAGATTCGGTCAAAGGGGAAATTGCAGTCAACTGGTAGAAATTGATCCAGAAAAGACCGATTCCGGGAGGGAGCCGTGAAGACCGCTGTTTGGCAGTTATTTACTGTACCCATTAATTAGGCAAGTGTTTATCTTTAGGAAACCTGACTTCGTGTCCGGTCAGGCCTTGTTTAAAGTCTTCTATTGCAATTAGGAAATCATGTACCGTGTCCAATAAGGACTCGTGTAACTCGGGGTATAAATACGTATGCCCGGGGACCTTGTAAATCATCACTCGATCAATACAATTTTGGCGCATCGCCACCCTTCCGACGGGATCTTGCTTCTCGAGCCGGGCTGCATCGGTTAGGTCCGACCTCCTGCGAGAGGGTAAGTCTCGTCACCCCGGCTACCTATCGGCTAGGACTTCCTCGGTTGGGTCCGATATTCTAGTCGGTTTATGGTAGTCGGCTTACCACGATATATTTACTTTGTCTATGGCTGCATCAATTCAGTTTGACCTCATAGATTGATTAGGTATATCACATCACGTGTGCATAGATCGTATCGGCTTACTGGGAGCGATTTATCATCAGTTTGTGCTGCATCGGTTAGGTCCGACCTACTAAACTGCTAGCGATAAATCGGTCCTGCTAGGTCGATGCTTCATGTGCAAGCGTCTTATCAGGGTGCATAGCCGATAAGTTATCATGTTTTAGCATCACGATCGCATCAGGTCCATCAGCTTATCGAGACTTCGTTATTATTATCAGTTTGTGCTGCAACGGTTAGGTCCGATCTACTAGACTGAATAATAACGTTACTCTTAATAAGCCGATGGGTTTTATGCGATGTTGTTATCGGAGTGCTTAGCCGATAAGTTATCCCTCATTAAATACAGTTGATTATACTGCTTGCCTTGTGCATTCTTACCTGCATTACTGTTACTATCGGCTAGGGGCTAGCCGATTGGTTTATTCTGCCGATCCGAATGCGAGCACCAGCAGGTTCCCGGGCACAACATCAGGTAAGGACCTGGGCACGAGCATAGGTAAGAACCCAGGCACGGGCACGAACAGCGGATAAAGATCCCGGGAGCCGATGTGAGCAAGGGCCCGGGCACGGGCGCGGGCAGTATCTTCACAGCAATACCAATGACTTTAAACTAAGATCGGCTGGAGTTTATTTAATCTATTTATTTATGCATTCTGCTCGTTTATTTTACCAAGTTTATAGCCGGTTTTTGAGCATCCCTTCGATGATCGGCTAGCGCAATACTTGTTAATTATTATGTTATTGCTCTTGCCGGCATCGGCTTTTAGCCGATGTATAAGTGCTACAGTGCGTATCGGCCATCGGCCGATGAGATGAGTCCAAGCCGGCTTCCAGCCGATTGGCTCATGAATTTGACATCTCCTCTCCTTGTCAATTGCAGGGTCAAATTGACTGGCACGCCTACGAACCTCAAGATTTTAGGACCTGCACTAGAGTGAAGCAAATCTCCCAGGCCTTCGCGTGTCTCCCAGACGCCGGACGGCCCCCGGCGGTTTTCGGCGTCAACAAGAAGCTAATGATCTTGCACATATTGCTTCAGGTTATCGGCTGAATAAACAGATTGAGGTTGAAATAGCCGATAGTGATATTCAGAATAAAGCCGATGATTGGAGACAGGAAATAATTGATTATTTACAAAATCCATCGCAATCAGTTTCCAGGAAACTTCGGTATAGAGCTACCAAGTATGTATTGCTTGATGGAGAATTATATTATCGGACTTTTGAAAGGGTTCTGCTGAGATGCCTATATTTGCAAGAAGCCAAAGTGGTTATGTGCGAAGTGCATGAGGGCATTTGTGGAAATTATCAATCGGCTCATAAGATGAAGTGGATATTGAGAAGAGTAGGATATTTTTGGCCGACAATGTTGGAAGATTGCTTCAAATATTATAAAGAGTGTGAAGATTGCCAGAAATTTGGAAATATACAGCGAGCACCAGCATCGGCTATGAATCCTATCATCAAACCATGGCCGTTTAGAGGATGGGGAATTGATATGATCGGCCAGGTTTGTCCTCCATCAAGTAAAGGATATAAATTCATATTGGCGGCAACAGATTATTTTACAAAATGGGTGGAAGCAGTTCCATTGAAGAAAGTCACGTCCAAGGTTGCGATTGAGTTTGTAAAAGAGCATATAATTTATCGGTTTGGAATTCCTCAGACGATAACTACCGATCAGGGATCTATTTTCGTGTCCGATGAGTTTCAACAATTTGCTGCCAGTATGGGAATTAAGTTACTGAATTCATCACCTTATTATGCTCAAGCTAATGGACAGGCAGAAGCTTCGAATAAGAGTTTGATCAAATTAATCAAGCGGAAGATTTATGAACAGCTGCGACGATGGCATACTACATTAGCCGATTCATTATGGGCTTATCGGATGGCATGTCATGGGTCTACTCAGGTACCACCATACCAATTGGTATATGGGCATGAAGCAGTTTTGCCTTGGGAGACTAACATCGGCTCTAGGAGAATTTCTTTGCAAAATCAGTTGACAGCTGATGATTATTATAATTTGATGATAGATGAACTCGAGGATTTGGCTCAGAATCAGTTAAGGGCGCTGGAAAGGATCAAGGAAAATAAAGCTAGGGCAGCTAGGCATTATAATAAAAAGGTGATGAATAAATTGTTTACTGAAGGAGATCTTGTATGGAAGTTGATTTTGCCGATCGGGTCCAGAGATAGTAAATTCGGAAAGTGGTCGCCTAATTGGGAAGGGCCCTATCGGATTAATCATTGTGTACCTGGTAATGCGTATGTATTAGAAGATCTTGAGGGAATAGAGTTTGCTAAAGCACTTAATGGGAAATATCTCAAGAAGTACTATCCTAGCGTTTGGATCAACTCTTGAATCGGTTAGATGCAGCCGATTTCTAAATAGTTCAGAGCAAGAGCCGATGTTGTTACATCGCCTAAAGATAGCCGATATCAATTGATATCGCCTTTAGATCAAACAAAGAAAATATTATCAAGTGAAGATGGAGTATAATGAATAAATAACAGCTAGTTAAGTTATATTGCAGCAAAATGTTGATCGGCATGTTTCAGAAGACCATCAGTCATTAATGTTAAGATTTACAAGAATTTTTGGATCGTTTCGATCGCGCGCAAGCGAATCGGGTCAATCTCACCAATAGCGTGAATGTCTTCTTCGTCGGAGCCCGGGATAGCCTTTAAGGTTTTGCGCCGATGAACAACTTGATGCACTGCTGCTGCAACTTTGGCTTCTTGATTTTGTACAGCTTGTGGCAGGCCGATGAGCTGGGATTCGGTTGTTTCGATGTCCTTGCGGATTTTTTCAAGTTCTGCCATCAAATCGGCTTCCCTTTTCTTCAGTTGGTCTAGTTTGGATTGAAGTTCTTAAGGGGCAGCGGCCATATCATCAAGCTTTTTCTTTTCTGTTTGAGCTGACAGCCGATCGTTTTGGATATCTTAGAGTATTTTCTGTTGATCAGCACGATTGGCTATACGCTGCCTGAGCTTGATGAGTTGGAATTTGTGGGATTCCAGATATGCTACAGGAGTCAATGCGTCGACGAGCTCTTCGGGCAAATGATGCTCAATTTCTACAAATCTTGCCTGGATCGGCCCGTAGTCTTCCACCAAAGCGTCGATCGGGTTTTCCAGCAGACGGATAATATTCATCAAGTATTCGTGCATGTTAGTTGAAAAAGATGGTTTGGTTACTGCGCTGGTGGCTGTTTCTTCATCTGCCTCCAAGTACTTGTCGATGTCAAAGGAGAACGGTCGGCTAAGGACTACAGATTGACATCGGTGAAAGGATCATTATAGAGTTAAAATGAAATATGGATGTAAAGAGATTACCTGAGGCAGGACATCGGCAGCTTGAGCGACATCGGCATCAAGTGGGTGAGTGGGTTGTTCTTCAGGATGGCCGATGCCTGGCGGTGAAGTAGTAAGAACGGCCTCAACGACGGCTTGGGGGCTGGATGATGGAATTGGAATGGCTGCAGAAGTTATCGGCTCGATGCTTGTAAGGATGTCAGCAGAAGGTTGAGGTTCAGGAGCCGATGACTCGAGCTCAAAATAAGATTGATAATGTAAAGATGGGAAACAGATAATAATGTCAAGACTTAGTGCATACCCGCGGAGATGAAGGGACCGATGTTGTTTGAATAGCAGGTGGCACTGTGACCACATTGGCACTGGTTTTCTACTTCTTTTGAGGAGGGCGAGACGCCAGCTTCTTGTGTTTTGGTCCTGTCGGCCGTGGCGCCTGGAGAAGAGCCGATGGAGGAGGAGCACCATGCCCTAAGTGCGGATTGGCCGATGGTGGTTGCTATATGATCGGCCGGCCACTGGTGCTTGTTGTCGGTGGTTCCTCGTCGACAGCCTACAAGATTAGATTATAAGAGATGATCGGAGATGATGATTAAGGCTTGTGGGATGTTACCTCTTCATCGGATTTGACGTAATTGGCGTTGAGGCGAGAGCAGTAATGGATGGCCGATGAATTGAACAGGTGTTTCTTCCATTATGACCACCATCGGGCAAAGAGCTTTGTGTTGGCAGTGCAGATCTCCACGCTGGTGGCGGTGCCTAGAGGTAGGAATTCCGTTAGAGTCCGCATCCGATCATACTCCAAAGCACTGCTGACATTACCCCGGGCCTGAAGTTTGTCAATGAAGAATAGGCCGATGGGAAGTTGACTGAGGCCAAGTTGGTGGGAACCAACCGATGGATGATAAAATTCATAGGATGGTTGTTGCGATCGGCCCTGAGAAAAGCCAGTCGGCAGTAGGCAGGGGGTAATGGCCAATTGAAATATGATCTTGGATTCTTCATCGGCCAGCGCGTCAAGAGGATTGAATTTGAAGTGCATCTCAAATGATGCTGCATCGTCATATGCAAACCAAAGTGTGGCATCCCTGGTGAAGCCATAATAAAAACCTTTGAACCATTGGCTGAGTCCGACGGAGGTCATTTTGCCGCCAGGAAGGGCCGATGCAGCTTCACCCACAGAGATACATCGGCGATAGATGGGTGCCTGTTCCTCTGTATGATCGGCTGGGAAGTTTAAATTGAGGAAGGAAGTCCCGGAGATTGCCTTGGATGTATAGACGTTGAGCCATAATTGCACAAACCACCAAGGACCCCCAATATGGCCAACTAGCTAGCCAGCCGATAGCTTGACTGCCACCTAATGCAGCAGTTGATAAGTGGCGCCAAGAAGGTATTGCCCCAAGGGGACTTATTTCTGATCGGCCAAGCATTCTGCCAGGCACTGCATGTTGGTTGTTGGGCTGAGGGTTGCACCACCAAAAATGAATCGTTCTAACCACAAGTTCAAGAAAGCAACATGTCGCGATCGTCGACTGGCCCAGTTCTTTTGTTGTGGATTGATATATACTTGGACCAACCACTGATATTCTTTGTCTGAAGCCGATGAGTAGGCTTAAATTGGAGGTTGAGGGGGTTGATGTAACTTGTGGTGTTGAGGCAGGTGAGCATGGTTACATCCATCAAAGTTGGGGTCATCGGACCATGTCCAAATAGGTAAGCATTGAGGGCGTCTGACCAAAAGTATGAAGCAGATGCAAGCAGAGGTTTGTTCCTATCTATTTCGGCCAAGGAAAGGTTGATGCAGTGGCTAATATCTGATTCTTCCCAGAGAGTTTTCTTTGCAGCCGATACTCTGATATACCAGTTCCTCCATCCGGGAAGCTTGCTAGGCCATGACCTGAAACTATTGGTCCAGTCGCTAGCTAGCATACCAGAGTTTTTGAAAGGGAGGCGTTGGGTTTCGGCATTGATGAAGTCTATAGGGTCTTCGCTACCCATAGGGCCATGATAGAAGAAATTTGGATAATCGGCGGCCGGAATCAAAATCAAGTTTTTAAGGTTCTACAGTAAACAAGAACACGAAGAAGAATGGATGAAGATTGTGGTAGATTCAATCTAAGTTACAAGGCAGAGAAGGCGATCAGACAAGGAGGTTACCTCTGGGACAGAGATTGCTGAAGCCATTGCGGAAGAAGAAGATGAGCGAAGACTGATAGTTGAGGAAGAAGATTACAGCGGTTTGCCTAGATCGCCGGAGTTCGTCGAGGTCTTAGAGGAAGCGAGAGGGCTCTGGTGATGTGAAAGCGTAAAGAAAGGAGGCTAGGAAGGCGAAGCGGTTTATAGAGGTATGATAATCGGGCGGGAATCGAGGCCATTGGCACTGTTTCAAACATTTAAGGAAAGTGGGCTACCTTGGGCTGCCTCGGTGTGTCGATGTTTTACACTGGCAATAAATATATGGGGCTACTCGGCGGATGGAAACTCGGTGGATTGCAAAGGAACACAAAGAAATTTTATACTGGTTCAGGCCCTCGATGTGAGGTAATACCCTACGTCCAGTTTGTATGTATTCCTTTGAGGATATACGGTGGTAGTTCTGATGAACTGTATGGCCGTGTGCTTCTATGAGCTCTTCTGCCCTCATGGGGCGCCCTGCCTCCCCTTATATACTGGGGGACAAGGTTACAAGGTAGGAGTCCCCATCGGATTACGACTAGGAGATCTCCCCTTAGAGATATAACGTACCCGACTAGGACTGTATATTCCTTTCTATACAAGGCGAAGTCTGCCGAATCTAGCTATATCTCTAATTACAAGGCTAGGCCCATCCTCTATCCGAGTGGCCCATATGCTTGTCATGAGGTACCCGGGGCCCATGGCACCCACACGGTGTGAAAGGAATCTAGAAGCCCAGATGAAAGAATTTCGAAGTCTTATGAAAAACTCCGAAATTGGGGGGCATGTGTTAACGCCAAAATTTGGTACGGTTCTTTATCAGATTCGGTTAAGGGAGAAATCACAGTCAATTAGTGGGGATTAATCCAAAGAAAGCCGAGTTTGGGAAAGGATCATGAAGACCACAGAAAGGCAGTTAATATCTTATCTGTAAATTAGGCAAAGATAATAATTTTTAGGAAACCTGATCTCGTGTCTGATCAGGGCGTGTTAATTTTCCTTTTATAGTTAGGAAACTCCTGTTTCGTGTCCGATTAGGACTGCATCAACTCGGGGTATAAATACATATGCCCAGGCACCTTGTAATCATATACACATATCAATACAACTTCGGCGCATCGCCACCCTTTTTGACGGGTTCCTGCTTCTCAAGCCGGGCTACATCAGTTAAGTTCGACCTCCTGCGAGAGGGTAAGTCTCGTTAACCCGGCGACCGTATCGGCTAGGACTTCCTCGGTTAGGTCCAATATTCTAGTCGGTTCACAGTAGTCGGGTTACCATGATATATCTGTTCTGTCTACGGCTGCATCAGTTAGGTTTGTTCTCATAGTCCGAGTAGATATATCACATCACGCGTGCATAGCTTTATCGGCTTACTGGGTGTAATTTATCATCAGTTTGTGCTACATCAGTTAGGTCCGATCTACTAAACTGCTATGATAAATTATTCCTGCTAGGTTGATCGATTTTATGCAAACGTCTTATCAGGATGTATAGCTGATAAGTTATCCTATTTTACATCATGATTGCATTAGATCTATCGGCTCATCAAAGTTCTTTTATTGTTATTAATCTGTGCTGCATCAGTTAAGTTTGAACTACTAGATTGATAATAATAGAATTATCCTTGTTAAGCCGATGGGTGTTTATGCAATGTTTTATCAGAGTGCCTAGCCAATAAGTTATCTGTTATTAAATACGACCGATTGCATTATTTTTATTGTATGTATTTACACTATCATCGGTTTTCCAGCTGATGCATTTGTTCTATCAGTAGTCGGCTAGTTTATTATTTCATTGTATTATCATCAACTTATCACAGTTATCTTTTTATGCCATCATTGGCTTCCAGTCGATGTATCAGTGCTATAGTCCATATCGGCTATCGGCCAATGAAACGAGTCCAAATCGGCTTCCAGCCGATTGGCTCACTGATCTAATACTGTATCTCCTTGTCAATTGCAGGGTCAAATTGACTGGCACGCCTACAAACCTCAAATTTAGGACCTGCACTAGAGTTAAGCAAATCTCCCAGGCCTTCACGTGTCTAGTGCACCGAGCCATATCATCGGCTCGTTCCCAACGCTGCCGGTGATTTTCGGTGTCAACACTACCGTGGTCGGATACAATCCTCTTGGGTACTCCGTGTAAACACATTATGCGGGCCATGTAGAGTTCTGCCAGCTTCTTGCCCGAGTACATTGTATGCATCGAAATGAAATGGGCAACCTTGGTGAGCTGATCCACGGCCACCGAAATTGAGTCGTATCTCGAAGATGTGCGGGGTAAACCAGTGATGAAGTCCATTTTGATCTCTTCCCACTTCCACTCTGGGACTCTAAGCATTTGTAAAAGTCCTGCAGGCCTTTGATGCTCTTCTTTAACTCGCTGACACACATCACAAAGTGCCACAAATTCCGCAATTTCTCTTCTCACGCTGGACCACCAAAACTTTCTCTTGAGGTCTTGGTATATCTTAGTGCTTCTGGGATGAATGGAGTACTGCCTCTCATGAGCTTCCCGGAGGATTAAGTCTTTGAGTTCCTTGTTTTTTGGGACGCACAATCATTCTCCCATCTAGACTGTCCTGTTTTTGTCTTCCGTGAATCCTTGGGCTTTTCCAACTCTCTTGTTCTTCTTGAGTTCTTTGATCTCTGGATCATTAACTTGTGCCTCATGAAATTGATCGAAGAGTGTGGGCTGGGCCTCTAGGGCTGCCACAAATCTAGGGTCAACGATGCCCAAATTTAGACGTTCGAACTCCTGCTGCACTTCCTTGCAAAACGTCTCTGCTCAAGCGGTGTTGCAGTAACTTTTCCTGCTTAAACCGTTTGCCATGACGTTGGCTTTTCTCGGGTGGTAGTGTATTCCCACATCATAATCTTTAATCAACTCTAGCCACCTTCTTTGACGGAGGTTTAGGTCAGGCTAGGTGAATATGTATTTCAGATTCTTGTGGTCCGTGTAGATCTCACTGCGGTTATCGATGAGGTAATGCCACCAAATCTTCAAAGCATGAACCACTGCAGCCAATTCCGGGTTGTGTGTCAGGTAGTTGCCCTCATGGGGACGCAACTGTCATGACGCATAGGCTACCACTCTGCCTTCTTGCATTAGCATGCATCCTAGCCCTTGGCGAGATGCATCACAATACACCTAGAAGTCTTTCTTGGGATCTGGCAAGATCAGGACTGGTGCCGTGACTAACTTCCTTTTTAATTCCTCAAAGTTGTGATTGTGTTCAGCTGTCCAGATAAACTTTATGTCTTTCTTCAACAATTGAGTCATGGGTCTCGCAATCTTTGAGAAGTTCTTGATGAACCGGCAGTTATAACCCGCAAGTCCAAGGAAACTCCCCACTTGTGTCACTGTCTTGGGCGATTCCCAATTGGTAACAGACTCCACATTGGTTGGATCCACAGCAACTCCTTGGGCGGTGATAACGTGCCCAAGGAACTGTACTTCTTTCAACCAGAAGTCACACTTGCTAAACTTGGCATACAACTGATGCTCTCTTAGCTTCTCGAGAACCAACCGGAGATGTTGCTCATGTTCTTTTGCTGATTTTGAGTAGATAAGGATGTCGTCAATGAAAACCACCACGAACTTGTCTAGAAAGTCCATGAACACCTTGTTCATCAGATTCATGAAGAAAGCCGGTGCATTCGTCAGTCCGAAGGACATAACGGTGCACTCGTATAGCTCATACCGAGTGGTGAAAGCTGTCTTCAGAATATCCTCTTCTCGGATCCTCAGCTGATGATAGCCTAATCGCAGGTCTATTTTGGAGAAGATGGTGGCACCCTCCAATTGATCGAAGAGATCGTCAATTCTTTGCAAGGGATACTTGTTCTTGATCGTGACGTCGTTTAGTGCGCGATAATCCACGCACATCCGCTTCGTTTTGTCTTTCTTTTCCACAAAGATGACCGGTGCACCCCAAGGCGACATGCTTGGTCGGATGTAACCCTTCTGTAACAGGTCGTTGACTTGCTTCTTGATTTCTGCCATCTCGTTTGGTGCCATTCTGTATGGCCTCTTGTAGATAGGCGTTGTTCCTGGTGCCAAATCAATTCTAAACTCGATTTCCCTTTCCTGTGGCATCCCTGTTCGATCTTCCGGGAACACATCCGGGTACTCCCTCACTATCGGGATTTCCTTTATTTTCCTATTTGGCTTCTTCCCACTTTCCGTCTGTTGCTCCACTGTGACCATATTTAAGCTTGCTTCCTGCTTATGTGGCACCGGCGACTTGAAGGTAACTGCCTTTCCTTCTGGGCTGGTTACGGTAACGGTGCGGTCGGCGCAGTTGATCACTCCTTTGTGCCGAGTCAACCAATCCATCCCTAGGATGACATCTAGGTCTTTGGATTCTAGGAGGATGAGATTGGCTAGAAAGGGTGATCCTTAGATTTCTAGGCTCACTGAAGGGCTATAGTGAGCTGTGGTCATGCGGTTCCCTGGTGTATGAACTCGCATGGGGATTTTAAGTTCCACCACTTTTATCCCGTGTGTTCCCACAAATTTCTTGGATATGAATGAATGCGTTGCACCAAAATCAAAAAGTACTATTGCAGGTATTTAGTTTACGAGAAACGTACCCAGTACCACTTCCGGTGCAGCCTGTGCCTCTTCTGTGGAGACGTGGTTGACACGCCCCTTTATCACCTGCTGGTTGGTGTTGGGGTTCTAGGGAGCTACAGGCCTAGGTCCCATTCGCTTTGGTTTTGGGCACTTGTCGGCGAAGTGGCCTGGCTCGTTGCAGTTGAAGCAGATGAGGGTCTTGCCCCCGCTGTCCTTCCGTGGCTGGCCTTGCGGTGTTGGTGCCATTGGTGGGTGCGGAGCGGGGTGACGGTTGTGCTGCATGCTGTTGTTGCTACTGCCTCCAAAGTGCCCTAGTTGGAACGGGCGTTGCTGGTGGATGATCATGGTGGAAGGTCCACCCTGATGCCCCAGCATCACCCTTGGCCTCTAGTGCTGCCCTTGGTCGGCTCGGAATTGGGCCGCCTTCCGCTTGTGGTCCATCTTGTTGCACTGATTTTCCTGGCGGATCGCCTTGTCCACCAACTTCTCAAAGTCGAGGTAGTCAGCAGAGAGAAGCTGGTAGGTTAGCTCGTCTCCAGTCCCTCCAGGAACTTCTCCTGTCTCTCCGCATCCATACGGACGTCCTCTTGCACATAGTGCACCAAGCGGTTAAAGTCATGGATGTACTCCGTGACTGCATTGTTTCCTTGTACCAAGTACCTGAACTCTCTCTTCTTCTGTGCCACAATGCCGGCCAGAATCTGAGTGTTCCGGAAGTTGTGGCAGAATTTCGCCCAAGTGACCTCCGTTGTGGCGGTGCGGGTCACGAGGAAGTTGTCCCACCAAGCTGAGGCGGGACCCTAGAGCTGGTGCATGGCGAAGTCGACTTTTTCTTGGTCGTTGCATTGGAGGAGGTTGAGCTTCTTCTCGATCGCCAACAGCCAGTCATTGGCGTCCATGGGGTTGGTGGTGCTAGAGAAAGTAGGTGGCCTGACCCTCAAGAACTCAGGCAGCTTACACTGAGGGGAGAAGGCCAGGATGTGAGGTTGCTGGTGTTGCTGCTGCAAGTTGTTCTACTGTATGTGCTGCATCATGATCACCATCATCTGGTTCATGTTGGCCAGATCCTAGGCGAGTGTGGGGTTCTCAGGTAGAGGAGGTGGCATGTGTTGGGGAGCCCTGTTGTACTATGGCGCTCCATCCTGTTGATTCGTCGCGCTGGCATTGCTGGCAGCGTGGTTACCATTCCTGGTGTTCACCATCTGAAGGGGGAGATGGAAATGGAAGGAAAGGAGGAAAACAGGTGGCTTAGAAACACAGGTGGTACTTAAGTGACTGACTTAAATTAACTGAAGTGCATAGGTTGGAAAAATAACAAAAGCAATTCAACTCCTAACTGAGGCGGTATGAACCACCAACTACCCCAAGCAAACATTCTGACATTACAACTAGACATGAAATCAAACTAAAAAAAATGATAAAGCTAAGGATGGTGCGCCTAGTGCTCTGAACGGCTCCTGAGGTCATCAGAGTTGTACTCCAGCTCCTGCTCGTCGCCCACCTCATCATAGGTGCGGCTCCTAGATCCACTCACGTAGTCCTCACTACTATGAGCCAATGAACTGGCCTCGCTGCAGGTGCAGGATCCGCTGAGGGAGCAGCTGTCATCGGTGGAGGTGAAGCCCCTGTGGATGCTGGTACCTCCCTGAGAGCTACCGTCGCTCGATGACACGCTGATCATGCCGCCGGTTGGTGTTGGCATGGGTGCTGGAGCTGGAGCTTGCGCTGGTGGCAGTGGCGGTGGTGCGTGTGGTCCATTCCTAGGGGCCAACTAAATACGCACCGGAGGAAGGGTCCTCTTCCTCAGGGTCAGACGGATCCTGGCCCCACCGAGTGGCGGTTGTCCCTTCAACTCCGCGTCCTCCTTCTTTAGACGGTTGACCTTGTTCTGGAGACCGATAATGGTCATCCGGTTGGCATCGTCCCTGTCGTGGGCCACACGCATCCAGTTGGCGTGCATGTAGTCCATGGCCCACATTGCCCACCTCATGTGGACGATGGTGGTGTCGTTCTCGTCTTCAGCCGGCTGGAAGGTGCTGTAGACCTAGTAGTGGGCCCGGCTAGGGAGGTAGCGGTAGGCGGTGGTGCGAAGGGTAGAGTGGTGTCTCCGGCGTAGCTCTCCAATCAGACGAAAAGCTGCGTCCTGGCAGGCGTGGTCATAGGTATGCCCACCGACCTCAACCTCCATGGCTGGTAGGAGGTATAGCTCGCTTGGCAGCTCCAAGCGAACACGATGTGGGAGCCCACCCGCCATGGGCTCTACGGTGGTATACTGCGGGGCGTGGCTGTACCCCAAAGTGAAACTCATCATGAGAAGCTCCTCCACAAATCCGCCCATGTCTGCACCTCGCTGGTTGGGGAGACTGTCCATCTATAGAAGGCAAGGAGGGGGAATCAATGTATGCTCAGATCCAAATAGAGTGAACAATAAATGATTTGGAAATAAGCAACAATTTTACGCACGAAATAATTTTACATATAAACTTTATTGAGAATCGATGAAATAGTATGACAGAACCATACAGTAGCAAATTAATTTTAAATAATAATGGCAAAACAGGCAAAAATATTTTATGTATGCTTAAAATCGTATATAGCCCCGATAACCAATGTTTTCCCCAAATTTTGCACACCTATGCCATAACCCTCGAAGAAAATTTCTACCCAAGCTTTCACCTGACTCAAAAATTTCAGTCGAATAAAATCCAAGATTTTATCCCAATCCAAGAACAAATTCCCAATTTTCCCTAAAATAAATCCTAGTGCAAAAAGCATATGCAAATGAAAATTTCAGAGGGCTCTTAGGGTTTCCATTTGGCTGGTCCAACGGTCAAGTTCGGCTCTGAACATTCCTGTGTATTAAATCCCTGTCTAGGAAAGCCAGGGTAAACAAAACCAAGTTGCCATACAGAGTGTGTCTTACAAACAGAATAAAATTGTCTTACATAAATGCAGCGGTAAAAACAAATAACGTCTATATACAACTAGCCAAGTGAAGGCTTCCATTCCATAGGTATCTTGATGGCAGAGCCAGCCTAGTCCTCTTGATGGTCCTCGTCGGACATATACTCCACCACTGAGAGGGGGAAAAGAAGAAAGACTGAGTACCATCCACAGTACTCAACAAATCACACCCACAAATATGCACAATGCACAGGAGACAAAGATAGGCTTAGGGTTTACTTGCGTAAAAACAGCTGTAAATAGTAGTTCGCAAACAGTAAAAGGCTGATTACTTGAACAATATTAATCCTCCACTGATTAACGTTACGCCATGCTAACCAGGCCCAACCATCCATCTAAACTTTACCAGTTCCATTAAGTCAAGTTAATTAAGTAAGGGTAGGACTAATCATGGTGAGTCTTGACCAATCGCCCATATCCGCGGGCACGGCTATTTGAATAGATTTACTTTGATCAGAGGTGTATGACTGTACCCACAAGACACAGCCCCACACACGTTCCCGTGTCCCGGTGTGTCACCACGACACCCCGCAAGAGGCTGTGACAGGACAGTTCACGCAACCTCTCCCCAACCATCCACACCACGTTGAGGTTGCACCTACCTCCAGGACACCCCACATTAGCCAGGCTACCCCCCTTGTGCCACAATGGATCCGAAAGCCGATCAACCCAACCTCGGGCCGACCCAACTCCATCACAGCCATCCTCACCATTGGTGCCTAGGAGAGGGAGAAGAGGCGCTACAAGTCCAATCGTTGCCCATGCTGGCTTGTGGAATGTATGAGTATTTGCCTAAGGGGTTCCTGTGAACCGGTCCTTAACTGCCATTGGTGCGACCAACAAAACCATGCACCCACAGCCCACCATTTGGATCAAATTTTAGTAATTTAACATCAACGTATGCGAAGTTTCATTTTCTGACATTGAGTTGAACCATAAATGTAAATTAAAATATTTAAATCCCCATGTGAGTTAATAGTCTCTAAGCATGGCTAGCATCCTAATCATATCCTCTAGTCATATTATTACCTAGCTACAAAGGTATACAGGAGGAAAACAAGTCATAGCAATTAAAATTGCATTTATATAGGTCACCCTTCCCACATGAAATAATGAAATAATGCATGTTTATTAATTTAAAACAAATCATTTGCAATAAAAGGGTTCAAAATGATCGAGGGAACGATATGACTTGCCTTGCTCCGGCTCGGTGAATTCGGCAACGACTCGTAGTAAACTAGAGGGTCGACAGCGTCGTTTTCTATAGCAAACAACACACAAACAATTAAAAACAATACATGTGGACACTGAAACAGGGGCTGAAAGTATTTTTAATGGATTCTTGGCATTTTTTTGGATTTAATGAAATTTGAATGGAATTAATCAGAGCTCAAATGAATTAGTTATGAATTTTAGAAGTTTTACTATGATTATCCCATGCAAAAAAATTTCTAAACGATTTATTGCGCATGAACAAGGATTTAATGCATCAGTGGACCACCGGGAACCGGCGCCAATAGGCGGGACCCACGGGTGGACGCAGTCCACGCGCGTGCAACCGTGGACATAGGCGCCCGAGTGGTCCTGATCTGCCGAGGCAGATCGGATGGCTCAGACCATGCTGGGAACGAGCCCCGCCAGCGCGCGCGACGCGGCGATGGCGCACACGGCCCGATGGTCACCGCCAGTGACCATCCAGCATGGCGGAGGGCAGCAGCGAGCGCCAGAGGAGGTGAGGAATGCGGCTGAGTGTCACTGAGGTGCGGCGACAGACGGAGAGTGGTGAACGGTAGTGAGTAGAAAGGATTGGTGGCAACGAGGTTTGGGATGTCGACGGCGACGGCGTTCCGGTGGCTCAAGGCGATGATGGAGGCATGAACGAGCTGCGGGAAGACCTGGCGAAGGTGTAGAATGTGTAGACGGAGTGGGTCAATGGAAATCCACGGCCGACTGCCAGCGGAGAGGCTTACCGAAAGGGGCGACGGAGAGGATGGAGTTCCTATAGGAATCCAAGGTGACCGATGATGGAACAAGATGCAGCGGGGTGCGGCGAAGCTAGTGAGCGTGAGCGCGGTAGTTGGCCACGGCTGTAGCGACGGCAACTTGCGACTAGAGTCGGTGGAGCGCGGCGGTGATCCGGGAACTCAGCGTACAGGGGGTTTGGGTACTCGACAAGCATGGGCAACTGAGGGGAAAGTGAGGACGGAGCACGGGGAGAGTTTATATGTACTCGGCTGTGGGAGTTCGTGGCCAAGTTGGCCGAATTTCTAGGGGACGTGGGGCGGCAACTGCAGCGGCTAGTGGGCACGATTCATCCACGGTTGTGGGTGAGAGGAGCGGAGACGGTGGGGGAAATGGGCGAGCACTCGGCTCAGCGAACGGGGCATGCCCTTTTTCAAATTACTGAAGAAAGCTGACAATTTTCAATGGACACTAGAAGTCCAACAAACCTTCGAAGACTTCAAGAAGTTCCTCACATCACCACCCGTGTTGGCATCACCAATGCCTCAGGAACCACTCATGATTACCTAGCGGCAACTACCCAGGTTGTCAACACGATGCTGGTCATCGAGCGGGCAGAGCCAGGCCATATCCAAAAAGTTTAGAGGCTGGTTTACTTTGTCAGCGAAGTCCTAAGTAAATCCAAGACGAGCTATCCCCAAGTCCAGAAACTACTATATGGCGTGCTCATAACTGTCCTGAAGTTGGTGCACTCTTTTTAGTCGCATCAAGTTACAATCATCACATCGTATCCACTTGGGGATGTCCTGCACAATCGTGAGGCCACTGTTAGAATCGCTAAATGGGAGCTCGAGCTGATGGTGTTTGACATTGCTTTTCAGCCTCGAACTACAATCAAGTCACAAGCACTTGCCGAATTCGTAGCCAAGTGGACAGAGGTTCAGTCAGCTACATAAATAGACAAGCTTGAATACTGGATGATGTACTTCGATGGTTCTCTGCGGATTGGCAGAGCAGGGGCTGGTGTCGTCTTGACATCACCCACTGGAGAAAAACTAAAATATGTCCTTCAGATACACTTTCCTGCATCCCACAACGTCACCGAGTATGAGGCACTCATCCACGGGCTCTGCATCGCCATATCACTCGGCATCTGCCGATTGGTAGCATGCGGGGATTCTCAACTCGTGGTGAACCAGGTCATGAAAGACTAGACGTGTCTTGATGACAACATGGCGGCATATTGTCAGGAGGTACGAAAGTTGGAAAACAAGTTCGACGGGCTAGAGATTACACAAGTGCTACGACAATTCTTGGTGCCATGGGCCCCGGGTACCTCATGATAAGCATATGGGCCACTCAGACAGAGGATGGGCCTAGCCTTGTAATTATGGATACAATAGAACTCAGCAGACTTAACCTTGTACGACAGGGAAAATACAGTCCTAGTCGGGCACGTTGTACTCCTAGAAGGAGATCCCTTGGTCAAAGTCCGACTGGGACTCCTACTTTATAACCCTGTTCCCCAGTATATAAGGGGGGGGGCAGGGTGCCCCCTGAGGGCAGAGAATCACCAAGATCACAATCATACATCCTCAAAGGAAATACACCACAACTAGACATAGGGTATTACCTCATCTCGAGGGCCTGAACCAGTATAAACTTTTCGTGTTCCTTTGCAATCCATCGAGTTTCGGTCTGACGACTAGCCCCATATTATTATTGCCGGTGTAAAACATCGATAATTGACGCGCCTGGTAGGGGCTTCATCGAGATCATCTTCATCAAGCCTGATGGATCCAATCAAGGAAGTCGATGGCATCAACTTCTTCCCTAGGCAAACAATCAGCTTCAGGAGCCTCGACTTCGTCACCGACGAATTCGGCAACCTTACCCTGTTCAACTTGGATCCGATCCGATCGGCCAGGGATCAAGCCGACTCCATGCCGGTCGGCCTACTCAACCCTACAGGAATCTTCGGCGACATGCTACGGCGATCTCCAATATGCCCAAGTCTAGGGACAACTCTTTCTTTCAGTGTTCGACTCGGACTCGGTTTTGAGCTGGCCGAGATCGGGCTAAGAAAGGAAGAAATCATCAATCTCTTCTTTAGACTCGGCAATGCCCCGGATATCTTCAACCAACATCCGATGTGGCAAACCTAATCCCCAGGAGTTCGACTCGGATACGGCCCAGAGCCACTCAAGATCGGATCTAGGGAGGTCAGAGTTGTAATCACCCCCATCAACCATTCCAACTCCGACTCTCAATCGGATTCCAATTCTAATTCGGACAGCAGTTCAGCAAGCTTCTCCCCGCCACGTGAAGTCTTTGTGATATCCAAGGGTTCAGCTCCCACTGAGGAAGCATGCCGACTATGTGAGCAGCAAGAGGAGGAGGCCCACCGGCTGCGAGAACAACAAGAGGAAGAAGCAAGACACCTGCACACCCACAACAATGACCTGCGCAGGGCTGGGCAGACTGCTCAGCAACAAATCCTCCAAACCCGAGTCAGCGACCACGACATCTTCGTTACACCTCAATAGAACATCGTAGCCACTGCAACTCTGCTGGACACGCTCCAGTTTGGGCCTAATCATCAGGCCACCCCGACTATAGCAAGGATAAAAGCCATGACTACAGCTGCAGCATGTTAGCAGAACCAACAGTCGAGCGATACCCTCATACCGACCAACCAGTTGGCTTCTCCAACGGCGATCTCATCTGCCTCAACGCGATGCCGAGCGGTCGGCTCTAGTCAGCCGCACTCGGAGTCACACCACACGTCACTCGGCAACCCCAATAACGACCAGTGGCACCGACATCAAGATGACCGTCAGGATAACCAGGATGTCCAAGGCCGACTACGACGTGATCTTCGGCAAGACATCAACGCATGACGCCGCGAATGCAAGGAAGATGACCATCGCCGACTAGAAGACGAGAATGAGCGCTTTGGCCTCCACCATGAGCGGTTTCGTCCCTGTAGTCGGAGTCGAAGTCCTCATACGAATGAAGGTGTACTGGCTTTCACCCACAAGCTTCAACAGGTCGACTAGCCGATAGGTTTCAAGCCGACAGGAATTGAAAAATACAACGGAAAGACCAACCCCGAGTCCTGTCTCATAGTCTACACTCTAGCAATCCGAGCAGCTGGAGGAGATCACAAAGCCATGGCTAACTACTTCCCAGTCGCTCTAGCCAACTCGGTGAGGACATGGCTAACAGGACTTCCTAAGAGGTCAATCGGCTCCTGGGGAGAACTCTGGGAACGCATCATCACCAAATTTCAAGGACCATACGAGAGGCCATCTTTCGAGTACGATCTATATCAATGCAATCAAAGGAAGAACGAGTCTCTTCGTGGTTTCATCAAGAGGTTTTCTAAGAAGAGGAATTGAATCCCGAAGATCAAGGACGAGGCCGTCTTCGCTACCTTCCGCGAGGGAGTCAAAGACACCCCCGTTCATTGCCAAGTTCACTTGAAAACCTCCCAATTCGGTCAAAGCTCTATTCGACATGGTGAACAAATACGCTGACTCGGCTGACGCTGTTGCTGAGGCCCTCGATGACAAAAAGGCACCCCGACCGAAGGAGTGGAAGGACATTGATGACACGGCCCCGACTAAGGCTGGGAACCGCAAACGCAAGTCGGATGACTTCATTGTGGCAGTCGGTCACAATTATCTTCGACCTCCTAGAACTGAAGATTATCAGAACTAAGGCTGGGAACCGCAAACGCAAGGCTGGGAACGGCAGGGCGCCCCCTGAGGGCAGAGAATCACCAAGATCACAATCATACATCCTCAAAGGAAATACACCATAACTGGACGTAGGGTATTACCTCAACTCGAGGGCCTGAACCAGTATAAAATTTTCTTGTTACTTTGCAATCCATTGAGTTTCGGTCTCATGACTAGCCCCATATTATTATTGCCGGTGTAAAACATTGACAACAGTACAATGAGGCTACAGATGAGCTAGCCAACATGGGATCCAAACGAGAACTTGTCCCAACTGGAATTTTTGTCGAGCACTTATTGGAGCCATCAGTCAAAAAAAGCTAGTACTTGAGCAGTCGGGGGCTGAACCTACCTCGGCAACAAATGAAGTACTAATTATTTCTCAGGATTGGTGGACTCCAATCATCAGGTTCCTCCTAGAAGATGAGCTCCCAGAAGACCATAGTGAAGCCAAGCGGATCAAACGATGAAGCAAATGTTTTCTTGTAGTCGGAGTAGATGGCTATCACCGAAGTGCATCCGGAGTCCTCATGTGCTACGTCACACATGAGGAGGGCAAGTAGATTCTGCAATCCATCCACTCGGGGATCTGTGACAACCATGCTGCATCAGGGATGTTAGTCAAAAAGGCTTACAAACAAGGTTTCTTCTGGCCGACTACAGTTACAGACACTAAAGACATAGTTTGTGATGGCAACGGGGTGCCCGATCTTCCGTTAGGTAAGGATAACCCTCGATTTGGTGGAGAATTGACACTCACGATCCGGCTTCTGATCACCAAGACCTGAACCCTGCAATCGCAGCACCACATCTCCTCTCGTTATCAACCGTGCACTGCCCGGTTGACCTCGCCACGAAGGCTAATCCCTACATGCGAATCAAAGAACACAAGCAAGAACAAGGAAGATTGCAACTCAACTTGCAGATGAATGATTATACCCTCGAAGTTGGGGTCTCACAAACTAATAAACGGTAAAACTGTTCAATGACAGATTAATCTAAGCAAAACCCAACCTAAACGGCAGCGGCTACTGAATATATATGAGTTAGGACGTCCTAGGGTGAGGGTTTGCCCTGTGAGGGAGCACTCCTCATGGGTTTAGCCCACGACACAAATACAAAGCCCAAAGGCCCAAACAGACTCAGATAGGAAAAATGATGCAACTTATTTTGATGATTCTAGACAGCTCAGGAGGAATTTTGGCATGAACCTAAAACCATCTGAAAGTAGACTTCCTAAGCTTTCCAACAAGTACTTGTAGGCCCTGTAACTCCTTCTGGATCAAAAGTTATGGCCATTTGAAGTTGACGCTATCTCCCAGCCCAAAACTGAATCGGTCTCAGGAATAGGAGTTTACTTGAACTTGTTGTCTCCACTTTAATATTTAGTTTCTTGAGCTATTCTCCATGGTCTTCTCCTAGGTTCCTAATAATAATAAAATCATCACAAGAATTAAATAGTATGCTATTCATCAAAATATTTCCATGTAAGCTTAGGAATGCATTCACCTGGCGATTAAGTTGACAGGCACGTGCGCGAATAATTGGTCCTTGGATCTGTGGCGCATCTTGTTCAACAAGAGGAGGTTGTAAGTGTGTATCTAAAGAAGTGATGTCCTCATCATCCTCCCTCTCTTGATTTGGAGTCATCCTCGACTCAAGGTCATCTTCTTCACCGAAGTAAGGCTTCAAATCAGCAACATTGAAAACATCACTCACACCATAATCTGCAGGCAAATCAATCTTGTATGCATTATCATGTATCTTCGCAAGAACTTTAAAAGGACCGGCTGCTCGAGACATTAATTTTGACTTGCGCAAAGTAGGAAACCTATCCTTTCTTAAGTGTAACCAAACAAGATCACCGGGTTCAAAAATAAGCTCTTTTCTACCTTGACTACCAGCAAGTTTATACTTTGCATTCATATGCTCAATATTATTCTTAGTGGTCTCATGTAACTTAAGCACAAATTCAGCCCGTGTCTCAGCATCAAAATTCACTTTTTCTAAAAATGGTAAAGGCAATAAATCAATTGGAGCGCGACGGTTAAAGCCATATACCACCTGGAATGGGCTCATCTTTGTGGTGGAGTGCAACGAACGGTTATAGGCGAACTCCACATGTGGAAGACATTCTTCAAATTATTCTTCAGAACAGCCCACAACATCGTTGACAAAGTATGATTCACCACCTCCGTTTGTCCATCGGTTTGGGGGTGGCAAGTTGTAGAAAATAGTAACTTCGTCCCCAATTTCCTCCATAATGTCATCCAAAAATGACTCAAGAACTTGGTATCTTGATCTGAAACAATTGTATTGGGCACACCATGTAGACGAACGACATCCCTGAAAAATAGATCAGCAACTTTGGTAGCATCGTCGCTCTTATGACAAGGAATAAAATGTGTCATTTTGGAAAACCTATCAACAACAACAAATACACTATCCCTCCCCCTCTTTGTCCTAGGCAATCCTAAAACAAAATCCATAGAAATGTCTTCCCAAAGAGCACTAGGGACGGGGAGAGGCATATAAAGACCATGTGGATTAAGACGGGACTTAGCTTTGTTACAAGTGCTGCATCGTGCAACGTATCGTTCAACGTCACACCGCATTTTTGGCCAGAAGAAGTGAGTGGCCAGCACATCCTCCGTCTTCTTCACTCCAAAATGTCCTATCAATCCACCTCCATGAACTTTCTGCAAAAACAACAGACAAACAAAGCTTGCAGGAACACATAATTTGTTAGCTCGATACAACAATCCTTCATTCAACACATATTTATTCCAAGTTCTCCCCTCTCGAAAGTGATCATAAGCTTCTTTAAAGTCCAAATCAGTAGCATATAATTCTTTTATTGTCTCCAATCCAAAAATTTTATGATCAAGTTAAGATAACATAGTATAGCGCCTATATAAAGCATCAGCAATCACATTGTCTTTGCCTTTCTTATGCTTAATGATATATGGAAATGACTCAATAAATTCTACCCATTTAGCATGTCGTTTATTCAATTTAGCTTGACTTCGAATATGTTTCAAAGACTCATGATTAGAATGTTTGATGAATTCCTTTGGCCATAGATAATGTTGTCAAGTCTCTAATGTTCGAACCAAAGCATACAATTCTTTTTCATAGGTTGAATAGTTCAAACTAGGTCCTGACAACTTCTCACTAAAATATGCAACTGGCTTACCTTCTTGAATAAGCACACCTCCAATCCCAATCCCACTTGCATCACATTCAAGCTCAAAAACCTTACCAAAGTCAGGGAGTTGGAGTAGTGGGGCATGAGTCAACTTCTCTTTAAGCAAATTGAAGGCGTCTTCATGTGCTTGTCCCCATCGAAAAGGAACGCCTTTCTTTGTGAGCTTATTCATGGGTGCGGCAATGGTGCTGAAATCTCTCACAAAGTGACAGTAGAATCCAGCTAGCCCAAGAAAGCTCCGCACCTGTGTAACCGATGTAGGAGTCGGCCAACTCTTGATCGCTGCTATCTGAAGGAGTACGCATAGGCTACGATAGCAGAAAACAAAAATTTCTACTGCGCACACCAGAACATCATGCGAGAGAGGGATCATGGATCATTACCACTAGATGCGCAGTGCAGCGGAAGAAGGGTTGGAGAAGCCGATCCAACCACGCGCGTGCCGAGGTAGTAGTGGAAGTAGTCGATCTTCGGCCGATCAACGCCGCAACAAGCAGCGCCTCTACCGGTATCCACACGTCCGGGGCTGGAACGCCGATTGCGAGTGTACTAGCACTCGTGAGCGGAAAGGGTTTGGCTCGGGAGGTGGCGGCTAGCGTTTAGCTCGAGGTTAACAGAAAAACGTGTATCTCCTCAGCCCCTCACCTCCCTATATATAGACCTCCTTACTTGGGCCTCGTGGACTGAGGCCCAGTAAGAGTCTACTCGGACCTCTATCCGAATCGACCCCATATTCGAATCACATTCGAATAAGTGTTCCAACCCTTTAAGCGTGCGACCCTGTAGGTTCACGTATATTTTGTCACGACCCGGAAATGCCTTTCTGGTCACCCTGTTAATAGCGGCCTCTAGCAAGGCATATTAACCCCAAAATATACTAAAGATCATATCGGCTGAACCTGTAATGTCCACATGTACAAATCCCTTTGCCTCACGACATTGATTGAGCTCAAGGCGAGACTTGTGTCATCCTCTTAATAGCTCAATCACTCCCTTGATCCTATGATGGATTACAAACTTGTGATTGACACCTCAATCACCCTAGCATGGCCATGCACTTCCATAATCCATTACATCGAGGGGCCCAAAGATATCTCTCCCGTAAGGAGGGGCAAATTCAATTTTGATGATTCACATCCCACTACATGTTTCATAGCAAATTCGAAGACTACTTTTATGACTACCAGTTACGGAGTAGTGTTTAGTAGTCCCAAAATAAGCTACTATGTATGTTGGGATCCATGATGATCTCAAGTCTAAGGACTCTACATAAACACTACTTGAGACTAACTGATGACACATGAAATCTCTGCAGTATCTCATGGCAGGTCTATCCAACATATGTTCACTAACATATGTCCATATTATCGATTTGGTATCTCCATACCATGATCCATGAGACATGATCATCAATCAATACATATGCTGATGTTAGAATCATATTTGTTCCTCATATGATATATGATCAGGGATCATTTAGAAATAGCAACATTTGACATTAAGAGTCTCATGAATAAGTCACGTACTCATTGATCAATAATGATGATGTCTATTTCAAGGAACCAATCAATACATTATAAACATAGCATGTGATATATATAACATCTCCATGTTGCCTCTAGGGCATACCACTAACAGTATCCCACTTGCACTAGAGTCAACCATGTAGGTATCTAATACCCATTGCCCTATGTTGACACCGAAAACCCGCTGGGGGCTGTCCGGCGTCTGGGTGACACGCGAAGGCCTGGGAGATCTGCTTAGCTCCAGTGCAGGTCCTAAAGTCTTGAGGTTCGCAGGCGTGCCAGTCAATTTGACCCTGTAATTGACAAGGAGAAGGGAATGTTAAATTCGTGAGCCAATCGGCTCGAAGCCGGCTTGGGCTCATCTCATCGGCCGATGGCCGATAAGCACTGTAGCACTTATACATCGGCTTAAAGCCAATGATGGCAGGAGCAACAGCATAATAATAAACAAGCATTGCGTTAGCCGATCATCGAAGGAATACTCAAAAACCGGCTACGGACTTGAGAAAATAAACAGGTAAAACGCGTAAGTAAATGAATCAGATAAATCCTAGCCGATCATAGTTTAGCGTTACTGGTATTGCCGTGAAAATGTGCCCGTGCCCGGGCCCTTGCTCCTATCGACTCCCGGGGTCTTCATCCGCTGTCCGGGCCCGTGCCCGGGTCTTACCTAAGCTCGTGCCCGGGATCTCGTCTGGGGTCGTGCCCGGGAACCTGCTTATACTTGCGCTTGGATCGGCAGAATAAACCCATCGGCTAGCTCTTAGCCGATCGTAACGATAATACAGGCAAGAATATGTGATAAGGCATGCAATAATATAAATGATAGATAAATGATGAGCCAGCCGACTACTGAACGGAACGAATATAGAATAAGACAATGAATAAATATAGTCGGCTTCAACAGATAACTCATCGGCTAAGCACTCCGATAACACCATCGCACAACGCCCATCGGCTCATCAAGAGTAAAGCTATTATTGTCAGTCTAGTAGATCGGACCCAACCGTTGCAGCACAGACCGACAATGATAGCGATACCTCAATGGGCCGATAGATATGATGCGACCGTGATGAAGATAACTTACTGGCTATACACCCCGATAAGACACCTGCGCATAAAGCATCGGCTTAGCAGGATCGGTTTATCGCTAGCAGTTTAGTAGGTCGGACCTAACCGATGCAGCACAAACAGATGATAGACCGCTCCCGGTAAGCCGATACGATCTATGAGGTCAAACTGAACTGATGCAGCCATAGATAAAGTAAATATATCGTGGTAAGCCGACTACCATAAACCGACTAGAATATCGGACCTAACCGAGGAAGTCCTAGCCGATAGGTAGCCGGGGTGACGAGACTTACCCTCTCGCAGGAGTTCGGACTTAACCGATGCAGCCCGGCTCGAGAAGCAGGTCCCGTCGAAAGGATGGCGATGCGCCGAAGTTTATTGATCTGTGTTATTGATACTTTACAAGGTGCCCGGGCGTACGTATTTATACCCCGAGTTACATGAGTCCTTATAGGACACGATACATGATTTCTTATCCAAAACACAAAACGCTAGCTAATCCTGACCGGACACGAGGTCAGGTTTCCTAACGATAAACACCTGCCTAATTAATAGGTATAGTAAATAACTGCCAAGTAACGGTCTTCACGGCTCCTTCCCGATTTCGGTCTTTTCTCCGTCTGTTGACTGTAATCCCTCCTTTGACCGAATCTAATATAGGGCCTTACCAAATTTTGGCGTTAACACATGCCCCCCAATTTCGGAGTTCTTCTATAGGACTTCGAAATTCTTTCATCTTTGGGCCTCCAGATTTCTCCCATACCGAGGTGGCCCAAGATAGCTTACTTGCCATAAATGTTTGAAATAGTGCCAACGGCCTCGATTCCCGCTCGGTCGTCATACCTCTATAAAAACGCTTCGTCTCCTTGCCTTTTTTATGCTTTCACATCACCAGAGCACCACCGCTTCATCTTCCAAATCCTCACCAAGCTCTAGCGAATCTAGACGATTCGTCGCAGCCTTTTTCTCCGGCCGTCGATCCCTGCAACTTCTCCCACACCCGCGATGGCATCGGCATCTGTAGTTCCTGAGGTAATCTTCTCACCCGATTATTTTCTCCCAATCTGCAATCTATACGAACCCGATCTGCTCCGTTTTTCATCTGTTCTTCGTCATGTTCTTGTTTACTGTAGCATCTTAGAGCCCAGATCTTGATTCCGACCGCCAATTACCCCAACTTTTTCTATCATGGCCCCATGGGCAGCGAAGATCCCACCGAGTTCATCAGTGCCGAAACCCAACGTATTCCCTTCAAGAACTCGGCCATGTTGGTCAGTGACTGGACCAACAGCTTCAGGTCATGGCCGAGCAGATTGCCCGGATGGAGAGATTGGTACATCAGAGTATCGGCTGTGAAGAGAACCCTTTGGGATGAATCACATATCGGCCACTGCATTAATCTCTCCCTGGCTGACATGGAAAGGAACGAGCCCCTACTTGCATCGGCCTCATACTACTGGTCCGATGCCCTCAATGCCTTCATGTTCGGGCATGGGCCGATGACCCCCACTCTGCTGGATGTGACCATGCTCACCTGCCTGGATACGACGAGCTACATCAACCCCTTCAAACTCCGGTTTAAGCCTGCTCATCAGCTTCAAACAAAAAACATCGGCGGCTGGTCCAGGTATATATCTCTCCACAACAAGGGAACTGGACCGGTTGATGATCGGGAACACGTCGCTTTTCTGAACTTGTGGTTGGAACGGTTCGTCTTTGGTGGTGCAACCCTTGGCCCGATGACCAATATGCAATGCCTGGCAGAGTGCTTGGCCGATAGGAAACAAATTCCGTTGGGGCACTATCTCCTTGGCGCCACCTACCAGCTACTTCATCAGGTGGCAGCTAAGCTATCGGCCGGCCAGCCCGTCGGCCACATTGGGGGCCCTTGGTGGTTTGTACAGCTCTGGCTCAATGTTTACACCTCCAAGGCCATCCTAGAAACTTCTCTTCTCAAGCAATCCTTCCCAGCTGATTACCCAGAAGATCAAGACCCTGTTTATCGCCGATGCATCTCTATGGGCGAAGCCGCATCCGCCCTTTCTGGCGGCAAGATAACCCCTGCTGAAGTTAGTCAGTGGTTCAAGGGATTTTATTATGGCTTCACCAGGGAGGCCACTCTTTGGTTTGCTTACAACGACGCATCATCATTCGAGATGCCTTCTAACTTTGATCCACTCAAAGCTCTGAATGATGATGAGTCTAAGGCCATATTCCTATCGGCTATCAGTCCTTGTCTGCTGCCAACTGGCTTTTCTCTGGGCCGAACTCAGCCATCGTATGAGTTCTATCATCCATCGGTCAGCTCCCGTCAATTTGGTCTCGGTCAACTCCCAATAGGCCTATTCTTCATTGATAAACTCCAGTTCTTCGTCCGATGGTGGTCAGAATGGAAAAAACACTTATTCAGCCTAGCGGCCACCTGCTACTGCTCTCGTCTTGACACTGAGTACGTCGAATCCGATGAAGAGGTAACACCCACAAGCTTTAACCATCATCTCCAATCATCTCTAACTCCTCTATTTTGCAGGCTGCTAGCGTCGAGCCCCCATCAACAAGCAACAGCGGTCGGCCGATCCTGTATCAACCTCCATCGGCTACTCCAAACTTAGGGCGTGATGCTCCATCTCCATCGGCTCTTCTCAAGGCGCCTCGGCCGATGGGACAAAAACGTAAGAAGTTAGCGCATCGCCCCTCCTCAAAGAAGCAGAAAATTGATGCTGATGTCGTCGCCCCGGCGTCGCCTTCTCCTCACACAACATCGGCTCCCTCATCTCCTCAGGTACGCGCCAAGTCTTATTATTATTATCACCCGCTCCCTTATTCATTTCACCTAGTTCTTGTTCAGCTCGCATCATCAGCTCCAAAACTTCAACCTCCTTCTGCCATCCCTCCAAGTACTGAGCCGATGGTTTCTCCAACTGCTCTCCCCTCAGCACCAAGTCCTTCGGTCGCCGATGATACCGTTCCTACTCCATCGGCTGACATTGGCCCCCTCGAAGAACAACCTACTCATCCCCCCGAAGCCGATGTCACTCGAGCTGCTGATGTCCTTCCTCAGGTAACCTTTTTATGTCCATACTCCGCTCTTAACTTTTCTACTGATTCCTTTACCGATGCCAATTTTGCAGTCCTTAGCCGATCTGTTCTCCTTTGACGTCGGCAAGTACCTAGAAGTAGAAGAATCCACAGCCACCAGCGCAACGACCAAACCGTCCTTCCTAGCCGACGTACGCGAATATCTGACGAGCATCCTCAGTCGGCTGGAAAACCCAATTGACGCGCTAGTGGAAGATTGCGGGCCAATCCGGGCAAGATTTGCAGAAATTGAGCACCATCTGCCCGAAGAACTTGTCGACGCGCTAACTCCCGCAGCATATCTGGAATCCCATAGATTTACACTCATCAAGCTTAGACAGCGCATAGCCAATCGCGCTGACCAACAGAAGACTACCGAAGACATCCAAGCCGATCGGCTATTAGCCCAAGCAGAGAAGAAAAAGCTTGATGACATGGCCGCTGCCCCCCAAGAGCTCCAACCTAAGTTAGACCAACTGAAGAAAAAGGAGGCCGATTTGCTGGCAGAACTTGAAAGAGTTCGTAAGGACCTTATAGCAACAGAATCCCAGCTAATCAGCCTACCGCAAGCCATCCAAGACCAAGAGGCCAAGGTTGCAGCGACAGTGCGTCAAGTCATTCATTGGCGCAAGAACCTGAAGACCATCCCGGGCTCCGATGAAGATGACATCCGTATTATCAATGAGATTGATCAGATCCGCCTGCGCGCAATTGAAGTGATCCAAAAATTCTTGTAAATCTTAAACCTTTGTAACTGACGATTTTCTGGAACATGCCAATCACCCTTCTGCTGTCATATAACCCGATCGACTCTGCTATTTATCCCTTTCAACCCTGATAATATTTTTGCTTGTCTAATCTAAAGGCGATATCGATTGATATCGGCTGTCTTTAGGTGATGTAAAAAAACATCGGCTTTCCGAATTGCTTAGAAATCGGCTGCACTTAAACCGATTCAAGAGTTAATCCAAACGCTGGGATAGTACTTCTTGAGATATTTTCCGTTAAGCGCTTTAGTAAACTCTGTCCCGTCAAGATCTTCTAATATATAGGCATTACCAGGCACACAGCGATTAATCCGATAGGGCCCCTCCCAATTAGGCGACCATTTTCCAAACTTATTATCTCTGGACCCGATCGGCAAAATCACCTTCCACACAAGATCTCCCTCGGCAAACGACTTATTCACCACCTTCTTGTTGTAATGTCGAGCTGCCTTAGCCTTATTTTCCTTGATCCTTTCCAACGCCCTCAACCGATTCTGAGCTAAATCTTCAAATTCATCTGTCATCAAGTTATAATAATCATCGGCTGTCAACTGATTCTGCAAAGAAATTCTCCTAGAGCCGATGTTAGTCTCCCATGGTAAAACTGCCTCATGTCCATATACTAACTGATACGGCGGCACCCGAGTAGATCCATGACATGCCATCCGATAGGCCCACAGTGAATCGGATAATGCAGTATGCCATCGCCGTGGCTGCTCATCAATTTTCCGCTTAATCAACTTGATCAAACTCTTGTTAGAAGCTTCTGCTTGTCCATTGGCTTGAGCATAATAAGGCGACGAATTTAATAGCTTGATTCCCATACTGGCAGCAAATTGTTGAAACTCATCAGACACAAAGATAGACCCCTGATCAGTAGTTATCGTCTGAGGAATCCCAAACCGATAAATAATATGCTCCTTTACAAACTCGATCGCTTCCTTGGACGTAACTTTCTTCAAAGGAACCGCCTCTACCCACTTGGTAAAATAATCCGTTGCCGCCAATATGAACTTATGCCCTTTACTCGATGGGGGAAAAACCTGGCCGATCATGTCAATTCTCCACCCTCTGAACGGCCACGGTTTGATGATAGGATTCATAGCCGATGCTGGTGCTCGCTGTATATTTCCAAATTTCTGACAATCTTGACACCCTTTATAATACCTAAAGCAATCCTCCAGCATTGTCGGCCAAAAATACCCTACTCTTCTCAGCAGCCACTTCATCTTATGAGCCGATTGATGAGTCCCACAGACGCCTTCATGCACCTCGCACATAACCACTTTGGCTTCTTCCAAACTCAGGCATCTAAGTAGAACTCCCTCAAAAGTCCGATAATACAACTCCCCATCAAGCAGCACATATTTAGTAGCTTTATACCGAATCTTCCTGGAAACCGATTGCGACGGATTTTGCAAGTAATCAACTAACTCCTGTCTCCAGTCATCGGCCTTGTTCTGGATATCAATATCGGCTATCTCAACTTCAACCTGTCTACTCAACCGATACCCTGAAGCCATCTGTGCAAGATCATTGGCTTCTAAATTCTGCTCCCTGGGAATATGATCTATTGATACTATCTTGAAATCTCTTAACAAATCCGTACACTCCTCATAATATGACCTCAAAACATCATCCCTACATTCATATTCTCCAGACAACTGTTTGACCACTAATAAAGAATCGCCAACTATCTCTATGACATCGGCTCCGATCTCCTTCAAGAGTTGAAGTCCTTTTAGCACCGCTTCGTACTCTGCCTGATTATTAGTCCGATAAGGCTTAATTGTAAAAGCAAACTCAAAACTTGCCCCCCGAGGCGATATGATAACTAAGCCGATACCAGACCCATGCTTGCAAACCGATCCATCGAAAAACAAAGTCCACGGGATCGGCTCTACATAGTCTTCGTGAGCCCCTCTGTGTTGCACAATAAAATCGGCCACTGCCTGTCCCTTAATCGCCTTAGCCGATTCATACTTCAAGTCGAACTCTGTCAAAGCAAAAACCCACTTGCCAACTCGCCCTTTCAAGACTGGAGCCGACAACATATATTTGACCACATCGGCCTGGCAAACTACTGTACACTCAGCCGATAGGATGTAATGCCTTAACTTTGTACACGAGAAATATAAACATAGGCATAATTTTTCCACCGCAGGATATCTCGTTTTAGCATCCAGAAGTCTTCTACTTAGATAAAATACAACTCGCTCTTTGCCTTCAAATTCTTGGATCAAAACAGAGCCGATGGACCTCTCATCGGCCGACAAGTATAACCTGAACGACACTCCTTTCTGCGGCGGAATCAAAATAGGCGGGGAACTAAAATAATTCTTGATCTCGTCAAACACCTTCTGCTGCACTGTCCCCCAGACAAATTCTTGATCGGCCTTCAACTTCAATAACGGCCTGAAAGACTCAATTCTCCCTGATAAATTTGATATAAATCTGTTGACGCCGAAAACCGCCGGGTGTGCCGAGAAGCTTGCTGACGATCTGGTTCGGCGCCTGGTGACACGCGAAGGCCTGGGAGATCTGCTTAGCTCCAGTGCAGGTCCTAAAATATTTGAGGTTCGCGGGCGTGCCAGTCAATTTGACCCAGCAATTGACAAGGAGATGAGGAAATTAGATTACTGATCCAATCGGCCAGCAAGCCGATACGGATTCCTTCCAGCCGATGCCGCTATGCTCGTGCCCGGGCCTCTGCCTGTACTCGTGCCCGGGTCTCGTGCTCGCGTCCGGGTCCTTGTTGGTCCTCGTGCCCGGATCGGCAGCAATTGCGCAATCGGCTATCGGCCGATACGGGCTGATATAGACTCCTCGTAGCCGATAGCCGATGGCACCTGTGTATCGGCTGGGAAACCGATAGCGCTATGAGCAAATAGACAAGATGTCAGTATAACATGTGCATCGGCTAGAAGCCGATGATAAAATAGATATACAGGATAGTAAGCCAGCCGACTGCTGAGAAAGCACATATGCATCGGCTAGAAAAACCGATGATAATATAGATGACCAAAACAGTAAAGATAATACAGCCGGCTTTATAAAAAGATAACCTATCGGCTAAGCACTCCGATAGAACGCCGCATATACGCCGATCGGCTCGGCAAGGATAAATCTATTATTATCGATCTAGTAGTTCAAACCTAGCTGATGCAGCACAGATCGATAATAGTAAAGGAACCTCATCGCGCCGATAAACTTAATGCAACTGTGATGAAAATAACTTACTGGCTATACATTCCGATAAGACGCTTGCACAAAGGCTATCAGCCTAACAGGAATAATTTATCGCTAGAAGTTTAGTAGGTCGGACCCAACCGATGCAGCACAAACTGATGATAAACTACCCCCGATAAACTGATAAAAACTATGCACGCGTGATGTGATATACCTGACCAGCCTAAGAGGTCGGACCAAACCGATGCAGCCGTAGACAGATCCGATACACCGTGGTAAGCCGACTACCATAGACCGACTAGAATATCGGACCTAACCGAGAAAGTCCTAGCCGATTGGTAGTCGGGGTAACGAGACTTACCCTCTCGCAGGAGTTCGGACCTAACCGATGCAGCCCCGCTCGAGAAGCAAGAACCCGTTGGTAAAGGGTGGCGATGCGCCGAATTTGATTGATCGAGAGATAGTTTACAAGGTACCCGGGCATACGTATATATACCCCGAGTTGGTACAGTCCTAATAGGACACGAAACAGAAGTTTCCTAATTATAAAAGGAAAAACTAACAAACCCCGATCAGATACGAGATCAGGTTTCCTAAAAATTATCAAAACTACCTAATTAGTAGATAAGGTAATTGACTGCCATGTCGTGGTCCTCACGATTCCTTCCTGAATCTGGCTTCTTCTGATTAGCTTCCAACGGCTGATATATCTTCTTTCCTTAACCAAATCCAATGTGAACCGTGCCAAATTTTGGCGTTAACACATGCCCCCCAATTTCGGAGTTTGTTATCAAACTTCGAAATTCTTCTTCTGTTTGGGCCTCATCATTCCTTCCTGGCCTCTTGAAATCGGCTTTCATGAGCCGATACCTTTTGTACTAGGTGTGCTAGGCTCTTGAAGTCTTCTGATGAAAATATTTCCTTGATCGGAGCCATCAAACCTTGGAATGCTAACTCGGCCAGTTGTGCATCGTCCAGACTTAAACTATAACATCGGCTTCTAACATCACGAAACCGCTGGATATATTCTGAGACTGATTCCTCTGGCTTCTGTATTACCGATGTTAAGTCTATCAAACTCATCTCCTGACTCCCCATAAAGAAATACTTGTGGAATTGCTTTTCCAGATCGGCCCAACCTCGAACTGAGTTAGGTGGCAATGAAGAAAACCATGTAAAGGCCGATCCGGATAATGATAACGGGAAGAGTCTAACCCTCAAAGCTTCTACAGCCGATGCCTCTCCACATTGAGCCAAAAATCGGCTGACATGTTCCACTGTAGATATATCATCTTGCCCTGAGAATTTGGAGAAGTCTGGTACTCTGTATCGGCGCGGCAACGGAGCTCTATCAAACCAATCTGGATATGGAGGCCGATATATAAATGTTTCCTTCTTCGGTCTTAGACCGAATTGCTCTCTCATCACCTCTATGATTCTTGCTGATAAATCTTCTTCTCTTGGATCTTCGTCGTGATAACGCAGAGGTGGAGTTTGTAGCCGATTCTGATTCTGATATTCCCTCTGATAATTGTACTCAGGAACAGCTTCTGAATAACTCTGTTGATGCCCCCATAGTACGCAGTTTGATATCCTTGAGGAATCCCATCTTGTTGCCCCCCGGGTATTTGAATCGGCTCTACTGCCTTCTTGATCAAGCTCTGTAATGTGTTCACCAATACCCCAGATTGATCAGTCAACGCATGATGAACTGCTTCATTAAACATGTCTTGGATCGGCTTCTGTGAACTCGTAGGCGATATATGGCTCGATTCGTCAATAAAAACAGGTTTTGGAAATTGCGACTTCTGAATCGGCCCTTGATCTGTCATACCGAAGGATTCTAGACAAAGCTTCCGAAAATCTTCGATGTTCTGCTCCATTTGTTGTCTCTGTTCTTCGGTCAAGTCTTCCATTGTGACTGGGATTATGTTGTCTGTGCTAACCTCTTTTCCAGCCATGTTGAAGTTCTGAGTCCCACCGAGTCAAAAACGTGTTGATTCAGCCAATAGGATATACTGTGATAATATGAAGATCGGGTCCCACCGGGCGTGCCAAAAACGTGTTGACGCCGAAAACCGCCGGGTGTGCCGAGAAGCTTGCTGACGATCTGGTTCGGCGCCTGGTGACACGCGAAGGCCTGGGAGATCTGCTTAGCTCCAGTGCAGGTCCTAAAATATTTGAGGTTCGCGGGCGTGCCAGTCAATTTGACCCAGCAATTGACAAGGAGATGAGGAAATTAGATTACTGATCCAATCGGCCAGCAAGCCGATACGGATTCCTTCCAGCCGATGCCGCTATGCTCGTGCCCGGGCCTCTGCCTGTACTCGTGCCCGGGTCTCGTGCTCGCGTCCGGGTCCTTGTTGGTCCTCGTGCCCGGATCGGCAGCAATTGCGCAATCGGCTATCGGCCGATACGGGCTGATATAGACTCCTCGTAGCCGATAGCCGATGGCACCTGTGTATCGGCTGGGAAACCGATAGCGCTATGAGCAAATAGACAAGATGTCAGTATAACATGTGCATCGGCTAGAAGCCGATGATAAAATAGATATACAGGATAGTAAGCCAGCCGACTGCTGAGAAAGCACATATGCATCGGCTAGAAAAACCGATGATAATATAGATGACCAAAACAGTAAAGATAATACAGCCGGCTTTATAAAAAGATAACCTATCGGCTAAGCACTCCGATAGAACGTCGCATATACGCCGATCGGCTCGGCAAGGATAAATCTATTATTATCGATCTAGTAGTTCAAACCTAACTGATGCAGCACAGATCGATAATAGTAAAGGAACCTCATCGCGCCGATAAACTTAATGCAACTGTGATGAAAATAACTTACTGGCTATACATTCCGATAAGACGCTTGCACAAAGGCTATCAGCCTAACAGGAATAATTTATCGCTAGAAGTTTAGTAGGTCGGACCCAACCGATGCAGCACAAACTGATGATAAACTACCCCCGATAAACTGATAAAAACTATGCACGCGTGATGTGATATACCTGACCAGCCTAAGAGGTCGGACCAAACCGATGCAGCCGTAGACAGATCCGATACACCGTGGTAAGCCGACTACCATAGACCGACTAGAATATCGGACCTAACCGAGAAAGTCCTAGCCGATTGGTAGTCGGGGTAACGAGACTTACCCTGTCGCAGGAGTTCGGACCTAACCGATGCAGCCCCGCTCGAGAAGCAAGAACCCGTTGGTAAAGGGTGGCGATGCGCCGAATTTGATTGATCGAGAGATAGTTTACAAGGTACCCGGGCATACGTATATATACCCCGAGTTGGTACAGTCCTAATAGGACACGAAACAGAAGTTTCCTAATTATAAAAGGAAAAACTAACAAACCCCGATCAGATACGAGATCAGGTTTCCTAAAAATTATCAAAACTACCTAATTAGTAGATAAGGTAATTGACTGCCATGTCGTGGTCCTCACGATTCCTTCCTGAATCTGGCTTCTTCTGATTAGCTTCCAACGGCTGATATATCTTCTTTCCTTAACCAAATCCAATGTGAACCGTGCCAAATTTTGGCGTTAACAAAATCTTCTCACAAAATTAATCTTGCCGATCAATGATTGCAACTCTGTCTTATTGCTTGGTGGCACTGTAGTCTTAATGGCTCTGATACTTCGCTGACTAACTTCAATCCCTCGCTCATGAACCATAAAACCCAAAAATTGCCCAGCCGATACACCAAAAGCGCACTTATTGGGATTCATTCTTAGTCCGTATTTCTTGGCTCTCTCCAGCACTTTTTGTAGATCGGCTATATGGCTTTCCTCACTTTTAGACTTGACCACCACATCATCAATATAAATTTCAACCAATAAGCCGATGAGATCATGAAATATATAATTCATCGCTCTTTGATAAGTCGCACCGGCACTTTTCAATCCAAACGTCATTACTACCCACTCATACAAGCCGATAGCTCCTGGACACCGAAACACAGTCTTATGTATATCTTCTTCAGCCATAAAGATCTGATTATACCCCGCATTGCCGTCCATGAAGCTGATAATCTTGTGACCTGAGGCTGCATCCACCAACAAATCCGCTATCGGCATTGGGTATTCATCCTTAGGGGTAGCTTTACTTAGATCCCGGAAATCAATACATATCCTCAATTTTCCATTTTTCTTCTCCACCGGGACGATATTAGAAACCCACTCAGCATATCGGCATGGTCTTATAAACTTGGCATCGTACAACCTTGTGATTTCCGCCTTGATCGGCTCATATAATTCTGCCTTGAATCTCCTTGGAGCTGCTTGAATGGGCCGATATCCTGGCTTAATAGGCAGCCGATGTTCAACACAATCGATCGCTTAATCCTGGCATCTCATGGTACTCCCAGGCGAAACAATCCTGATACTCTTTCAACAATGCTATCAATTCCTCTCGTAGCTCAGGACTTAATTTTTTGCTTATGTACGTCGGCCTTGGCTCATTTCCTGGTCCTATATCAATCTCTTCCAAATCATCAGCCGACGTAAATCCTTGCCCCAGTTTCCCCTCGAAGTCTTCAATAGATCCCATCAGAGTAACAATTCGGAGCCGACTTGCTGGATCGGCTGTATCCCCTGGCTAGTGACCTCGAGGTAATCTCCTTCCCATACTTTTCCGGATAAGCAGTCAACACCATCAGCTTCCCAGACTGGTAGATCGGTCATGGCAATATTGGTCGACCGATCTGCTAGCACCACCTCGACTTGATCTCCCTGCCACTGTATCAAACATTGATGCATCGTCGAGGGCACACAGCAGTTCGCATGAATCCAGTCCCTGCCGAGAAGCAAACTATACGACCCCTTCCCGTCAATGACGAAAAACGTGGTGGGTAATGTCTTATTCCCTACTGTCAACTCCACGTTCAACACACCTTTAGCTTCTGATGAACTCCCACCGAAGTCTTTTAGCACCATATTTGTCTTAATCAGATCCTCGGCAGTCTTCCCCAACTTCCGGAATGTGGCATGAGGCATGAGATTAACCGCGGCTCCTCCATCAACCAACATCTTTGTCATCGGCTTCCCATTTAGTAACCCTTGATGTATAACGGCTTCAGGTGCCGATGCTCTGACTCCTCAGGTTTATCAAATATGGCCTGATCAGATTGTAACGTCAGTTGAGCGAAAACCTCCTCATCATCTTCTTCATCTAATGAAAACGCTTTATATTCCCGAGGCAAAAAGAACACCATATTTACCGGTGCTGATGCGTCCCCATCATCCTTCTTCTTCACTGCCAAACTTGCTTAGTCTTTTTGGGACGATGACCAACTTCCTCTTGGTCCTGGCGTTGCTCTTCCTGTTGCTCTCGGTGTCGTAAACGCTGTGCCCTCCTCTTCTGATTTTTCGTGAATATTCCGCTAGGGCACCATTGAGGGTTCTGAACATGTTTCTCACGTACTTCCTCTTCATCCTCTTCAAAGAACTCTTCATGGATCGGCCCTAATCGGCTATGAACCGATGCTTTTTTCCCAAGCGACCGATCCCGCGAAAATTCCTGCTGGCGATCATGCCGATTCCCTGCAGTGCTGCACTCGGGGCAATTTCCAGCTGATGGCAGTCTCATTCCTTGATCCCAGCAGAATCGGAAGAACGGGCAATCCCAATGCGGATTATATTTCTCCGGCTCATCCCTCTGTTCCTCATATCTTGAATATCTTTCTATCATGTCCGATGAAGTAACCCTTGATTTATACTTTTGATGTCTTGCTCCATCGGCCTGATCTTTTGATGATGATCCCGCGTAAACCATGTTCACGGGGAACGGGTGCCCATCAATCTTCATCGGCTTCTTGTCTTCAAACTTGATTCTGCCTTGTTCGACAGCCGACTGAATTTGTTGCCGAAAAACCTTGCACTCGTTAGTATGATGCGACATAGTGTTGTGCCACTTGCAATACCTTCTTTTCTTCAGTTCTTCGGCTGATGGGATCACGTGATTTGGCGGCAATTGTATCTGTTTCTCTTGTAACAGCAAGTCAAAGATTTTATCGGCCTTACTAATATCAAAATCATACCGCTCTTCCTTGCCGATATCTTTGACCCATGGGCACGATACTAATCTCTTGTTCCTGGTCCACTCCGCCAATCCAACCTCAGCATCGGATTCCTCGTTATCCGAGTCCGATGAGTAAACTTGCATCTGAGCAACTCGTCTTTGAAATTTTTCCTTTTTTGCTTCCTAAAATCGGCTTTCATGAGCCGATACCCTCTATACCAGATGCGCCAAGGATTAGAACTCTTGGGATGAAAATCTCTCTCTGATCGGCGCCAAGAGTCCCTGGAAAGCCAAATCGGCCAGCTGCCCATCGCTTAAGTTCAGACTATAACATCGGTTTTTAACCTCCCGAAATCGCTGAATATATTCCGGCACTGTTTCATCTGTTCGCTGCCTAACCGAAGTCAAATTTGTCAGCTTCATCTCATGGATTCCAACAAAGAAGTACTTGTGAAACTGCTTCTCTAGATCGGCCCACCCCCGAACCGAATTCGGTGGTAACGAAGAGAACCATGCGAAGGCCGATCCTGATAAGGACAAGGGGAAAAATCTGACTCTTAATGCTTCCTCCGCCGATGCTCTCCGCACTGTGCCAGGAACCGGCTAACATGTTCCACAGTAGATGTATTATCTTGCCCTGAGAACTTAGAAAAATCCAGGACCCTGTATCGGTGTGGTAACGGGACCCTGTCAAACCACTCGGGGTATGGATGCCGATACATAAACGTCCGTTCTCTGGGCTTCATCCCAAATTGTTCCCTCATTATTTCCTCAACTCGTACCGATAAGTCTTCTTCTCTCGGATTCTCCTGTTGACACTGTTGATACTGTATCGATGGAGTTGGTTGTCGATTCTGTCTATGATACTCCCTCTGGTAAGTACCTGGATCGGCCCCCCCTCCTGGATAGTTCTGTTGATATCCCCCATAATAAATAGATCGGGTGATATCCAGGAGGAATATCCTGTTGCCCCCCAGCCTGGTTTTGTGCGAACAAGTGTTCTGGTATATCTCTACTGATGTTGTAACTAGCTTGATTTGGCTCCATCTTTGGCGGGAGAAAAACAGGACCCCGAGTTGGTTCTTGGGCAATCGATCCATCAACAGTCTTTTTGATGAGGTTATGCAATGTGTTTACCAAGACTCCCGACTGATTAACGAGCGCGTGGTGAACAGCCTCATTGACCATCTCCTGCAAAGGCTTGATTGGTGGGCTCTCGGGTTGTGTGCGGCTCGATTCTCCTACCAGTACCGGTTTCGGAAACTGGGACTTCTGAATCGGCCCTTGCCTTGTCATACTGAAGGATTCTAAGCACATCTTCTGAAAGTTGGCCATAGTTTGCTCAATCTGCTGCTTCTGCTCTTCTGTTAAATCCTCCATGCTGACTGGAATTACGTTGTCTGTCCTGATCTCTTTCCCAGCCATGTTGTAGGTCTGACTATCAAAACTTTGCGTTGAAACTTTGGGTTGAAACTTCGTGTCCCACCAGGCGTGCCAAAAGCGTGTTGACACCGAAAACCCGCAGGGGGCTGTCCGGCGTCTGGGTGACACGCGAAGGCCTGGGAGATCTGCTTAGCTCTAGTGCAGGTCCTAAAGTCTTGAGGTTCGCAGGCGTGCCAGTCAATTTGACCTTGTAATTGACAAGGAGAAGGGAATGTTAAATTCGTGAGCCAATCGGCTCGAAGCCAGCTTGGGCTCATCTCATCGGCCGATGGCCGATAAGCACTGTAGCACTTATACATCGGCTTAAAGCCAATGATGGCAGGAGCAACACCATAATAATAAACAAGCATTGCGTTAGCCGATCATCGAAGGAATACTCAAAAACCGGCTACGGACTTGAGAAAATAAACAGGTAAAACGCGTAAGTAAATGAATCAGATAAATCCTAGCCGATCATAGTTTAGCGTTACTGGTATTGCCGTGAAAATGTGCCCGTGCCCGGGCCCTTGCTCCTATCGACTCCCGGGGTCTTCATCCGCTGTCCGGGCCCGTGCTCGGGTCTTACCTAAGCTCGTGCCCGGGATCTCGTCTAGGGTCGTGCCCGGGAACCTGCTTATACTTGCGCTTGGATCGGCAGAATAAACCCATCGGCTAGCTCTTAGCCGATCGTAACGATAATACAGGCAAGAATATGTGATAAGGCATGCAATAATATAAATGATAGATAAATGATGAGCTAGCCGACTACTGAACGGAATGAATATAGAATAAGACAATGAATAAATATAGTCGGCTTCAATAGATAACTCATCGGCTAAGCACTCCGATAACACCATCGCACAACGCCCATCGGCTCATCAAGAGTAAAGCTATTATTGTCAGTCTAGTAGATCGGACCTAACCGTTGCAGCACAGACCGACAATGATAGCGATACCTCAATGGACCGATAGATATGATGCGACCGTGATGAAGATAACTTACCGGCTATACACCCCGATAAGACGCCTACGCATAAAGCATCGGCTTAGCAGGATCGGTTTATCGCTAGCAGTTTAGTAGGTCGGACCTAACCGATGCAGCATAAACTGATGATAGACCGCTCCCAGTAAGCCGATACGATCTACGCATGCGTGATGTGATATACCTAATCAATCTATGAGGTCAAACTGAACTGATGCAGCCATAGATAAAGTAAATATATCGTGGTAAGCTGACTACCATAAACCGACTAGAATATCGGACCTAACCGAGGAAGTCCTAGCCGATAGGTAGCCGGGGTGAGGAGACTTACCCTCTCGCAGGAGTTCGGACTTAACCGATGCAGCCCGGCTCGAGAAGCAGGATCCCGTCGAAAGGATGGCGATGCGCCGAAGTTTATTGATCTGTGTTATTGATACTTTACAAGGTGCCCGGGCGTACATATTTATACCCCGAGTTACATGAGTCCTTATAGGACACGATACATGATTTCTTATCCAAAACACAAAACGCTAGCTAATCCTGACCGGACACGAGGTCACGTTTCCTAACGATAAACACCTGCCTAATTAATAGGTATAGTAAATAACTGCCAAGTAACGGTCTTCACGGCTCCTTCCCGATTTCGGTCTTTTCTCCGTCTGTTGACTGTAATCCCTCCTTTGACCGAATCTGATATAGGGCCTTACCAAATTTTGGCGTTAACACCCTAATGTGAGCCTCATGCTTTGGCTAGGGAAGCAGCTTTGTCAACGGATCTGCAATGTTTAAATCTGTTTGTACTTTGCATATCTTTACATAGCCTCTCTCCACTATCTCGCGGATGAGATGAAAACGCCATAAAATGTGCTTGGACTTTTGGTGAGATCTAGGCTCCTTGGCTTGCGCAATGGCCCCACTATTATCACAGTAGAGGTCCATTGGACTGAAGGCACTAGTCATCACACCAAGCTCGGAAACAAATTTCTTGATCCAAACATCTTCTTTAGCAGCTTTAGAAGCTGCAATGTACTCTGCTTCCGTTGTAGAATCAGCAACCGTCTCCTACTTGGAACTCTTCCAGCTCACCGCACCGCCATTTAGGTAGAACACAAATCCAGATTGCGATATGAAATCGTCTTTGTCAGTTTGGAAGCTAGCATCAGTGTAACCATCTACAACGAGCTCTTCTTCACCTCCATAGGCAAGGAACACATCTTTAGTCCTTCTCAAGTACTTCAAGATGTTCTTTATAGCAATCCAGTGACCTTCACCTGGATCTGATTGGTATCTACTCGTAGCACTTAAGGCATACGAGACATCTGGACGTGTACAAAGCATGGCATACATAATGGACCCAATGGCCAAAGCATATGGGATCGCATTCATCTTATCCCACTCATCAGGTGTACTAGGACACTGACTCTTGCTAAGATTTATACCATGTGACATAGGTAGGAAACCTTTCTTAGAGTCCTGCATGTTGAACCTTTTCAACACCTTGTCAATATATGTATCTTGACATAATCCAATTAGCCTTCTTGATCTATCTCTATAGATCTTGATGCCCAGAATGTATGCCGTCTCTCCTAAGTCTTTCATAGAGAAACTATTTTTCAATGAAGACTTAACAGATTCGAGCATAGGAATGTCATTTCCGATCAGTAATATGTCGTCCACATATAAGATTAGAAATGCAACTGCGCTCCCACTAGCCTTTTTATAAACACAAGGCTCTTCTTCAATCTTGATGAAACCAAACCCTTTGATCACTTCATCAAAATGAATATTCCAACTCCGAGACGCCTGCTTTAATCCATAAATGGATCTTTGCAGCTTACATATCTTTCTAGCTGATTGTGGATCGACAAAACTCGTGGGCTGTGTCATGTACACATCCTCACTCAGATTTCCATTAAGGAAAGCTGTTTTGACATCCATTTGCCATATCTCATAGTCGAAATATGCAGCAATCGCTAGAATGATCAGAATAGACTTTAGCATTGCGATGGGCGAAAAAGTTTCATCATAATCAACACCTTGAATCCATTTGAAACCTTTGGCCACCAATCGTACCTTATAGATGTGAACATTTCCATCCATGTCTATCTTTTTCTTGAAAACCCATTTGCACTCAATGGTTTTAACACCATCAGGTGGATCAACCAAGTTCCAAACTTGATTAATATGCATGGATTCAATTTCGGATCTCATGGATTCAAGCCATTTCTCAAAGTCTGGTCCCACCATCGCTTCTTCATAGGTCTTAGGCTCATGGTTGTCTAACAACAATATGTCCCTTTGTTGAGTAGTCAAGAACATGTACCTCTCAGGTGCACGACATGACCTCTCTGACCTACGTGGTGCCGGTGTGTCTACAACGGGTGCTTCAACACTTTGTTCATCCTGCTATGGTTCTATAGGAGCTAAAACATTTTCAGGTGTTTCTCGAATTTCTTCGAGTTGCACCATTCTCCCACTATCACTTCTTGAGAGAAACTCTTTCTCTAAGAAGACACCATGTCGGGCGACAAACACTTTGCCTTCATGTTGATTATAGAAGTAATATCCTTTTGTTTCCTTAGGATATCCGAGAAAGAAGCATTTATCAGACTTAGGAGTGAGCTTATCAGATTGCAAACGTTTTACATAAGCCTTACATCCCCAAATCTTAAGGAAAGACAAGCTAGGACGTTGTCCTATCCACATCTCATATGGTGTCTTTTCTACTGACTTTGATGGAACTCTGTTTAGTGTGAACGCGGCTGTTTCAAGAGCGTATCCCCAAAAGGACAATGGAAGATCACTTTGGCTCATCATGGATCGCACCATATCTAATAAGGTGCGATTTCTCCGTTCAGATACCCCATTCCACTGAGGTGTCCCTGGTGGAGTCAACTGTGGAACAATTCCACAATCCTTCAGATGATTGCCAAACTCGTGGCTCAAATACTCGCATCCATGTTCAGATCGTAGAAACTTGATTGTTTTACCTAAATGATTTTGTACTTCATTTTGGAATTCCTTGAACTTTTCAAAGGATTCAGACTTATGTTTCATTAGGTACACATACCCATATCTACTGAAGTCATCAGCAAAAGTTATGAAGTACCCAAAACCACCTCTGGTTATTGAGCTCGTTGGTCCACATACATCAGTATGTACGAGTGCCAATAAGTCACTTGCCCTTTCACCTTGACCGGTGAAAGGTGACCTTGTCATCTTGCCAAGTAAACAAGATTCACATGTCTCAAATGATTCAAAATCAAATGAGTGTAGAAGACCATCTCTATGGAGCCTCTCTATGCGTTTCTCATTTATGTGACCCAAGCGACAATGCCTCTTTGTATTAATGTTATAGACTGTTGCCCCTTCAAGATTTAGAACATATAACCCATTCACAAGAGGAGTATGACAATAGAACATATCTTTGAAATAAAGACAATATCCATTGTCCACAGATCTAAAGTCATAACCTTCTGCTTGCAAATATGAAGCAGAAATAACGTTCTTGGAAAGAGATGGAACACAATAATAATTATTCAATTCCAAAACTAATCCTGAAGGTAAAGATAATGGCATGGTACCAACCGCCACCGCAGCAACTCTTGCTCCATTGCCAATGCGAAGATCCACTTCGCTCCTTCTCAAACTTCTACTTCTTGTTAGCCCCTGCAACGATTTGCATATGTGAGCAACTGACCTGGTATCAAATACCCAAAAATCAGTAGATGAAGTAGCAAGATTGATCTCTATAACACTTATACCTGAAGTGGAAGTCGCACTTCCCTTCTTCTTGAGATCCTCCAAGTACTTTGGGCAGTTCCTCTTCCAATGTCCTGATTCCTTGCAGTAAAAGCAAACTGCATCAGGAGCAGCGCCCTTCTTGTCTTGCTTGGCCTTGGATCTGCTCGCGATCTCATCGGGAGTTAACTTTCTCTTGACCGCGCATTTCTTAACATTGGGCTTGCCCTTGCCTTTCTGCATCATCATCACATGACTGGTGCTTTTCTTAATGGTTTCCTCGGCAGTTTTAAGCATCCCATGCAACTCAGCCAAGGTCTTGTCCATGTTGTTCATGTGATAGTTCAGTATGAATGGCTCAAAACTCGGAGGGAGCGACTGGAGAATCACATCAGCAGCCAACTCTTGGCTAAGGGGAAAACCAAGCTTTTCCAGACTCTCAATGTAGCCAATCATCTTAATCACATGAGGGCTGACGGGATTCCCTTCCGCAAGCCTGCACGCAAACAAGGACTTTGAAGTGTTGAACCTCTCAGCCCTCGCTTGGTTCTCAAACATACCACGCAACCCCATAATGATATTGTAAGCATTTGTGTTCTCATATTGCTTCTGAAGCTCAGAGGACATTGTGGCAAGCATGAGACAGCTCACATCAAGGGAATCGTTCATGTGCTTCTCATAAGCTCTCCGTGCAGCCACAAAAGCATTTGTAGGCAAGTTCTCAGGAAAAGGAGTCTCAAGGACATACTACTTGCGCTCTTGCTTGAGAACAATTCTCAAGTTGCGATACCAATCCATAAAGTTCGTTCCATTGAGTTTTTCTTTCTCAAGAATAGATCGCAAATTAAAAGAACTAGATGCTGCGTTAGCTGACATGATCTACAACATAAGAATATGCAAAGTTTAGCACTATGTTTATGTTCATCTTTTATTAAACTATTTAACAAAAGACTCCCACTATGTGTTTTGCAACAAAACTCCCTCTAAGTTACATAGTGGGTCAAGATCCTCATTTCACTAGTTCCTAGTGAGCTTTGGCATCACGGTTAGAAAACTGGGGACATGGGTAAGCAACACCTTGCTGATCACATCCCTATGTGACTCTTGCTTGTTGGGTGGCATCACTATGCCCCGGCCCCAACCTGTGCCCCATGATCCAAAACTGTTTTGATGACCTTGTTAAGTAAACCAAATGCTTCCGCATGTAGATGTCCGACATCTACCCCAAATAATGATGACAACCAACTGCATCCTACTTTGGTAGGCCTACAATCTTTTGGTGCAACATATGGAAGGGCATAAACACCTAATTTTTATTATGAGGGACTCTATCCTACCATAGCAACATATCACACATATAATTGCATAAGAGTAAGATAGAATTAGTATGGCCCAAAAGGATGGTGATCCCCATCTCCATGTACATGTAGATGATCTTCATCCTCCACATCTCTTCTTTGGGTCATCATGCTTGAAAATTTGTAACCTCAAGTCTAGGCTACTACCTATAATAGCTAGCAATTGAAGATTACAAGGATGGATTCAAGCACTAAGGTCGACACGCAGGTCGTTAAATACAATTAAGACAGCTAACAAAAACTAAAAAATCATGACACGCAGGTCATGAACGAATGTTACATGCATCATATACATCTCATACATTCCAAATAAGCTATAGGGCCATACTAATTCACATCATTCCCTGCAAAAACAAGTTAGGCGTAGAATCGCATTCTACCTAACGATGTGAACCTATGACGCTATACAAGAGGGGTTCGCAGGGTTTGCATGGCGGTCCCGCTATGAAATTCACAGATCCAATCTATGAAATCGCTGTGGAAAAACTATTCGGCATAACCTCTTTATGCCGATCCGAGACAATCTCCAGGACTTTAGTTTTCCACTGGCCTAGGGCTATCAGATCCATAACCTATTAGCATTCGGCATAACCACCTTATGCCGATCCAAGACAATCTCCAGGGCGCTAATAGTGTTACCACTGTCCCAGGGCTATGAAATCCATAACCTACTAGCATTCGGCATAACCACCTTATGCCGATCTGAGACAATCTCCAGGGCGCTAGTTGTCTTATGATCTGCGCCTCATCTATCCCTATTCATAACCTACTAGCATTCGGCATAACCTACCTTATGCCGATCCGAGACAATCTCCAGGGCGCTAATAGTGTTATGATCCGCACTTCATCTAACCCCTATTCACGGATTGATCTTATCAACCCGTGCCTTCATTGATCCATCACATGAACCGACTAATCTAGACTGCAATAGATCTAATCTACTACTCCCGCATATCAACATATGGGATGATCTAGATCACAAACTACGCAAGGTGGCTCTGATACCACTGAAGGAGTACGCGTAGGCTACGATAGCAGAAAACAAAAATTTCTACCGCACACACCAGGACATCATGCGAGAGAGGATCATGGATCGTTACCACTAGACGCGCAGTGCAGCGGAAGAAGGGTTGGAGAAGCCGATCCAACCACGCATGTGTCGAGATAGTAGTGGAAGTAGTCGATCTCCGACCGATCAATGCCGCAACAAGCAGCGCCTCTACCGGTATCCACACGTCCGGGGTTGGAACGCCGATCGCGAGTGTACTAGCACTCGTGAGCGGCTAGGGTTTGGCTTGGGAGGTGGCGGCTAAGGTTTAGCTCGAGGTTAATAGAAAAATGTGTATCTCCTCAGCCCCTCGCCTCCCTATATATAGACCTCCTCACTTGGGCCTCGTGGACCGAGGCCCAGTAAGAGTCTACTCGGATCTCTATCCAAATCGAGCCAATATTCAAATCACATTCGAATAAGTGTTCCAACCCATTCAGTGTGCGACCCTATAAGTTCACGTATATTTTGTCGCGACCCAGAAACACCTTTCTTGTCACCCTGTTAATAGCAGCCTCTAGCAAGGCATATTAACCCTAAAATATACGTAAAGATCATATCGCTGAACCTATAATGTCCACATGTACAAATCCCTTTGCCTCACGACATTGATTGAGCTCAAGGCGAGACTTGTGTCATCCTCTTAATAGCTCAATCACTCTCTCGATCCTGTGATGGATTACAAACTTGTGATTGACACCTCAATCACCCTAGCATGGCCGTGCACTTCCATAATCCATTACATCGAGGGGCCTAGAGATATCTCTCCCGTAAGGAGGGGCAAATTCTATCTTGATCATTCACATCCCACTACATGTTTCATAGCAAACCCGAAGACTACTTTTATGACTACCCAGTTACGGAGTAGTGTTTGGTAGTCCCAAAATAAGCTACTACGTTTGTTGGGAACCTTGATGATCTCAAGTCTAAGGACTCTACATAAACACTACTTGAGACTAACTGATGACATATGAAATCTCTGCAGTATCTCATGGCGGGTCTATCCAACATATGTTCACTAACATATGTCCATATTATCGATTTGGTATCTCCATACCATGATCCATGAGACATGATCATCAATCAATACATATGCTGATGTTAGAATCATATTTGTTCCTCATATGATATATGATCAGGGATCATTTAGAAATAGCAACATTTGATATTAAGAGTTTCATGAATAAGTCACGTACTCATTGATCAATAATGATGATGTCTATTTCAAGGAACCAATCAATACATTATAAACATAGCATGTGATATATATAATATCTCGATGTTGCCTCTAGGGCATATCACTAACACTATCTTGGTCTCTTCAACTTCAATTCGCTATGGAGTCACAACATAACCAAGAAAAGAAACTCGTTCCATGCAAAAAGTGCACTTCGCGAGGTTATTGAACAAACATGCATCTCTCAAAGCATTTAAAACAGCACGTAAATGTTCCTTATGTTCATCTAAAGACTTGCTGTAAATAAGTATATCATCAAAGTAAACCACCATAAATCTACCAATGAAAGTGTGTAAAACATCATTCATGAGTCGCATAAAAGTACTAGGAGCATTAGTCAAACCAAAAGGCATTACTAACCACTCATACAAATCAAATTTAGTTTTAAACGCGGTCTTCCTTTCATCACCCAATTTCATTCCAATTTGGTGGTATCCACTACGCAAGTCTACTTTAGAGAACACAACAGAGCCACTTAATTCATCAAGCATATCATCTAACCTAGGAATAGGATGACGATATCTAATAGTTATGTTGTTAATGGCTCTACAATCCACACACATGCGCCATGACCCATCTTTCTTAGGCACCATAATAACAGGAATAGCACAAGGACTAAGACTCTCACGTACATACCCTTTTTCAATCAAGTCTTGCACTTGACGCTAAATTTCCTTAGTCTCTTCAGGATTGGTCCTGTACGGTGCACAGTTTGGCAACGCAGCTGCCGGGATCAAATCAATTTGATGCTCAATTCCTCTCATAGGTGGCAACCCCGGGGGTATCTCATATGGAAATACATCAGCAAACTCCTGCAAAAGGTTAGTAATAGCACGTGGCAAAGGAGGCAAGTCATCAAGTGTAAAGAAAGTTTTCTTGCAAACCAAAGCATAGCAAATAGATTCATTAACATTTAACTCAGAAATCTCAGATTTAGTAGCTAACATGGAAGCTCCTTTCAACTTAAGTGTGTCTTTCCTAGCAGATGGCTCTTTTTTCTCCTTTTTAGGTAGAAACACATCTTTAGCTACTTGCTGATTTTCAGACTTAGATTTACTTCAGCACGTGCTATATCGTCCTTCAAAATTTCAGCAGGGGTCATTGGTAGCAACTCAATCTTTTTGCCATTATGTGTGAAAGTGTACGTGTTAGTTCTACCACGGTGCAGCACATCTCTATCATATTCCCAAGGTCTACCCAAAAGTAAAGAACATGCTGCATAGGCATGACATCAAAATTTGCACTATCATGGTACTTTCCAACAGAAAATTGCACTCTCACAACTTTACTTACCTTCAACTTACCACAAGAGTTGAACCATTGGATGTAGTAAGGCCATGGATGTGGTTGTGTAGGCAAACCTAGCTTGTCAACCAAATCTGAACTAGCAAGGTTGCTACAACTTCCACTATCAATGACAACATGGCATGCTCTATTGTGAACCACGAACCTTGATTGGAACAAATTGTGGCACTGATTTTTCTCCGCCTTCTCCATTTGAGCACTTAGCACCCGTTGTGCTACAATGCTCAGGTACTTGCTTGTATCTTCCGCACCTATGTGCTCCACATACTCATCGCTCTCGTCTTCATCACCTGCATTGTTAGTGCCATGTGCTAATTCATCATCAACATCACTAGCACTAGTGTACTCACCATCATCTGTAGCAATGAGAACTCTCTGATTTGGGCAATCACGTTGCACATGGCCCATCCCTTTGCACTTGAAGCATTGGATATCCCTCGTTCGTCCCATAGAAGCAACCGATGATGCGCTTTTTGCAGGTGCCTATACACGAATAGATTTACTCACCTCGGTAGCTCGTGAAGATGGCACTGCTGGTGCCCTATTGGTGGAAGGCATAGAACTCCAAATAGGGACACTTTTGCCTTGCCCAATGGAAGGCCTCGATGTAGACGTGCTTCCCCAATTGTTCCTTCTCAATGGCTGCCTTCCCTGCAATTCCTGTTCAGCTAATATAGCTAGATGGAACAATCGGTTAAGAGAATTGTATTCTTTATATTGAATAATGTCCTGAATTTCACGTCTCAACCCCCCATAAAATCGAGCCATCTTATCCTCCTCATCCTCCTCTACCTCACAACGCAACATTCCTATGGAGGCCATGGGCCCCGGGTACCTCATCACAAGCATATGGGCCACTCGGATAGAGGATGGGCCAAGTCTTGTAATTAGAGATATAGTAGCACCTGGTAGATTTTGCCTTGTACAAAAAGGAATATACAATCTTAGCTGGGTAAGATGTATCTCTAAGAAGGAAATCCCATGGCCGTATCCGGCTGGGATTCCTATCTTGTACCCCTGCCCCCCCAGTATATAAACGGAGGCAGGGTGCCCCTTGAGGGTAGAACAACACACGAGATCGTTGATCCACATACATCCTCAAAGGAATACCATCACAACTAGACGTAGGGTATTACCTCTCATTGAGGGCTTGAACTAGTATAAAATTTCCTTGTGTTCCTTTGCAGTCCATCGGATTTCCTCTCGCCGAGTAGCCCCATAATCATATTGCCGGTGTAAAACATCAATAGTTGGCACGCCAGGTAGGGGCTTCGGTGATATCTTCATCAACAATCTCGATGGATCCAACAAGCGGAGTCGACGGTAACAAGTTCTCCCTGGGAGACACAATTTCTTTCGGAAGCCTCAACTTCGTTGCCGACCAGATCGGCAACCTCACCTTGGCCCAAGCAGATCCAATCCAACCGGCCGAGGAACTAGCCGACGTTGCGCCAGTCGGCCCAGAGGACGCCGTAATCTCCTTTATCGATCTACTGCGGCAATCCTTCACTTCACCGAGCATTGGGACAACTCTCTCCTTTGGTGTCCGACTCGCGCTAGGCCTCGAGCCAGCCCGAGTAAGGCTAGGAGGGGAAGAGATCACCAATCTCCCACACGGACTCGGCAATGCCATGGATCTACATCTCACGCGGCAGACCCGATCTCCCACGGTTCAGTTTGGATAAGGCTCAGAGCTGTTTCAGATTGGATCTAGGGAGGTCAGAGTCGTTATTACTCCGATAAACTACTCGGATTCCGACTCCAAGTCGGACAATGGTTCGAACACCAGTTCGGACTCCAGTCTGGCGAGTTTTCTCCTCCCCCGCGAGATCTTCATGGCTTCAACACCACCACCCGAGGTGTGCCAACTACAAGACGAGCAACAGGAGGAGACGCACCGACTGCAACAACAGGAGGAGGCTGACTGCAAGGCTCGCAACCACGAGCTACGCAAGGCTGGGCGAGCCGCTCAACAGCAGATTCTCCAGATTAAAGTCGGTGACCACGACGTCTTCATCACACCACAACAGAACGTCATGGCCGCTGCAACCCTGCTGGACACGCTTCAACACGGGTCTGATCACCAGGCCACCCCGACTATTGCCAAGATCAAGGCGATGATTACAGCTGCTGCCTGTCAGCAACAACAACAGCAGTCGGGCGACACACTTGTACCAACCAACCGGTCGGGATCTCCAGCGGCAGGTTCATCTACATCAGCGCGGTGCTGGGCAGCCGGCTCAAGTCGGCCACACGAGGAATCGCGGCAAACTTCACTCGGCAACACCAACAACGACAACCGGTGGCGTCACCAGTATGACCGCTGGCCCAACCAAGATCTTCGAGTACGCCTACAACACGACCTCCACCGCACCATCAATGCCTGGTGCCACGAACGAGAAGAGGACGAGCGCTGCCGACTGGAGGATGAAAACGAGCGTTTCGGCCTCCACCACGAGCGGTTCAACCGCCGTAATCGGAGCCGGAGCCCTCAAGAAGACGAAGGCATTCTAGCTTTCACTTATGAGCTCCAGGACGTCGACTGGCCATCGGGCTTCAAGCCTACGGGGATCGAGAAATACGACGGCAAAACCAACCCCGAGTCCTGGCTCACTATGTACACCCTAGCAATTCGAGCTGCCGGAGGTGACCATAAAGCCATGGCTAACTACCTTCCAGTCGCACTAGCCGACTCGGCGAGGACATGGCTGATAGGGCTCCCGAGGCGGTCGATCGGTTCCTGGGGAGAACTCAGGGAGCGGTTCATCGCTAACTTTCAGGGAACTTACGAGAGGCCGTCTTCTGAGCACGATTTATATCAACTACACCAGAAGAAGAACGAGTCTCTACGTGATTTTATTAAGAGATTCTCCGAGAAGCGCAACAAGATCCCAATGATCAGAGACGAAGCCGTCATCGCCGCCTTCCGCAAGGGAGTAAAGGACGCCCTGTTCATTGCAAAGTTTACTCCGAAACCACCATCCTCTGTCCGAGCTCTCTTCGACATGGTGAACAAATATGCCGACTCGGCTGAAGCGGTCGCAGAGACCCTCGACGAGAAGAAGGAGTCCTGACAGAAAGAACAAAAGGCGAAAGCTGATGAGCCATCTCAAAACAAGACCGGCGGCCACAAGCGAAAGTCGGATAACGAGGTGGCCAACATGGAGCAAACTCGGTCGTGGCCCCAACGCAACAACGACTACCAGAAAGTCATGAATGGGCCTTGCCCCTTCCACCCCAAGGGCAAGCACGTGGCCAAAGACTACTTCATGCTTAAGAAGTTTGCTTCTGAGTAGACTTCATCATCTGGCACCGACAAGGACAAAGACAAGCCAGATCAGGGCCCGGCTGACGATTTTCAAGATCCCCAAGCCGAGCTTAACCACATCTTCGGAGGGTCATCTGCCTACGAGTCCAAGCGGAAGCAGAAACTTACAATGCGTGACATCAACTCAATTTCTACAGCAGACACCCCCCAATATTTGTGCTGGTCAGAGACGACCATCATGTTCACCTACGCAGATCACCCAGATCGGGTTTCACACCCGGGACAATACCCACTTGTCCTGGACCTGGTCATGAAGAACATCAAGTTGAAGAAGATTCTCATAGACAGAGGCAGCGTGCTCAATATCCTCTTCGCCAAGACCCTAGACAAGATGAAGATTCCTCATTCAGATCTGCAGCCGAGTACGGCGCCCTTCCACGGGATAATCCCCGGCCTGTCTTCAACCCCACTCGGGCAGATTACCTTGCCAGTAACCTTCGGCACGCGGGATAACTTCCGCAATGAAAACATCTGCTTTGAGGTCGCCGACTTCGAGACCACGTACCACGCGATACTCCAACGACTGGCGCTCGCCAGATTCATGGCGGTACCGCACTATACATATATGGTGCTAAAGATGCCAGGGCCAGCAGGAGTCCTCTCCCTCTGTAGTGACGTCAAGCAAGCCTTCAACTGCGACAAGGAGTGTTGCGAATTGGATCAATCACAAGAGGTGGCAGTCGGGCGCAGTAGCATTCAGCAAGCCATCACAACCGAAGTCGAGGAAGACCCAGTTCAGGCCAAAAAAGCAGTGAAGTCGGGAATTTCAGCGGACTCTGACACGAAGAAGATCCCCCTGGACCCTTCCGACCCCTCCAAGACTGCTCTAATCGGGACTGGACTCGACCCCAAATAGGAAGACGTGCTCGTCACCATCCTCCAAGCCAACAAGGATATCTTCGCGTGGAAACTGTCCGACATGCCAGGCATACCAAGGGAGGTGATCGAGCACGTTCTCAACGTGAAGACAGATGCCAAGCCAGTCAAGCAATGGCTACGGTGCTTCGCTCAAGACTGTAAAGATGTTATTCGGGAGGAGATAACCAAGCTTCTCGCAGCCAGGTTCATCAAAGAGGTCTACCACCCGGATATGCTGGCAAACCCAGTTCTGGTCCGGAAGAAAAACAGTAAATGCCGCATGTGTGTCGACTACACCGATCTCAACAAGGTGTGCCCCAAAAACCCATTTGGTTTACCAAGGATAGACTAGGTGGTGGATTCAACTGCGGGGTGCGAACTTCTCAGCTCTCTCGACTGCTACTCGGGATACCATCAAATCAGTTTGAAGGAGGAGGACTGCCTCAAGACGTCTTTTATCACGCTGTTTGGTGCGTACTGCTACATCACTATGCCAACTCGAAGACGAGATATCCGCAGGTCCAGAAGCTGCTCTATGGCCTACTTATCACTATCCGGAAGCTGGTGCACTACTTCCAAGCACATCAAATCACGGTGGTCACATCGTTTCCACTCGGGGACGTCCTGCATAACCACGAGGCCACCGGCCAAATCACATGGGCGCTCGAGTTGATGGCATTCGACATCACCTTTCAGCCGCAGACAGCAATTAAATCACGAGCTCTAGCCGATTTCATGGCCGAGTGTACAGAAGTTCACATGCCCGCATCAACAGCGAAGCTAGAGTACTGGACAATGTACTTCGACGGTTCTCTATGGATCAGTGGCGCCGGGGTTGGAGTCATACTAACGTCCCCCACCGGCGAAAAACTGAAGTACGTCCTACAAATCCACTTCCTGGCTTCCCACAACATCACCGAGTATGAGGCACTCATCCATGGGCTCCGCATCACCAAATCACTCGGCATCCATCGACTGGTTGTGTGAGGAGACTCCCAACTTGTGGTAAACCAAGTCATGAAGGACTGGACATGCCTCGATGACACCATGGCGGCATACTGTCAGGAGGTCCGCAAGATGGAAAACAAGTTCGATGGGCTGGAGATAACACATGGCCTACAACAATACAATGACGCTGCAGACGAGCTGGCAAATATGGGATCCAAGTGAGAGGCAGTCCCGACAGGGATCTTCGTTGAGCAACTCATGGAGCCATTAATCAAGAAGAAACCAGCACCGGAGCAGTCGGGAGGCGAACCTACCCCAGCAATAGACGAGGCGCTGCACATATGTCAAGATTGGCGGACTCCTGTTCTCAAATTCCTCCTGGATGATGAAGCTGAATGAATTAAACGTCGAAGCAAGAATTTCTTAGTCGTCGGAGAAGACCTGTACTGAAGAAGTGCATCCGGTGTCCTCATGCGCTGCGTCACCACCGAGGAAGGCAAGTAGATTCTGCTGTCGATCCACTCGGGCGTATGTGGCAACCATGTCGCATCCAGGACGTTAGTCGGAAAGGTTTACCGGCAGGGATTTTTCTGGCCAACAGCAGTAACAGATGCTAAAGACATCGTTCGCACATGTGAGGGTTGCCAGTTCTACGCAAGACAAACCAATCTCCCAGCCTAGGAGCTCCAAACAATCCCATTCATCGCGGTGGATAAATTCACCAAGTGGATTGAGGCCAAACCCGTTGCAACCATAACAGTGGCATGAGCAAAGGACTTCATCATGAGTATACTATACCGATTCGGGATCCCCAACCGCATCATCACTGACAACGGTACTCAGTTCACGGGTGGCGTGTTTCAAGATTTCTGTGATGACTTCCACATCAAGATCTGCTATGCGTTCGTGGCACACCCGTGGAGCAATGGGCAGGTCGAACGAGCCAATGGCATGGTCTTACAAGGCATCAAAGCAAGGATATTCGACCGACTACAACCATACGCAGGCCGGTGGGTCCAAGAACTCCCATCTATTCTCTGGTCTCTTAGAACCACGGTTAGTCGGGCAACAGGGCAATCCCTTTCTTTCTAGTCTACAGTGCCGAGGCTGTGCTACCAACCGAGTTAGAGTTTGGCTCTCCACGAGTTTGGGCTTACTCAGAAGACATCTCAAATAATACCCGATTGGTCGACTTAGATCAGTTGGAAGAAGCAAGGGATATTGCAACAATCCAGTCGACAAGGTATCTTCAAGGCCTGCGTTGCTACCACAATCGCAATGTCCGTGGCCACGCCTTTTTGGTCGTAGATCTCGTCTTGAGGAAAATACAAACCACCAAAAACAGGCACAAACTATCCCCAATCTAGGAAGGGTCGTTCATTATAGCCGAGGTCACGTGGCCAGGCGCCTACGGACTGAAGACTGAAGACGGTGCCCTCATCAGCAACTCATGGAACATAGAACAACTACGTCCTTTCTATACCTGAGTTTTATACTTTTCCATGTGTATAGTTCCTCTCTGACTCACTACGCCACTTACTTCAACTAAGTAGTGAGTTGGGGGCTGCATGTATCTTATGTGCCTTGTCAATAATATACGAGCCTATTTTACTGAAGTTACGAAGCTTCACTACGACTTTATTATGTTTGCCCGAGTATAACTTTTTGCTATGAACAATTTTATTAAGTTCCCATAGACTAACTCGGTGCAGACCATATAATCGAGTAAAGCTAATGACAACTGAGTAATAGTTTAAAGCTTGGCGGCATTGCATATATATTTACACATGTCTTTGACTCTAGCAGCTACATGGTGCTTCCCGTGACTCCTTGACGACTCTTATCTCTGCGTAAGCCTGAAATTGAGCTTGGGAATTGGCTCTAGCAGCTACATGGTACATGTGTTTGTGTATCTGTTTTATCCACTAGGTATCGAGGATATATCCTTATAAGGATCACAAGCTGGTCTTCATTAAAATTGGGGATGCAGGTATCTTTCTCGAGTACACCTAACCACACAATAGATTTATTTTCATAAAGTGGTACTCGGCCTACATGCTTGGCTACCAGTTGCCATGAGCAACATTATTCCAGTCGACACGACGCTGAAGAGTCTAACTTCTGAGTAGTGCGCTACTTGGGAGAGACTATAAATATCTTTTCCAGCTGACATGACACTGAGGAGTCTAACTCTCGAGTGGGACGCCACTCGGGAAAGACTATAAACCCCCTATTCTGGCTGACATGAAGCTGAAGAGTCCTATATACGAGTGGAATGCTACTCGGCAAGACTATAAATCATATTCCGGTTGACATGATACCGAAGAGTCTCATATACCAATAGTAATCTACTTGGGAAAGACTACAAGGTTAAAGATCTTTGACTTAATGTTTAATTGTCTTCACAATTAAGCACAAAGTCGGGGCTGCACCTAATAGGTGCGCCTATTTGGCGCACACTATTCATACATCTACATGAAGCCCTTCATAGCCTCGCTGCCAGCTGACACGAAGCAGGACTCGGGAAGAAGAAGCACTCGGACAAAGAGTACTAGGGAGTAATGCACTCGGGCAATCTTCACTGTGGAGGACGAGCACTCGGCATCAGCTGTGACTCAACTATGAAGGTCTCAGGGGCTACTGTGGAGGCCATGAGCCCCGGGTACCTCATCAAAAGCATATGGGCCACTTGGATAGAGGATGGGCCAAGTCTTGTAATTAGAGATATAGTAGCACCCGGTAGATTTTGCCTTGTACAAAAAGGAATATACAATCTTAGCTGGGTAAGATGTATCTCTAAGAAGGAAATCCCTTGGCTGTATCTGGCTGGGATTCCTATCTTGTACCCCTGCCCCCCCCCCCAGTATATAAGGGGAGGCAGGGCGCCCCTTGAGGGCTGAACAACACGAGATCATTGATCCACATACATCCTCAAAGGAATACCATCACAACTGGACGTAGGGTATTACCTCTCATCGAGGGCCTGAACCAGTATAAAATTTCCTTGTGTTCCTTTGCAGTCCATCGAATTTCCCCTCGCCGAGTAGCCCCATAATCATATTGCCGGTGTAAAACATCGACAATTCCTATTTGTAGCTCCTAAAAGTAATCTTTTACAGATTTTTCTCCTTGGTCTAAGCGTTGCAACTTATTTCTCAAATCACGTTTGAAGGATGGAGGAATAAACCTACTCCGCATAGCTCGCTTCAACCTTTCCCATGTGTCAGGTTCTAGGCCAGTTTTAACTAGTTCATTCCACCAGATAATTGCAAAGTCTTTGAACTCACTAGTTGCTTGCCTAACTCTATGATTTTCAGGAACTAAATGGGAATTAAATTTTTGCTCTACGGTCATCTCTCAATCCAAATAAGCTTCAGGGTCATATTTTCCAGAAAATGAAGCCAAGGTAAATTTAACTTTAGCAAAAGGATCATCGTTACCTCATCCTTGGCGGTTTTCTCCCATACCTTGACAATTGCGGCGAAGGCGTTGACGTAGTCGTGCCTCTTCTGTCGCTCGCCGGTCAACCTCTCCATCGTCATCATACATCGTGTCCTGGTTGGCTTCATCTCTGAAGGGTGGCAGATGGGTCTCCAATTCATCAATCCTCCCAGTCAGTGTGGCTACTCGTCTATCCAGACTTTCAAGCGTGTGGTTTATGTTCTGCTTGGCAAGAGCATCATTGACCCCCTTCAGAATGGTTTCATTCAGCACCTTCATCATCTGGTCCATGTAGCCTTGCATCTCGCTGCGGAGAACGCACTCCGAGATTTCGTCGGTCCCTGACATTGTTAGCAAGAAGACAGAGAAAACACAAAGGAATTATCCCTATCAACTACTACTATGCAAGGATAGGGGACACTCGCAAATGGAAGCACCTTACTGAGCTCTTACAAGGTTCTGAGACTAGCGAGCACAAGATGACACAACCAGTGCCTTGTTCGTGATACCTTGAGGGCGTGATCCAGCGATTGCAAGGGTTGAGACCGTGCTAACCAAAAGTATATATGTGGAGCTTGGGAGGCCAAATATGTTAGTAGCACACAATTCAATAACAGATAGTACTGCTGAATAAATGTCCAAAGCACTTGTCCTAGTTGGTGGCCTAAACGCATTATAATCCAGATGTGATAAAACAATGGAGACAAACAAGTATGAAAGGACAGCACAAGGAAATAAGGAAATAAGGACAAGGCAAAAACACAGCACAAAACAACACACAGCTGGCTCCCTGCTGTGTCTTATGTGCTCCTCTCCTTTTCTTTTTTTTCTCTTTTTCCTTCTTTCACACCTTTTCTTTATTTTTCTTTTCTTTTTCTGATATTTTTTCTCAACTAGGAGCATAGGAACAACAACCTCAGGAGGTGGCAACTCAGTCTAATATAAGATGTGGGCTGTAGAAATACATGAGCATGCTTTAAAATTCGTACTAGAGCTTTGGAGTGCGGATACCCAATTTTCCAGCCTGAATTTTGCAAAAATTTTTTGTAGATGTCTGTAGACTATTTATTTGCCTGATTCCGAGTCCGTATGTGAAAGTTATGGCTGTTTTAAGGAAGGTCCTCTGTATCAGTGTTTTGGTGGAGGCTGATTCGGAATCAGGTGGTGAAACCGGGGACGATATGGTGGCGGTGGCTGCTGGGGAGGTGGATGGAGATATAGGGTGATCAAAGGACGTTATATATGAAACTAAAATAGAACACACAATGACCAACACTTGTACAAGATGGTTAGTATATGAGAAAACAAAGACAATGGTGGTGGCGCCTAGGGTTTGTGGGGTGCGGCGGATGGATCACGAACTGGATTCAAACACAATCTAAGCCAGCAACCGAACTCGACCTAGGACACAAACTCAACACTACGGACTCTGAAATAGAATTATGAAAAAGGCTAAACGTGGTTGTAGGACCTATGACTACCAAAATTTTTTTGTTGGCTTTTCTAGACTCTAGGTATAGGAAACAAAGATTGAAACAGGGCAGAAAAGATGATACCTAATGGGCAACCTTCGCTCTGATACCACTTGATGGCAACGGGGTACCCGATCTTCCGTTAGGTAAGGATAACCCTCGATTTGGTGGAGAATTGACACTCATGATCCGGCTTCTGATCACCAAGACCCGAACTCTGCAATCGTAGCACCACGTCTCCTCCCATTATCAACCGTGCGCTGCCCAGTTGACCTTGCCACGAAGGCTAATCCCTGCATGCAAATTGAAGAACACAAGCAAGAACAAGGAAGATTGTAACTCAACTTGCAGATGAATGATTACACCCTCGAAGTTGGGGCCTCACAAACCGATAAATGGCGAAACTGTTCAATGACAGAGTAATCTAAGCAAAACCCAACCTAAATGGCGGTGGCTACTGAATATATATGAGTTAGAATGTCCTAGGGTGAGGGTTTGCCCTGTGAGGGCGCACTCCTCTTGGGTTTAGCCCACGACACAAATACAAAGCCCAAAGGCCCAAACAGACTCAGATAGGAAAAATGGCACAAATTGTTTCGACGATTCTGGACATCTCAGTAGGAATTTTGGCATGAAACCAAAACCATCTGAAAGTAGACTTCATAAGCTTTCCAACAAGTACTTGTAGGCCCTGTAACTGCTTCTGGATCAAAAGTTATGACCATTTGAAGTTGATGCTGTCTCCCAGCCCGAAACTGAATCGGTCTCGGGAATAGGAGTTTACTTGCACTTGTTGTCTCCACTTTAATATTTGGTTTCTTGAGCTATTCTCCATGGTCTTCTCCCAGGTTCCTAATAACAATAAAATCATCACAAGAATTAAATAGTATGCCATTCATCGAAACATTTCCATGTAAGCTTAGGAACGCATTCACCTGGCGATTAAGTTGATGGGCACGTGCACGAGTAATTGGTCCTTGGATCTGTGGCACATCCTGTTCAACATGAGAAGGTTGTAAGTGTGTATCTAAAGAAGTGATGTCCTCATCAGTTTGGATGTGCGAGGGATGCTAGTTCTTTGCCCAGCAAACACATCTTCTAGCTCAAGAACTATAAACAATTCCAATCTCTTGGCCTTTCGCAGTTTGGGGGTTTGACATGGTCGAGCCATTCAAAAAAGCGCCAGGAGGGTACACAGTTGTTCATTGCAGTGGATAAATTCACAAAGTGGATTGAGGGAAAACCAGTTGCTACCATCACAGTGGCAAGGGCAAAAGACTTCATCATGAGTATTGTATACCGATTTGGAGTTTCCAACCGCATCATAACGGACAATGGCACTCAATTCACTGGCTGTGTTTTCCAAGATTTCGATGACAACTTTGGCATCAAGATCTGTTATGCTTTTGTGGCACACCCACGAAGCAATGGGCAGGTTAAGCGTGCCAATGGCATGGTCTTACAAGGTATCAAGACTAGGGTGTTCGACCAACTACAACCATATGCAGGGCGGTGGGTGCAAGAGCTTCCATCCGTTCTCTGGTCTTTAAGAATCACGGTTAGTCGGGCAACAGGGCAATCCCCTTTCTTCCTAGTCTATGGTGTTGAGGTTGTGTTACCAACCAAGTTAGAGTTTAGCTCACCGCGAGTTCGGGCCCACTCAGAAGCAACCAAAGACCGACTGGTCGAATTAGATCAGTTGGAAGAAGCAAGGGACATTGCAACTATCCAGTCAGCAAGGTATCTTCAAGGCCTGCGTCTTTATCACAGTCAAAATGTTCATGGCCGCACCATTTCGGTGAGAGATCTCATTTTGAGAAAAATCCAAACCACTAAAGACAGGCATAAATTATCTCCCTTATGGGAGGGGCCGTTCATTATCGCTGAGGTGACACGTCCGGGTGTCTACCGACTAAAGACCAAAGATGGCGTCCTAGTCAACAACTCATAGAACATAGAATAGCTACGTCCTTTCTATACCTGAGTTTTGTACTCTTTCTATATATGAATAAAGTTTTCTACTCTGACTTACTATGCCACTTGTTTCAACCGAGTAGTGAGTCAGGGGCTACATGATGATACATGTTCTTTGTTATTTATAAAGTTCGATCTTGTTTTATCTAAGTCATGAAGTTTTATGATGATTACGCTAAGTTTTCCCGAGTATAGTTTCATGAAGTGAATACTTTTTAAATTCGCTTATAACCCACTCAGCATAAATTTGTTAGTCGGGTAACGCTGATGATGGCTAAGATTAAACAAGTACTCGGTGCAATATAACAACAAACACCAAAAAGTATTTAAAATATTTACATATTGTTTCCGATGGACACCGATTACATAAAAGTCTTTGTTTACATTAGCAGATCCTCAGTGATAGCTTCAGCAGTGGCCCTGACCTGGCTGATTAGCTCCAATCCCTCCTCCGGGGTAGTGCCCTCAGCAAAGCCCTCCTGACGACCTCAATATCTACCCAGGGGTAGAGTGACTTTGTCATGGCTAGGGCTTGTGAAATCCCCACGGCGACGTGCTCGGATGAATATTTCTTCAAGAGTGCAGGGGCTTCCTCGAGGCGCTGCACCACTTGGGAGACAGAGCTGGAGCTGGGCCCGGCCAGGGTTGGCTGCATAATTCTAATAAAGTTTTCGTGGAGTCAACTATGACATTCCGCGACTCCTTTATCACCTTGATTTTTCATCAAAAGCGCCGAATTGGATTTGAGAGTTGGCTTTGAAGGCTGCTCATACACAAGACAGGCATCAACAAACCTGGATATCTAGTCAGACTGAGTACTAGAGCAGATACGAAGCTTACTTACGTATTTGGTGTCCACTTTGGACTTCACTTTTTTGAGCTCCTTTAGCTCCTTCAGGCGTTCAATCTCCAGGGACTGATTGTTCAGATTTGTCTCAAGAGCTACAGCCAAACAAGGTCAAAGATTAGCAGTACGAAAAGATTTGTCTAGAGTCACTCGGGCAAAAGGAAAACATACTTCTAATGGTCCCTGTTTGTGCCTAGTTCTCATCCCTGAGCTTGTTCACAGAACACTTTAGCCACTCCTCTCTCTCCTTGCTGGACTTCTCCAGATCGTCCTTGGCAATTTGGAGCTGTCGGAGCTGAGTGAGTTGAGGGGCAAGTTGGGATAGAACTTTGCCCCTTATTTCAGACCGATCGACCACTTGCTGAGAAGCATTGAAATATAGGCGACATAAGCAATAATGCTAGAAGATTAAGGAGAACTATAAATCCACAAACACAATCAGATAAGTTATATACTTGGATGCTCCTTGATGCAGCGACGGTGGCCTCCATTAAGTTGATTTGCTCCCTCTGGGCGGCTTGCTCATCGTGTTCAAAGCTCTCTACTTCCCCTTCTGGCATGACTTGATAAAATGTCCGAGGGAAGTTAGGCGAAGGAGCTTCAAGACTGGGGAGATCATCATCATCGGAAGATTGAGAAAGTGGAGGAGTCCTAGGCCTTGAATCAATCGGTGGTGTGGGGTCCTGGGCAAGATCAGGGATTGTGGCTTCCAACAAGGCATCTTGACTAGGTGAGGCCTGTGGTCCAGCCGAGTGGGTCGTCTCAGCCTCACGGGCTGGGACAACACTTGGCTCGGCTTGTGGTGCAGCTGCTTCGGTTTCAGTCGGGATGGGAACTGCTGCGGGGGTCAGTGGCGCTGCCCCCTTGGGGTCAGCGTCACTTGGCTTCCTGTGGGATTACTCAACAGTCAAGACATTGCAAGTTTACTCAATATTTCCTGAAGACTGAGGATTTACATACCTTTTGGAAGTCTTAAACCTCCATCCTCATGCGCTGGAGGTGGAGGCAGTCGGTGACGGTCCTATGGGCCTGATCGGCGGTGGAGTATCGCCAACTGTTGGGCTCATGGGCGCAGCAGTCGGCGGTGGAGATCTCCGCCTAGTCGGCGTTGTACTCGGTGCAGCCGACTGGGGGATGGCGGTGCTCGGTGGTATGGTCCTAGGGCTGGTGGGCCTAGGGGTGGCACTATTGGGACCTTTGATCATTGGACAACTTGATGCCTTACTCGGCACACTTGTTTTCTTGGTCTGGTCAGTTGCTGGTCTCTTCTCAGCCCTCTTAGGGCTGGGTTGGGTTGACGAGGAGCTGGCTTGACGTTTTCTAGCCCCACTGGCCGACTGGCCCTGTGGGTTAGAGTCAAATTCTGTGCATTCCTGCAAGTTTCCAGCACCAAGGAAAATAGGATTGAACAACATTTACATCACACATTGCAGATGGATATCAGGACAAACATTACACTAGATATTACCTTCGGCCGGGCCTATCCTTGCAGTACGGCTTGGGGGCTCGCTCGGCGTCTAGGGTCTCCACAACTCCACTGACAAAATAGCCGAGCAAGGTGTCAGTGACAATATCCTTGTCGACGAAGTCGGTGCACTCCCGGGTCAGATCGTTCTTTCCTTGGTATTTGTAGCCAAGATGGCTCTAGCCTTCAGGGGCTGGATTCGACGATTCTGGAACGTCATGGCCACCCAAGGACTAGTCAGCCATGTGCTCTTTAGTGCGTCAATCTTCTCCAGCAGCTGGTACACCTGAACCATCTCAGCTTGTGATGGCATGGAAGTCTAGCTCTCCAGGACAGAAGGGGGGGTTCCCAAAAAAAGGGCAAGGAGGGCTCGAGACTGGAGTAGTAAAACCACTCCTGATGCCACCCTTTTAGAGAAGTTTTTAGGGGAATATGGAGATAGGCTTTCTTCATCTCGTTGCGGAGTTGAAGGCCAGCTCCCCCAATCACTTGGATTTTGGATTTGGAGGTGATGAGGACATCATGTCTTTAGATACACACTTACAACCTCTTCATGATGAACAAGATGTGCAACCAATCCAAGGACCAATTACTCGCGCACGTGGCCGTCAACTTAATCGCCAGGTGAATGCGTTCCGAAGCTTACATGAGAATATTTTTATGAATGGCATGCTATTTAATTCTTGTGATGATTTTATTGTTCTTAGGAACCTGGGAGAAGACCATGGAGAATAGCTCAAGACACCACATATTAAAGTGGAGACAACAAGTGCAAGTAAACTCCTATTCCTGAGACCGATTCAGTTCGGGCTAGGAGACAGCATCAATTTCAAATGGCCATAACTTTTGATCCAGAATGAGTTACAGGGCCTACAAGTACTTGCTAGAAAGCTTATGAAGTCTACTTTCAGATGGTTTTGGTTTCACATCAAAATTCCTCCTGAGCTGGATGGAATCATCAAAACAAGACATATACCTCTACCAGTCCGAGTCTGTTTTGGGCTTTGGGCCTTGTAATTGCGTCGTGGGCTAAACCCATGAGGAGTGTGGCCCTCACAGGGCAAATCCTCATCCTAGGACGTCCTAACTCGTATATATTCCGTAGCCGCTGCTGTTTAAGTGGGTTTTCCTTAGATTATTCTATCCTTGAACAGTTTCACCGTTTATCGGTTTGTGAGACCCCAACTCGAGAGTATAATCATTTATCTGCAATTGAGTTGCAATCTTTCTTGTTCTTTGCTTATGTTCTTCGATTACACCATGCAGGGATTAAGCCTTCGTGGTGAGGTCAACCGGGCAGCGCACGGTTGATAACGAAAGGAGACGTGGTGCTGCGATTGCAGGGTTCGGGTCTTCGTGATCAGAAGCCGGATTGTGAGTGTCGATTCTCCACCAATCGATAGTTATCTTTACCTAACGGAAGATCGGGCACCCTGTTACCATCAGGAGGGTTGAGTTTGACGTGAAAAAGAAAATGGAAAGGTTGAAATGGGGATGCAACCCCGCCCCCTAGAAAAAGCTTCAAAGAGGGTGACAAAGATGGATATTTGAAGAATAGAGTTGGGGTTCAGATGGATAAGCTCATCTGGTAAAAACTTGAGAAGCCTGCAGATGAAATCGGAAGAAGGAAGGGCGAAACCGCGATTGAAGAAAGAGGCGAAAACCATGACTTCATCAGGACCTAGGGAAGGGGTTGTCTCACCAACAAGCGGGGGCGCCATTGATGATTTCTTTCGACTGAAGCAACCTTTTCTTCTCCAGGAGGGCCAGCTTTGTGCGGCAAGCATCAGACCTTGGCCACGATCCAGTTGGCGTGCTGGGGATGTCGAATGGAGCTTTTAGCATTGTCAAGGTGAAGAACTAGGAGGAAGAATTAAGGGGTTGATGGAATCGAAGCCAGGAGGGAAAGATTCTGGCAGATTCCATGAGAGGGAAGCTCGAGCTATTAGAAAACCCTAGCTAGGGGCAGAGAGTGCGAAAGTTTGTGCCTGTGCGGGAGATGAAGCGATTTGGCGAATTGGGAGAGAAAGGGGGGAATCTTTTCTCTCTCCCACGCGCTTTATAGGCCTACGCTAAGTTAGCGGGCTTAGCTGGCTTGCTCCGTAATGGGCCATAAGATATAAGTTTCTAAGTAGCATGTCCTATTGGGCCGACCGCTGACTGTCAGATATGCTTCATGTTAAGCTTAATTGTTGGACACATGTGTTCAGATATCTAAATTATTTAGCAACAAATTGAGGATATATCTTTCAAGAACACCTCACCACATGTTCTCCATTTA